>BCLK01000239.1:0-157006 GCA_001748405.1 Paraphoma sp. B47-9
GGACGCCACGCTCTGCGCATCTTCGTTGTCGTTGTCGCGCGCCAGCTGCTCGTTCTTCTTGGGGGTCGTCGTGGAATTCTCGGCGGCTGGCTCGGTCATTGTATGCTCGTTGGTTCCATGTCCACCTCTTAATCGAGTAGTATACAAGAAACTTTTATCGGAGCCACATTGTTCTCCATCACAGACTACTCCAATTACACTTTCCATCTTCTATCGCACGTGCAAGTGTTTATGACCAACAGGCCCTTGTGGGTATGCAAACAAACAGGGCCGACCGGATTAGGCAATGTGCCAAAGTCTTCACGACGTCAAGACCAACAACCATCACTCATAACTCCTCACAAACTCAGAAGATGTTCTGCTGAGCAGCCTCCGTGTTGTTACCGATGACGCTGTCCTCGGACGCCACGCTCTGCGCATCTTCGTTGTCGTTGTCGCGCGCCAGCTGCTCGTTCTTCTTGGGGGTCGTCGTGGAATTCTCGGCGGCTGGCTCGGGAACGATACGCTTAGGAGTAGTGCCAGCGTCAAGATCGACCGCCAGCTCCCAGACGTTCGCCAGCGTGTGTGCCGAGTTGTTGGCCTGGCACCACTTGACGCAGTCGGTGAAGATGCCGCCGTCATTCTCGTCGGGAAACTTGCGGAGACCGTTGCAGAGGGCGCGGATATCAAAGTCTTGCGCATACGGGAGCTCGTCCTCGGATAGACGGACCCTATCGGTGGCTCGGTCATCTTTCATGTCTTTGAACTCGCCGCGGTGGTACTCCTCCCACTGGTCGCCGTACCTACGACGGCCGAGCTTGATCGCCGTGGTGCACTTGACTGAGACTGTGTTGCGAAGATACTCTGGCTCGATGACGCGGTGGGCGTTGAGCATGTCGCAGATGGCAGCCGGGCCCCATCCGCGCGCGTAGAGGCGGAGCGACACTACTGGACGAGCGAGTGAGTTGAAGAAGAAGATGACAATCTCAGAATCGGTGATGGGCACGAGGGGAAACTGCGCATATGCGGGAGGGACCATCTCGTTGAGGTTGTGGATGCCGCGCTTGTTGATGCAGGTGTTGGACTTCTTGCCACCAGCTGGGGGGCCAATGCGACCAGGAGTAATGGGCGTGTTGGGTGTACGCGTGATCTTGGGAGCCTCCTGAGGTATGTCTTAGTCAAGGCTGCAAGATTGGGTAGGGGCAGGACTTACGATGAAGGACGTCTGGGGTGTTGGCAGGCCTGCAGTGGGCGCCTCGTACATGATGGGCACACTGATCTCGAGCTTCTTTCTACCCTTCTTAGCACTGCCGCGCTCGCGGTACTTGCCATCACTCGGCGAAGGGCTGCGTGACCGATCGTCGTAGTGAGCGCGGAAGTCGCGCTGGGCACGCACTGCCTGCTTCAAGGGTAACTTGACGAGATCACTCATGCTGATCGCCTCGACTGAAAGAAGGCGGAGGTTGAGGTCTTCGAGCTTGTTGTGGGTGTTCTGATTCATAGTGATCAGCTCTTGAATGGCAGCATGCTGCTGTTGCACTAATGAATCAGTCAGCAAGTGTCATCGAGAAGTGGAATGACATGGTGGCGTTGTGTGCTCTGGTATCGCCCATGTGTACACATTATGTTGCTGCAGATGTTGACTAACCTTGTGCCTCACGGGCCGCATTGCTGTTCTGCAACAACTGAACTTGGAGGCGTAGGTTGTTGAGATCAGCTTGCGGGATCCTGACCGTCTGATTGTTCTCATCTGATTCGACATTAGTCAAAACTGCTTATTTTGGCTTCAATCGCGTAACGTACCACTCAAGATCATACGCGGAAAACCAGCTCCATCATTGCCACCATGGCCAATGCCGTCGAAGTAGGGATCCATTCTAATGTTTACGCGTTAGCTTTGTTAGCTTGTATTAAAAAGCCAAGTGCTGCCAAGTGCGTGAAGTGCGTGATGTGCGTGCAGTGTGAGTGTTGTGCTGCAAGTGCAAATTTTGGACGCGTACTTTTTCTTCAAGCTTGTTGTGTTGACGCGTCCGGCCGTTGCCACGGCAGATCTAAGATGAGATGGGAGAGGAGCAAACGGCGGCGCGCGAGGAACAACAACACCGCCTGAGGCGTTAGAGGACGACAATGCAGCGAGGCTGTACTTGCTGGGCGAGCTTCCGTGGTATGCGGTGAGGGCGAGGCGCTCGTGCGGTGCAACGACGTAGGGTTTCGCCGGCTGTGGCATCGTGGGTTTAACATCTCGGGCGTTGTCCGCAGCCACAGGCAGACCACTGAGATTGCAATTTGCGGTCGTGGTCTCAACCGGTGCCGAAGGCGCAATGGATGCGATCGGTGCCTCTGGGCTTTCTTCCCTCTTGATTACTGGCATGACGTTGTGTTGTAGTGTTCGAACAAATTGATTACAGTTGTTTTACTGTGCGAAAGAAGTTCTGATTGTTGAGGCTGGACCCCGCCACTAGCACGAGTCGGGCATGACGAGACGTCGGAAGTGAGGGTGAATGTGACGCATGACTCTAGCTGCAATTCGCCCGTATCTTGCCGCAACGTGACGCATATTGTGCGGTCAACTTTGCGATTGCCTCTCGTCTTGCTCGCATCTACGGCGAGATAGCATGATGGTATTTGCGGACAATAAGACAAGATATGCCATCGTGAAACTTCGACAGTGGAGAAGTGTCGGTGAGATGTAGGGAACAACCGTCTCTTGAGTTTCAAATGCGATCTGAACTAGTGAGAAACAGATGCAGAGAAGACATAGAAGAAGTAAGAGACGAGAGATGATAGCCAAGACGTGTGATGTTTCCTGTTCTCTCATAGATCTCAAGGCATCAAGATGTTACCACCAGTCGATTCACCAATGCGAACCACTTACCAACCCCATACCTACCACCACTCACTCGTTCTGATTGATCATTACCAACTCTTGCGATCAGACCCTTTGTTCATACGCCTCTTTCCGCTCAGTCTCAAAATATCAGTCTCATCAAACTCCCTCTCGCGTCCTCGTCCAACGCGTCCAAATCCTGAACACGGCAATCCACGACAGCGTGGCCTGCGCCCATGACCAAGCAATAAACAATTGACACACGATAGATTCTGGAATAAGTTTGGGCGAGTGTGAAGACGGTGAGTGAAGATGCAGTCACGAGCGAGATGAGATGTGACGTTCGACGCGTCAAGGGACGCTAGTACGGAATAGGCTTACGCGATTCGATGCTTGAAGGCGAGGCTGAGATACATGTATGCTTGCTTTACGATGATGAGAGGTGGGAGTAAATTGGTGATAAAAGTCTGATGTCGGTATTTACGATGCATGATCGCACTATATTCTCTATGCATTCCCACTACACTGTCCTCACGCCCTCATGCAGCGCTCATAACACAACACAACTCATCAATCCCCTCACAACATACCCTACCCTACCCTACCCTCCTCCCATCCCAATAATTTCACAATTTACTCTCCTTCTCCTTCTCCCTAGCCTCCTGCCCCATCCGCACCATCGCATACAAGCTCTGCAACCTTGGCATCTCCAGTCCCCTCTCCCGCGCCAACCGAATCGGATTCCCCAGAATAACCTCAACTTCCAACCTCTTTCCCTGCTCCCAATCAAGCGCCATACTCGGTTTACTCCCGCTCGTATTACGCAGCGTGGATCTGATGATTTGCTCCGGCGTCGCGAATTCCGCAGGCATAGGCTGGCCCAGGATTTTCGGCGCAGTGGCGAGGATCTCGTGCATGACGCCTAGCAAGTGGCGCTGCATTTCTGGGTCGGACGCCATGGCGGCGTTGGTGGAGCATTGCGTGAGTACGGACGAGGGGTTCATGGATGCGTTGATGGCGATCTTGTGCCAGCGGACGAGTTGGAGTTTGGCGTGCGTGTATGCTGATGCGTCTTTGATGCCGCCTTCGAGGAGGAGTGCGATGAAGGCATTGTTTTGTTCGGTGATGTGTGCGTCGGTGGGCTTGGGGTTGTTGGTGTCGAGGTGGGGGAGGTATGGGCCGGAGTTGATGCGTGTCCAGCGGTTGTGTTTTATGAGGCCGTGGGAGGGCTGTGCGCAGGTCGCGATGGTGACGGCGGAGCAGATGGCGGCGTGGGGGAAGCGCTTTGTGTAGGGTTCTTCGACGCCGAGGCCGTTTTGGATGAGGACGATGGCTGTGTTATCGCTGACTAGACCTTCGAGGATTTCCGAGTCGTCGCTGACGTCGGGTAGCGCTTTTGTGCTGACGACGATGTAGTCCCATTTTATCCCGCTCTTTCGTGCTTCGTCGGGGTTCGCAAAGGTGTTGGACGGTGTGAATGTGTAGTCGCCGTATTGCGGGGAGGTTATCTTGAAGCCATCGGCCTTGACGGCTTTGTAGTTCGATCGACAGATGACGGAGACGGAGACGTCACGCACGAGTGCAAGACGGGAGGCGTAGAATGCACCGATGGCGCCAGCGCCAACGATGAGTATTGAGACAGGCATATTGGAGTAGGAAGCAAAGCGTTGCTTGTTCGAATGACGCGATATCGCGAGAGCTCAATCGATAGGAAATCTAGCCTCGGCTCAGCCGAAACGGGCATGCACCCTCCTGCACAGAGAGCGAACAACATCTACACAAGTTATATTTAGATAATTTATCACCATTGTGAGATTGTTTAGACTGACGATATCAGATCTTGACGTTTTCGCGACATTTCTATACGTTGCGGTGCTGTAGCAATTTTTCGTCTACATTGACAGCATTTCTCAATGTCAGAACATCCCTGACATCCCGTCCAAACTCACTCACGAAATACAACATGATCTAAACGTGATTTACACTTTTCGTGCTGCCAACAGCGAAGTAGCTTCGAGATGCAATTTGCTTTCCAAATTGAATCAACATTTGAAGATATAGTCAGCCTCTCCCGCATAGCATCTCACAACGCAAACGAGACACATCAATCAGTTAACAACAATTATGCTAAAGTTCTTCATTCTTGATCCAAGTGGGTATAATGCAACTCCAAAACAACAACAATCCCATCTAACTAAAATGATCCCCATGATCACTCTGTCCAACCCTCGAACCACGCACCCGACCCTGCGCCAACTTCCTGCGCCACCGCAGCTCCTTCTCGTCCTTCTCATGCTGCTCTCGTAGCTTCTTTTTCCGCTCATAGACTGCGCGCACGGTTCGCTTTGTCCGCTCAGCGCCTTCGTCAAAGTTGGTTCGCGCAAGGTCCACAACTTTGTCGATTTGCTCGGGCGTGTAGATGAAGTTCCACGTGCTCATGAAGTCTGAGGTCTTGGGGTCAACGCCCGGGACTTTGGGGTTGGCGAGGAATGGGAAGTAGATGACTGCGATGCCGGACTCGGGGTGCATGAGTTCCCAGTCTTCTTCGACGAGTTTGCTTTCTGGTGGTTCGTGGTCGGAGACGCGTTCTTCGGTGGTGCCGACCCAGACGTTGCAGTAGCCCAAATCTTTCTTTTTCGAAGCTTGCTTCTCTTTGGCGTCGTCGGATTGTGCTTTGCTGATCTTATCTTGTGCTTGCTCTTCTGTCTTGGCCTGGGCGGCATCAAGATCTTGTTGGAGTTCTTCCATGCTTTCGTCCTCAGGCGGCCAGCCAGCTCCGACAGGCCAGCCCTTGATGCCGCGTTGGCGGGCGTAGCCGTCAGCGACTTTAAGCCAATTGTCGGTGCGCACATCGGCGCTGGCATCGAAGGCGACGAGGATGTCAACGTTGCGACCTGGGCGGAGGAGAGGGTAGATGGGGAGATTGTTGCTCATTCCGGCGTCCATGAATTGGAAGTTCTTCTGCTCGAAGATGCTTTCGGGACACGAAGGAGGTAGCATCTCGCGCAGACCGAGAGCGTAGTTGGGAATGGAAGCGGGGTCGATGGGATGAACCTTGACGAGATCCTCGTCGCGCTCAGCTATCATGGCGTCTAAGCTGCCGAACCCGGTGAGGCCTCGGAGGACAGGACGAATCTCCTTGTAGTAGTGTGATAGGGTGGCACAGAAGGCGGAGCCCCAAATGCCCATCAAGAGTGGTACGCGCACTTCGGGAAGCGCGAGACCGTTGTCCCGCCAGACTGTGCGACCCTTGTCAAACTGGCGACCCATTGCCCACGTCGGGATGCCAGCTGAAAGCTCCTCGCACCACATCTCGTACGGCGTAAACTCAAACCATTGAAACCAGGCTTCTCTCCTAGCCTTCGCTTCGGCAGCAATTCTGTCTTTTATGTCTGCCTGCTCGGCAAGGGGAATCTCGTGTCGCACTGCAGTATAGATAGGGAGTGGGTTGGAGCCATCTTCGATGAAGCGTCGCTGGTTCGAGACCTTGAAGTCGAACTCGCTCACGGAGAGCTCGCCTTTGGGTATGAGGAGTCGTGCTGCAAGAAGTGCACCGTAGATGTCGACCAGTCCGAACTCGGCATCCGGAATTCCTTTGGCCTTCTCCACCAGAGCGCTCAGCAAGTACTTGTTTGTTGGCGCGCTGACAAGAAGTTCCAACGCGTCAGGGGGGAAGGCAATGTGGACGCCGAGTCTGTTCTTTAGATGTCGGATGAGGCGGGCGTGGCTCTGCTTGGTGATGTCCGAGTAGTAGAGCGTCTGCAGCCAGCAGCTTCCGCTGACGCCTGCAGTGTATGTGACGCAATCGAAGAGGCCTTGCTCTTTTGAGGAAAGGTACGATGATGTACCAGCCACGAGTGCGCGTAGCCCACCACCAGAGCCGCACATGGCTATCACCGGAACGTCGTCGGGGTGAATGGTGGCTTCAGGGATGTCCAGGTAGCGCGCGAGCGCCTTCTTGGTGAACTGTGCCCGCTTCTTCACGAATGCCTTTTCCTCCTGGCACAGCTCGTTCGATATGCGGACAGACGCATCCCAGATGATCTCTGGGTTAGCCTCGGGATTATTCGCGTCGTACCAAATCTCTTCAGCGAGCGATCCCGGCGCCATGGACAGCTCGTTTTGTAGTTTTCGTATGAATCCGGGCATCATCTTCACCCAGCTCGGTACGACCATGTCGAGGATAGTGTCTCCGATAGACGAGGCTGACTTCAGATCGGGTGGGCTCGGGAAGCTGTCTCGGATGGTCTGCCATGTCGACTTGCCGTCTTCCCCCTCTGTGTCCGTCTCGCTGTAGCCCTTTGCAACGCGGGTCTGTGGGGGCGCATCCTGGTCTCCGGGCTTTTCCGAGTTCTGCTCGTTGATCTTGTCCTCAGCCTCGCCAGCAGAAGTTGAGCCATTCCTCTTCTGATCGCCAGAAAGGACGCTCGGCACCCATGAAGACCATGCTGAGGGTGCATCCAGGCGAATTGGGCGGAAGAGGGGTGATGAGGTGGTGGAGTAGTAGTGGACAGCGGCAATGGTGAAGAGGCACGGCGGGCCATATCGGAATGCGAGGCTCGCAGCATTCGACTTGGGGACAGTACGTTTGGTATGCAGTCTGAGTAGTTAGCAATGCATTAATGCTATGAAGACACCTACTCACCCTCGACGCGTTCCCTGCAGCCAGAGCTGGCGCAAGTCGCGCGCTCTCCTCAATTGTGCCATGAAGAACCGGAATATTGAGAGAGAGAAGAGTTGTTGAGCCAGACACAGAAATGCAGCGCAAAAGGCCCAATTGGGCGGGCTGCTATGCGCAAAGCATGACGGAGGGCACTTTCAGATGACAGGCCGCGAACGTTCCACTAACAGGCGATTCAGGTTTTCGGCGGGACCACCATCGAGATTGCGTGCATCAACGTCTGCCAAGCCACCAGGAACGCGCTGCGAACACGTGGGCGCGGCTCGCCGTCGTCGCTCCATCCCGAAGTTATCGCAAATCTTCACGATGGGGATGACACGAAGGGACGCGATGGGATGTGACGTGCACACAAGCTCCCGGGTATGCGGCTCTCATCGATGCTTGCTGCTCCGCCGATCATCTTAGCCGTCGCCGCATCCCCAGATCCAACCCCACCTCGCCCCAATGGCGAGAGTGCATCCACAAAAGACCCGCGATGCCGCCGTGCACAGTTCGCAGTGCTGTACAAGCAAGAAGCACAAGACTTCTTTTCTGTTCCTCTATTGCCAATTGCGCCCCCTCTTCATATGGAGATGTCTCCACTGCAGGTCAACATTGCTGGCTATGTAATAAATGCTGTCACGGATACCTCTTCGAACACTCGCAATCACCTTCACTAAGGCAGTGCTTCAGTGCCAGCTCGCGTCTGCATTGATCATGATCATGTGTGGTGTAGCTCATCCGGCGGTGTCAGGACACTGCTCAGGCCTTTGGTCTCTCACTTGCAAGCTTCTCAATTTGTCTCAGCTGGACGGCTGCTTGGCTTTCAAACCTTTGCGCAAGTAAGATCGCCTTCACCTCGAGACTAGGTTTCATTAGATGTGCGACCTATTACAAAACAATTCTCTACTCCCTTGAACCAATACCCGGACACCACTCGACACTGCAATACTTTTCCAAGCACAATCTTCAGAATATACTGCTGCTACAACCATGGATCAGCGGGCTCGATCAGCCCAGGACAACGGCTCTGACCGCTCAGGCGACACACCGAACCGCAAGCGAAAGCCTGACTCTGGTGATTCTACGGCAGCCGAAGGACGTTTCCCCGACCATCCGTGGTTTGCACTGGATCACGACATCATCAGGTTTCAGAACCAACAGCTATGTCAACGACTGATTATTCGTCTTAGTGGGTTCTCGCACATCGACCTCAGCATCAAAGCCCTCGTCTCTGCGGCTGAAAAGGCGAATGAGCTTCCAGATGTTGCAAGACTGCGAGTGGCTGTACCTGGTGAGCAAGGCATCGGAAAGAGTACACTACTTAATGCACTGATGGAGCGCAACATCTTGGGAACTTCTGGAGCTTCAAAGGCGTGTACGGCGTTTGTGACCATTGTCGTTCACAAGCCCGGCGCTGCCAATGACACGAAATTAAGCGACATCACCATCTACATCTACAGCGATGAGGAAATGGCACATTTCATCGACGAAATGATTAGAGCATGGTGTGACTTCCGCAACGTGCCCAAGGGTGACCAAAACACCAACAAAGACGAGCAACACGATCAGAATGACGAAGAAGAGGTTGATGAAGATGAAGAGAACGACGAAGAAGTCGAGGACGACGAAGAAGAGGACGCCGGAGAAGAGGACGACCCAGACGATACCACTGCGAGAAGACGAGCATCCACGACCGCCAAAGAGTTCTTCGAGATCATCTTCGAGACTGAGGAGAATGCGAACCGGAAAGAGTGGTTGGGAGAGGCGCTCAACCATACTGACATCCGGAATGAGAATTTTCCAGGAGAGTGTCGAAAGAGTGCGAGAAGATTGGCTGAGAAATTGAGGGAGAACTTCAATAACAACAATGGAGCAGCCCTACACAAAGATATTCCGGACAGTAAACTGAGACGCCTGCGAAACTTAGTCCTGAAGTACTGGCCCTTTGTCAAGTTTATGAAGATTGCCACCGGTCACCCCCTCCTGAGCTGCGGTCTAAGTCTCTATGATATGCCTGGTCAGTTTACGGCTAAAGTCACGAAGCATGCTCATGCTAATCTATGCAGGTTACGGTGACATGAGCCAACTTCGCGAAGCACATATCAACAAGTACCGCAAGGAATCTGAGTTCGAAATGGTTGTTGCGCCCCACGCTAGATTCCAGTCGAGCATCATGCACGGCAAATATCTCGGCAGGTCTCTTCGCCGTAAGACTGCCAGCAAGATAGTGCTCGTGATGACAAGGTCTGATGTAAGAATCAGGAAGATCGATGAACTGCTGGGCTAGCTAGTCTGACACATACTTCACAGGAGCTGCTCAAACCCCGCACCTTTGCCGAACCGATCAGTCGTATCCAGGAAGAGCCATTCATTTTTCTACTCTCACGATACGAGGAGCTCGAAAACGATGGAGCTGATGAAAAGAGTATTCGCAAAGCTCAATACAACATATATTGCGCCGCACTCAGAGCCTATGTCAGACGTGAGGCAAGATTGATTCAGCATGAGCTGAATGAGCGAGAGATCAGATCATTTTCTGTGTCTGCGGAGACGTACATGGATTGGTTGCACCCAGGACTTCAGCAAGATCCCCCGTTGGACCGGGAGACAAGTGGCATCGACAACCTGCGCCGCTTTCTCTTTGGATTGCCTGCAGCAAACAATCTTCAGCTCTACCAGGACCATGTGAACCAAGTTCTGCCAGCTTTGTTCAAAACAGGAGAGCTTGTTTTCGAAACACACATCGAAGACACGGGGTACGCGCAGATGAGACGAGATCTGCTTGATTTCATTTCCAATTTGGAGGGGCTCATGGAAAGCAACATTGCCCGTCAGCTTGCCTTGGTCATCAGGAACCCTTTGAGCTCCGCAGTTGCCTCAATGATACATGAACGTATAAGGGATTGGGCGCATAGTCACTGGGTACACCCAGACATATACTGGAGTGGTTTCGCAAAGATGCTCCGAGAAAGAGGTATTCCAGTGAACGGAAAGTACGTCAATCGCAACTTGAACGAAGAAATTCTGGCCACGTTCCAGAACGACATCGAATTATGGTACAACGAAATGCGGTCGGTGCCAACATCATTGGCATCGGTCTTGCACCAGGTTCCGAAACATGGCGCCGTCGACTTTGAGGCAAGCATTGCTCGATCATCTGCTAGCAAGGAGCTCAAAACCAAGGCAGCGGAGGCACTCAAATATGCTAATACGCAAATGCAGAGGTCATTTGACGTCTTGCTTGGCCATCTTGAATCCTCTCTCCGGGATACATACTTACAGTTCACCACAGAGGAAGATATCCACTGTCCTATCGCGCAACAAATGGTTCCCGTGTATGAGAGAGCACCGACTGTGCCGCGAGGCTTCAGGGTCTACAAACGGACTCGAGAAGCCATGCTCTCTTTGATCACTCCCCCAGAAGATATGCCCTACAAGGTTCCGGAGTTCCCAATCATCGAGAACATTCGCGAGGAAATCGTTAATGGCCTGAGGGCTTCATGGAAGACTCATTGCGCCGCATTCGCCAAAGATGCTATTGCGCATTTCCAGCAGTTCGCTGGAACTTCTGAGCAGCTTCTCCGGAACGATGCCTATCGGACGGCAGAACACAAGAGAGCACGGGCAGCAGTCCGTGCGGCACTTGATGAAACTAAGCCGATGCTCCACGAAATCCAGGCCCACTTCAAGAAGGAGGAAGATAAGCATGACAGTAAGAGGTCCAGGCCAGAACGCGAAGAAGAGGAAGGTCTCCCCGATGATACGGATCCTCATGTACCTGAGCATGGAGAATCATTGCCCATGATACCCTGGAACTTTTCTCTAAATCTGGCCCCATGGTACATGCAACAGCAGTGATGGCACCGAAGAACATGGCTGAGAAGGAATGTCTGCCGACTAGTCTTAGGATAATTGGCTGCTCTTCTTGATGTGCGACTCAAGGAAGATATTGCGGGATGCGAGTTGGTATTGCTATGACCTTTCAAGCATGCGGCCTTCCTACAGCAACATTGGTTGAACTGTCTACATGATTTAGGTTTGATTTGCTCATTTTCACTCGTCGAGAAATTTGGCGCAGCTACAACAGGCACAGGTCATAGTTGATATTTGCTAGGCGGAAGAGACAGCCGTGGATCGAAATCTTGATGACCGTGGATTACGGAGTAGTGCAAGTGATGTTTGGAACCGTGGCTGCATGCGGCAGACCCTGGTCGTCATAGCGCCGCCTCCCGCTGTCTAGCATTAACAGCTCTCCACTAGCATCCCCACGCCAACCTCCAACACCACCACGATGCGTAGTCGCTCGTGGATACCATCGCATCTTTTGGCACTTGTACATTATATTCCACATACTCCCATATACTAATACATAATACTCTCGCGAATCCCACGATTACACGTTGCAGTCCTTCCCGTCTAAGCAGTCGAGGCAACCGCAGCCATGGTCGGCCCACGCAAGGCCGCGCTGGCGGAGGAGAGCGCGGAAGTCGAAGTTCTCTTCGCCAACATGGACAAGATGAAGAACCTCACCAAGAAAATCCAAGCCAGCGTCAACAGGCTGGATGCCAGCGGGAAGGCCGTACAGGAGGCCATCAGCCCGATATACGGCAACACGCAGAAGCTCCAGATCGCCAACACGAACATCGATCGGGTCATCGATGCAATCGAGAGGCTGAGGGCGCCACGCGAGCAGACGGACCGGGAGGAGAGAGTGATACGCGCAGGACCGGGCAGCGGAGACCTGCGGGACTACATCGCGTCTCTTGACCGCAGCACAATGGCGCTCGCAGACCTGAAGCGCACTAACATGCGCTCCAACGAGAAGGCCATCGGCCAGCTCAGCGGGATCATCAAGATCGGAAACAAACAACTGGAGGACAAGTTCCGGGGCATCCTGCAGGACTGCTCGCGCAAGAAACTGCAGCCACTGGAATACGTTGCCAAAAGTGAGTCGCGTTGAGATTCTTGTGGAATCATTCTGACGAACCATAGACAACCCGTTTCCGCACATTGCCCCAGAAGAGCTCTCGCAGCTACGCGCCATTAATGCCCACATCTCGAAGTCGTTCGCCGTAGTATCGCAAAGCGATGTTTCGAAGACACCTACACATCGCATATACACCGAAGTGCGGGGTGGATACCTGGACAGCTCGCTGGGCAGTCTGGCGCAGGCATCCATCAGCACAGCCCGGAAGCTCCAAGCCGATGCACTATACAAGAAAGGGACCAACGGTATTGGTACCTATGTTGCGGCCATTGAAGGAATCTTCGTGGCTGAGTACGACAACATCACGAACATTTTCGCGCGGGAGGAGTGGAGCGCAGTCTGCGAGGCGACTTGTCAACTACCATTGGCCGAGTTCAACAAGACTTTGCGCGAGCTCAACGGACACATCCAGAAGAACCTCCTGACGGACTGCTTCCTCGGCTACGAAATATGCGGCATGGTACGGACGCTGTCGATACGACTACAGGACACCACAGGAGCACTCAAGGGCCAAATCTATGACAGCGTGAAGCCCGTCCGAGAAACCTCCAAGATGTCCATGTGCAAACTGCTCGAGGATGTCAGGTCGAAGACCAACAGCCTCGTTGCCCTCCCAATAGACGGCGGAGCTGTTCCTATCACAACGGAAACAATGCGCCGGTTGCAGGAGATGACCAACTACCTAGACCCGCTCTCCTCTATACTGGCATCACTAGGCGAGGGTGGGTGGAACTCTGGCTCGACAAACAATTCTTCTACCACTCTGGATGTTGGCCCAGACTCGCTGAAGCTCTTCGGGCAGTACGCAGCTGACACAGTGGATACACTCATCTCGAACCTTGCAGGGAAGAGCCGTGTCTTGCTGAAAGGAAAGAACCTGCAGGGCATCTTCATTGCGAACAACGTTGCCATTGTCACGCGCACGATCCGTTCCTCTGAGCTGGCACCGCTCATGGAGGGCTACTCGAAGAAGCTGAACGAGTGGCGCAAACAGGGCACGGCAATGTACTTGGAAGCATGGAGGGAGCCATCAGGACATCTGCTCGACGTGCAGTACACGAACCGCAGTAAAGAGCGCCCGCAGTCGGGCGGGTTGGACTCAGCAGCCATTGTCAAGGCACTCAACTCCAAGGACAAGGACGCCATCAAGGAGAAGTTCAAGAGCTTCAACGCGAGCTTCGACGGCCTAGTCACGAGCCACAAAGGGTATGCGATGGAGCCCGAGGTCCGGAACCAGCTGGGCAAGGAGGTACAGAACATCATCGAGCCGCTGTACAACCGCTTCTATGACCGGTATCGCGAGATTGACAAGGGAAAGGGCAAGTATGTCAAGTACGACAAGAGCGAGCTCAACAGGGCGCTGGCGAGCTTTTCATGATTTGTTAGATGCGGCGTTGATTGGAGTTTACGCGGATACCCATTGGATTGTATTGCTTGGGCATGACATGATGAGCTGGATGCGCTGTCGGACGCGTCGTGATTGGATAGGATATGCAACATGACAAGTACACATTCCAGCTCGATATTCTGCCTCTGTTGTGAGACCAAGACACCACACTGTGTCTTCGATGATGATTTTACGCGTAGAGCTGATTTGCGAGATATGTCCGTTCGTGCTTGCCCAACAGGGTGTCGCAGGAGGCACGAGGCCGGCGGCGCACGTGATGACTTCCGCTTCGAGTGCTGCTGCAACAGTCGCGCCTACTTCAGCGAGCACAGCTTGCACACAGAATCTCCTATATCCAGCGCACAACTTGTCAATTGCAGGCTGCACGCTATCTGCGCGCTCTCCAGACTCACCGGCAGCATTCCCAGCGCCCAATTTCACCGAGCAAGCAAGTGGTCGAGGATCGGGGATTTTTGGCCTAGCGCGCATTTCTTCGACGTTGCGCTCCAATCCCTGCGCAGACCCCTTTCCTCCAGCAAGACGAAGCGCACCACGACTTCCTCCCCGAACGTCGCTGCCTCCACCCGCACCACGCCATTCTCCCTCACAGCACCTGCACGCCTTGCATCCCATTGCTTTGAGAGCATCCATCGCCCGCAAGCATCCATACTGCTGACTGGTACGTCGGATAGCCTAACGCCTTGTTTCACTATTTCTCCAGGTTTTGGCCCGGTCGCGTCTCCATAGTGCTGGCAGCCACCGCGGTCACCACCATCACGCATTGCACGCTCTCGCTGACATCGCACCCGTCCTGCAGGAGTCTCTCACTTGACGGCACATCGTCTGCATCAGCGGCACTATTCACATCATGGGTAAGGAGAACCCCCGGCCTCATTCCCGGCGCCATCTGTCTACGGAGCTGCGAGCACGCGGACAGCTTAGGCACAATACCCCAACAGGGGCGTGCGGCAGAGCGACGCAGCTCAGACACCGGCTGCCGTTGCCATTCCTGATGGCGGCACATCTTTTTGACAGGGCAGGGGCTGACGACTTGACACAGAAGCGAACGGCGCATCCCCCATTGCTCCCACGCGTGCGTCCCCATCGCCTCCGACGTCCTCAAACGGCCCCTACGCCATGGACGAAACGCTCTCACGGGCTAACGGCCACTCTCCAGCTCCGCAGACTGTCTCCGCGAAGAACCCCAAGGCGGCTGCCGCCATGGCGAACGACATGAACATTGTGCGTAGGAAGCTTACAGGCTACGTCGGCTTCGCAAACCTACCGAACCAATGGCACCGTAAGAGTGTGCGCAAGGGCTTCAACTTCAACGTTATGGTTGTCGGTATGTTTACATGCACGTCATCGTCGAGCTGCAGTGCTAATGTGCCTAGGCGAGTCTGGCCTCGGAAAGTCGACCCTCGTGAACACGCTCTTCAACACGTCGCTGTACCCGCCTAAGGAGCGCAAGCCCCCGAGCCTCGAGATCTCCAAGACTGTCTCGGTCCAGTCGATTAGTGCCGACATCGAGGAGAATGGCGTCCGCCTGCGATTGACCGTCGTCGACACCCCTGGGTTCGGCGACTTCATCAACAACGACGAATCATGGGACCCCATCGTCAAGAATATCGAGCAGCGCTTTGATGCATACTTGGAGGCCGAGAACAAGGTCAACCGCATGAACGTCGTCGACAACCGCATCCACGCTGTTGTGTACTTCATTCAGCCCACTGGCCACTCGCTGAAGCCGCTCGACATTGAGGTGATGAAGAAGCTGCACACCAAGGTCAACCTGATCCCCGTCATCGCCAAGGCCGACACTGTCACCGATGACGATCTTGACAACTACAAGAAGAGGGTGAGTGTCTTCAACAAAGTCTTTGATTAGTGCTAACACTGCCAGATTCTCGCCGACATTGCCTACCACAAGATCCAGATCTTTGAGGGACCACGATACGAGCTCGATGACGAGGAGACCATCGCAGAGAACCAGGAGATCATGAGCAAGGTGCCCTTCGCCGTTGTTGGCTCAAACACCGAGGTCATTACACCAGACGGCCGCAAGGTCAGAGGCCGACAGCTGCCATGGGGTGTCGTCGAAGTGGACAACGAGGAGCACTGCGACTTTGTCAAGCTCCGACAGATGCTTATCCGCACCCACATGGAGGAGCTCAAGGAGAACACTAACAACGTTCTGTACGAGAACTACCGGTCCGAGAAGCTCACCTCTATGGGAGTGCAGCAAGACTCGACCGTGTTCAAGGAGGTCAACCCTGCAGTCAAGCAGGAAGAGGAGCGCTCGCTGCACGAGCAGAAGCTCCAGAAGATGGAGATGGAGATGAAGATGGTCTTCCAGCAGAAGGTGCAGGAGAAGGAGAGCAAGCTGCGGCAAAGCGAGGAGGAGCTCTACGCCCGGCACAAGGAGATGAAGGACCAGCTGGACCGACAACGACAAGAGCTCGAGGAGAAGAAGTCACGCATCGAGTCGGGACGACCGATAGAAGAGAAGGGCAAGAGGAAGGGCTTCTCGCTCCGCTAAGCACCGGCGGCATAGCGGCGGCAGCATGCTCTCTCCACGCGTGGTTTGGGCGACTCGACCAGCACAAAAGCCTCTTCCCCTTCTCAGCTCCTCTTACAAGACCTTGTTTAATTTAATGCCGCTTGACGATGTCACTGGGTGCTGTCGGCAAATGGGATAATACACCACGGTGCGATTTGGCGAGAAGGAACAGCGGTGTCATCTCTTGGTCCAGTTGTCCGGGTCGTTGATTGATACCAACATCATTGCGCTCTCTTGGGATTCCCTTAGTTCTCTTCGCTTTCTTATTTTTTAGTAGCTGGGCAGCTGTGCTTCGGAGGGCGGAGGGCGGAGGGCAGAGAGGGGACGCGAGGGACAGCTTCTTTTCATGTATTCTACACATCATCCTAGTAGCGAATTTCGTTTGTGGGCAGCGGCACGGCTTTTGGCATGTGATGATGAAGTCTGAGACTGTACTTGGTATACCGTGAAGTGCATATGACGTGAGGGTGCTTCTCGCCCGCGTGTACGCCATAGTGAACAGGTGCCGCACCAGGTCGCCTTGCTCGCGGCTGATGGAGATCGCCAGGGTGCCGCAGCAGCGGACGGAGCGCCATGGGGCTGATGCACGCCCACCAGCGTGAGCGACGGGGCATTTCGTCACTACCCAAACGCCCGATTTTCTGGTTTACGTGCCCGCTTCTGCCCACTACAAAGACATTCCTCTACCATCGCTACTTTGCACTTCCCCTGCAACCAACCGCTTGCTATTCACTGAGGAGTTTCTGCCTCAATTCGGACCTATTAACCTTCGTCGGTAAGTCCACTCCCTCGGTCATGCACCCCGAGCATCATGAGCGGGTCCCAGGTGCCGCCCGGTCAAGACAAGGTCCCAGCCACCGCTCCTGACAGATTGCAACTTCACCCCTCGTGCAAGGCAGCAAGCACTCGTCCCAAGCTCTGAGCCTCAACTGCACCCTTATCGCGAGCTCAACGGTCTCTTTGACACCCCCGCTAACTGCCCCAAGCTGCCCCATTACGTAGCCCACACGACAGCTCCGAATTACCAACATGGCCCCTCCACCGCCTGCAACCCTTCCGCTAGGCCAGCGCCTGGCAGCCCTCGCGCAGACGCTGCAGTTTGCCTGGTTCGCCGGCCACGTTACGCTCCTGCTCGCTACTCTGCGCTACAGCTTGAGCTACATCACCTTCAACTACTACTCGCGATGGGCTAGCTTCTCGTACCGCGTCGCTTTCCTGTCGGCGTGCGTCACCTACGGCATCGTCGTCTACAAGGCATACCGCGCACGCATGAGGTCAGGAAAGCAGGGCGGCGTCCTCACCCTGGCCACAGACGAGAATGTGCAGTATCTGCGTAAGTTTTTCTCTGCCCCAGCCGGAAGCTTCCCCGCAAAAAAAGCACGAGCTAACATGTTGACAGTCATGGCACTTGTCTGGCTCTTCTCGCGCCAGATCCCGCTTGCCGTCACTCCCTTTGCTGTCTACTCCGTCTTCCATGTCGCTACCTATGTGCGCTCCAACCTGCTGCCTACCATCCAGCCGCCTCCCTCCGGCGCCGCTCCCGGCTCCAAGCCCGCGGCATCCGGTGCCTCTGAGGCGATTGGCAAGTTCGTCAAGGAGTACTATGACGGCTCCATGACGCTCGTCGCTCTTCTCGAGATTGCGCTCTGGTTCCGCGTCGTCGGCTCCGCGCTCCTCTTCCAAAAGGGCTCGTGGATCCTTCTCGGCGTCTACACCGTCTTTTTCCGCGCCCGCGTCGCGCAGAGCAGCTTCGTCCAGGAAGCCATCCACCAGCTCACTGCCAGGATCGATGCGCAGCTCGCTAACCAGAGCACCCCGCCTGCGGCGCGCAACGCCTGGGCTACCTTCAAGGGCATCGTCCGCCAGGCTGCTGATGCGACTGACATCCGCAAGTATGTTGGTGGCCAGCCCCAGGGTGCGCCCAAGAAGGCGCAGTAAGCGTCGAGATACGACAATGGCAACGACCTGTCTCCAGCCGCGAGTGGTGAATCAGCGGCTGGAGATCCTGTGGTACGAATCTTGACGACGTTACGGCAGTCATGAGTGATGTGAAGTTAGTGTTACAGTGGAGGAAGACTTGGGGACGACAGATATTGGTTTCGAATGATATCCAAGTGGTATGCAACAGTCTCAGATGTGGGAGTGGAATGTGTGTATGAAATAAGGCGGACATTATGATTAGTGCCGACGTGGCAGAGTATGATGTAGCGCAGTCGAGTGCAGTGTGGCTATTGACCTCTCAACAGCCATCATCAAGCTATCAAAGACGGCATGATTGTCCAAGGGCCTGGGAGCGTATGGTGTAGTAGTGTTCGCAGTAGTAGTCGTTCGCAATTGGTAGAAAATTCCATCTTTGTTTCTTTGTTACATGTCTTGACTTCCCCTCCTCGGAGTTGTCCTTATCTCATTTTCTACACAATACTAACTTACACACACTGTATAGTAAGTTAAGCAGTTCTAGATGCGTACGTCTCATCTGTGGCTGAGCTGATTATTATGCCACATCCAAACTTCTGTCTCGCTTGCTCTCCACATTACGAGTTCGAGAATGAAGCGAGACTTCACTTGCCCAGATATTTGGTTCGACAAATCCACACACTCGGATCTGGGTTCCCACATCATACGAAGGGCTCTGTGTACTTGTGTGAACTCTTTAGGATCGGATAGAGCTTTGTAAGTCTGGTTCAACCAAGCCTCATACTCTCGGATCTGGATTCCTACATCTTCTAAAGCACGCTGTGTGCTTGTGCAAGCACTTCAGGATCGGAAAGAACTTTGTAAATCTGGTTCACTCAAGCCTCACCGTCGGATCTGGATTCCTACATCTTCTCAAGCGCGCTGTGTACTTGTGTGCGTTCACCAAGGATAAAGTTTAGGTTAGGGTTATGTTCAAAAGGCTCGTCGGGGCACGCGTGGGCTGATGGGATTGTGGCGTCGAGCTTAGGATGGAGCCTGGTTGGGGGATCTAGATTGGCGGGATAGTTTGGGTGAGGCTGAAAAGTTAAGTTTAGTTCAGGACAGGAACTGGGGAATGAGGGATGTAAGCCTTCAGCGGTAGAGGGCTTGTGTGGCGTTGATTTTCGAGGCTGAAGGGGAGAGTTTTTTCGGCAGGATCGGATGGGTAGTGCTTGTTTGGGGAGTCGAGATGGGCGGGGTTGAAGGGGCAGTGTGTGAAGTTGTGGTGGATTGTAGGAAGAACCCTTTTCAACAATGTATTGGAAGATTTGGAATTGAGAACCTTCTGGAGTACATCGCCGTCACGATCACGATTACAATAGATCCCAGAAGCAAGCCATATGTGCTGGATTTTGTCTACATGACAAAAGTGTCGAATACCTTTTTGCCCGAGCGACGATGCCGAAGGTTGGACCGCTTCCATCACGCCGTGCTATTTTGTTCTGGACTTCTCCACAGCGGCGGCGGCCGGTGTGCTCAGTAGTGGACCACAGTTTCAATACTTCCACAGCATGTTTCTAGAGGCGAAAAAACGTTCCATGCGCTCGGTAGACCTCGGGTACAATGGCACTTTTCCGGATGGTGAGGCTGAACTGGGCCATTGTTGCTGTGCTGTACTGTGCTGAATAGGAGCAGCAGCCGCCGCATTTGTACTAGTTCAAAGCACGCACGAATCGGAGGTGCACGACACAAAGCACGTTCACGATATTCAATACTTTGTCGCGTCTATTTTCTGCACGCACAATCTCCACTTGCACACAGCCGCACATACCGAAAATGTCCTTACGCTATGGAAATATTTCTGCAGCCGACTTCATGCCTGCTTACAACAGTGGAGCATAAGCGGGTGTTCGGCCCTCGCGTACTTCCGAGGCCATGGTGCTGATCATCGGCGTGGAATACCGCATACGCATGTGGGGTTCAATGGTTGCTGGGTAGCTGGGTGAGCTTGGGAGACGGGTGAGATACTTATCCAGGCATGGTGTGCTGCGTGTGCGTATGCGTATACGCAGAGAAGCACTGCAGAGAGAGTCGAGATGGCGGTGTGTGTGCCAAAGTCGTGGTTGTGGCGTGAGACCAGATGCGAGCTGGATGCAGGGCAATTCGCTGCCGAATACGTTTAGCTGGCGATGGGTTGTCAGATGGATCTGTCATCGGAGGCTCCCAATACATGTGGACTTTGCTCGGAGAGAAGCGAATGCAGGAACTGCGGCATCCAGACTCTCCCGATTTCACGTGGTAGCGAATTTATTAGTGAGCAGTTTGGCGAGTGGCGCGCGACGAGGCGGCACCGGGTAGCGACAAGCTTTTCGTAGTGTGCGTGAGAGATGAAGGAATAAACTGTAAATGGGCATGTGTAGCTCGATTGCCGGATCGGGGAGCGAGGGCCGCGGATCTGGGGTTGATTGCTGTGTGCTGTATGTACAGTAGATTGCAGATTGGATTGCGTACTTTGCGATTGATGTCGCGAAATTCCCAGATGCCGGTTTCGGTAGTGCTTTCCTCTTCATCTGGAACATCATCTTCCACAATACCTCCGATGAGCAAAGCAGGCAGGTACGGCACACCGTGACTTCAGCATGACAACGAGCAGTGTGGTCTCCACCGCCAACAATCCTAATTTTCGCATACCGATTCCTCAAGCGTGTGTGCACAAACATCAGGCAGCACGCCATCCACTTCCCGGCGCATAGCGTGACGCCGCCAAGGTCGCAGCTGGCGTTAGCTCAGCGCCGTGGAGGAAGTGGTGGCACGGCAGGGGTAAACGCTACGACGGACGGGCTAAGGGCTAGCGAGGAACGTCAGCCGCTTCACCGTTCGATATTTTGGGCGTGTGGGTTTGTATATAGGGCTGGGAGGCCCCCGGGGTTTTGGGCTCTTCTCCCCTGTGACGAACTTTTGGAGTGTATTGTTTGGTTTAAAAGGCTTTAAACGTGTGCTGCAGCTTGTCACGAGATACCACGACTACGAACTTGGAGCCACTTTCATATAATTCCGGCTTAGCGAGCTGAAGGCGAGCTACTACGACACCGATTACGAAGAGGCAGAACCAGAAGTTTCAAGAGATGATTTACTCTCCAGCACTCTCGGTCACGAGCGATATGACCGACGAAGAATTGGACAAGTACTTCGCAACATACGTCCCGCTATCCAATCTACCCACGCCTCCACCAGCAAAGGAGCCCATACCCGCAGCATCAACCTCATCATCGCCATCATCAGCACAAACGTCCGATTCTTTCTTTCCCCAAACACAAGGTCAGTCTCTCCATTCCATCACATGTCCTGTTACCGCATACGCCTTGGTCGCAGAATGTTGGAAGATCAACATATCCACAACCAGCCGCCCCTGCATATCCAGGCTGGACCCACGTCATATCCGCTCAACGTCCGACCTCCTTTTCCCTTCCATCTCCACAACAGCACTGCGTTCCTGTCGATCTGTTCGCATTCCTTGCCACCGGCCAATAAATGATGACACAAGCACAAGCATACTAACTTCTAAACATAGTGTTTGCAACACACCTCGCAAACTTGGTCCCGAACAACGTCTCCACCCACCGCCCGCACAGCCATGTCATTTGCGGTTTCTTGGAACGAGCAAACTTGCCTGACGAGGTTGTTGCGTTTGCGGCGTGCGTTTTGGATGCATTAAGTGCTCGGTTTGCCGGGATGTGGAGAGATGCGCTTGTACCGGCCGAGTTTGAGCGCGACCTGAAGAATTTCCTGCGAACAGACTCGAGACGGCACGAACATCTCAGCCCAGACATCATCGTTCTTGCTGCACTGTCGCTTGCCCACGGCTTCTTGATGGACCGCTTGCGTTCCGCACGGCACTGGTCGGTCAAGGAGAGCGGCGGCATGTTCACTATCCAGGAGATTGAGGCGACGAAGCGCGCGATGCTGTTTGACATGAATTATGGGCTTGCGCGCATTACGAATGACATGGTATTGGGCATGTTGGCCAATATGCAGAGGCCAAAGACAACGTCTGCGGCGACATCAATGGTGCCAGAGGATGCTATTTCGAAACATGACCGGCGGAGAACGTTCTCGCTCGACCTCTCTGGGACAGCGATTTGGAGCCACGGATTGCAGACACCAGAGCCAAGTCCATGAGCAATGTGGTCCGGGTTCTCGTTCAGTTTCGCAAAACGGCGCACCATGGTCACGACATTCAGCGGCATTCTTCACGGCGTCCAAGCATTCCAGCGTGTTTCAAACTTTTATTCGGTTTCAGGGTAACGCACTCCGGAACAGACGGGTGCATTGGCGGCCCGAGGGCACGGAGCGCAGCGTCTGTTTGATTGCTTTGCTTTTGCTTACATGATACCCAGTTCAGAAGTTGGGTCTTCTGAACACCACACACATAATTACCTACATACATACATACCTACACACATGCAACACCGTCATACAGGCGGTGAAGCAGCATACTCGCATGATTCCCATCAGCGCTAATCTCATTTCACATATCTACCTTCATCTTCCGCCTTGATCCTTTCCGCCCGTGATTCATCCCGCATGTGAAAGGTGTGGAGGGGCACGTCGCCAAGCATTAGGCACATCGACGTCACTTCTCCAAATTCCCATGCGCTCACAACAGTCTGGCCGCGAAAAGTCACGCTGCGACGCGATCCCCCCGGCTAGCGTGGCACTGCATGCGCAAGCGTATTGGATGGGATTTGCTGTCAACGGCGCTGTGGTTGCTATGGATGGATTTACCCCACCATGGCCTTACCGCATTGGTGCCAGGTGCATGGAGCGTGCATGGCAAGGAGCTCAACAGCTTGGGATCGAGCTGGAAGGTTGCAGCTTTCCCCGCGCTGTTGTGATGGGAATGGCGACGCGGGGAAGGGATAGGATGTGTGTGATGGTGACCAGGATTGTGATGGGGTTGGTGTATCGTCTGAATGCGTACACGACGCTTGCGGTCCCCTGCAAAGTCAACATTGAATAAGTTGCTACGCGCGAGCTGGATAGAGCTTGGTTTCATCAGATCAGTCGATGTATGGCGCGAGTCTGATACGCACACGCGCTTTATAAGCCTTGTCTACGCCGCGAACTTGTTCTATTGCTTTTGATCTAATCTTACCCCTCCCTCTCTCTCCCTCTCTTCATTGCGAGCTTCCTTTCCACTTGCTTGAACCTTCGTCCATCTGGTTCATCCCGGAGTATCCGCCCCTCTCAGCAATTGCGTTTCCAATCATGGCGGCCGCAGCTCCCTCACCCCGCGAGCGCCGCCCCTCGACCAGCGCGCCCCTCGCTGACCTGAAGGGTCCCGTTGGCCCAGCTAACTTCACGCGCCCCAAGCACAAGCGCACTGTGACTGGTTTCGGCCCCAGTGAGATCAAGAGCGTCGAAGCCAGCATTCCCGAGCCGCAGCGTGAGGCATGGAGGAAATTCGTAAGTGTCCAATTATGCTATGCATAGCTTCCTATGTATAGTGGGGTAGCTGGGGTGAAGCGTGGGGTTGTAGTGCTAATGACGATATAGATGCCCAAGCCATTTACCACACCAGAGGAGTTTGAAAAGGAAGCTGTAAGGCATATTGAGACCACACTCGCGCGCTCGCTCTTCAATTGCGATGAGTCGGCTGCGTATGCGGGCACGGCATTGGCGTTCAGAGACCGGCTGGTCCTGGACTGGAATAAGACGCAGCAGAGCCAAACCTTTGCAGATCAGAAGCGCATATACTGTGAGCATCGACGGGTGTTCAAAATACAAGGCAACGGCTGACGATGACAGACTTGTCACTCGAATTCTTGATGGGACGCGCTCTGGACAATGCTATGTTGAATGTGGAGCAGAAGGATGTCGCCGTCAGTACGTACAAACCAGTTCACGCCGCCATTGGCTCTTCTAATTCAGCGTAGAGGGTCTCTCTGACCTCGGTTTCCGTATGGAGGATGTCATCTCCCAAGAGCACGACGCCGCGCTCGGTAACGGCGGTCTCGGTCGCCTAGCCGCGTGCTTCCTCGACTCGATGGCCTCGCTCAACTACCCGGCCTGGGGCTACGGTCTCCGCTACCGATACGGAATCTTCAAGCAGGAGATTGTCGACGGATACCAGGTCGAGGTCCCAGACTACTGGCTCGACTTCAACCCGTGGGAGTTCCAGCGCCATGATATCGTAGTGGACATTCAGTTCTACGGACATGTCAACCGCTGGCAAGACGATGAGGGCAAGACACAGAGCTCGTGGGAGGGAGGCGAGATTGTGCAGGCGGTCGCATTTGACGTGCCCGGTAAGTGGTCTTGAGTCGTCTGGGCAGGCGGAATACTGACGAAGGATAGTTCCGGGATACAAGACCGGTACTTGCAACAACCTCCGTCTTTGGGGTAGCAAGGCTGCGAGCGGCGAATTTGACTTCCAGAAGTTCAACTCGGGCGAGTATGAGAGTTCCGTGGCAGACCAACAGCGCGCAGAGACAATCTCAGCTGTGCTGTACCCCAACGACAAGTAGG
The DNA here is from genome assembly GCA_001748405.1 of Paraphoma sp. B47-9. Taxonomy (NCBI): domain Eukaryota; kingdom Fungi; phylum Ascomycota; class Dothideomycetes; order Pleosporales; family Phaeosphaeriaceae; genus Paraphoma; species Paraphoma sp. B47-9. Next base: position 24,828 of record BCLK01000239.1, read on the forward strand.
TGGCATTCCCAGCATATCCACGGCATGATACTGACCATCTCTAGCCTTGAGCGTGGTAAGGAGCTTCGCTTGAAGCAGCAGTACTTCTGGTGCGCAGCCTCGCTCTACGACATCGTGCGCCGCTTCAAGAAGAGCAAGAAGGCGTGGACGGAGTTCCCCAACTCTGTCGCAATTCAGCTCAACGATACACATCCGACATTGGCCATTCCTGAGCTCCAGCGGATATTGATCGATATTGAGGGTCTGGAATGGGATGACGCGTGGAACAGTAAGCACCGTCTAGGTTGTGTAGGTATCCAGGCTAATGGTCTCTCAAGTTGTCCAGAAGACATTCGGATACACCAACCACACTGTGCTTCCGGAAGCGCTGGAGAAGTGGAGCGTACCGCTCATGCAGCACTTGCTGCCACGTCACCTTCAAGTAAGCGATTCATTGATCTGTACTTTGTCTCAAACTAACCCCATTCTTGATTATCTACGAGATAAACTTACAGTTCCTTCAATTCGTGGAGCGAAACTTCCCCAAGGAGCGCGAAATGCTCAGCCGCGTCTCGATCATCGAGGAATCCCAACCGAAGATGGTCCGCATGGCATACCTGGCTTTGATCGGCTCGCACAAGGTCAACGGTGTAGCTGAGCTGCACTCTGATCTGATTAAGACGACTATCTTCAAAGATTTCGTCAAGATCTACGGACCAGACAAGTTCACAAACGTGACCAACGGCATCACACCCCGAAGATGGCTGCACCAAGCAAACCCTAGGCTCTCAGCCTTGATCGCATCGAAGCTCGGCGGACACGAGTTCCTGAAGGACTTGACTCTGTTGCACAAGCTGGAGCAGTATGTTGATGACAAGGAGTTCCGCAAGGAGTTCCGGGAAATCAAATACGCCAACAAGGTCCGACTGGCACAGCACATCAAGGAGCACCAGGGCGTGACAGTCAACCCTGCTGCGCTGTTTGACGTCCAGGTCAAGCGTATCCACGAGTATAAGCGCCAGCAGCTCAACATCTTCGGTGTCATCCACCGCTACATCCAGATCAAGGCTATGTCGCCCGAGGAGAGGAAGAAGCTCGTGCCTCGCGTGTCCATCTTCGGTGGAAAGGCCGCGCCCGGATACTGGATGGCAAAGACCGTTATTCACCTCATCAACAAGGTCGGAGACGTTGTCAACAACGACAAGGATGTTGGCGATGCGCTCAAGGTTATTTTCATTGAGGATTACAATGTCAGCAAGGCCGAGATCATCTGCCCTGCCAGCGACATCAGCGAGCACATCTCGACTGCCGGTACGGAGGCGTCTGGAACCTCGAACATGAAGTTCTGCCTCAACGGTGGCTTGATCATCGGAACTTGCGACGGTGCAAACGTGAGTTATCACCTCATAAAATTTGAAGATACAACAACTAATGATTACAGATTGAAATCACCCGTGAAATCGGCGAAAGCAACATCTTCCTCTTCGGCAACCTCGCGGAAGACGTCGAGGACCTCCGACACGCCCATCTCTACGGCGAGTACCAGCTCGATCCCCAGCTCGCCATCGTCTTCGACCATATCCACAAGGGCACCTTTGGCGACGCTGAGCGCTTCTCTGCTCTCATCAACGGCATCGTTGAGCACGGCGACTACTACCTCGTGTCCGACGACTTTGCGTCATATGTCAAGACACAAGAGCTCATTGACGAGAGCTACAAGGACACGGAAGAGTGGACGACCAAGGCTATCACAACGGTGGCGAGAATGGGCTTCTTCTCGTCGGACAGGTGTATTGATGAGTATGCTGAGGCGATCTGGAATGTGGAACCATTGATTCCTAAGGATGAACCGGCGCCGTAGAGGGCTCAGTTGAGTGGTAGTATCGTCTAGACGGTTTAGACCAGTAGATCGATAGACGCTTAGTGCCTATGGAGATGTTTTAGTCACTCAAAATCTTCGATTGCATCAAAAGTATGAGGATTTCCTGAATATATGCGCAGGTTTGGGGATGTAGAACCTCTTATGATGCTGCATGACACAACTCCGTTGATGTGTTGTAGCTATTCCACTGTGGAGAGTATGATGTAGTCGTCTGAACTATGTATCAGGGTTTTTTTATCAGTAGAATGACTAACAAAGTCCTTCGCAGAATGCTCTAACAGAATCACATATTCTTCGCAACTCTTGGTACTCGTGGTGAATCGGCCAATCAAGTGCTGGACCCTGGACCCACTATGTCCGCACAGACGCGACGCGCGACGTCAACCGCAATCTGGCCGTCAAAGCTGCATCAAGCTCCACCACCAAGGCCTCCACACATCACCACCATGGCAAACAGGGGCTACGACGTCGTCGTAGACGTCGATCAGGAAGTAAATTCACCCTCCCGGCCCTCATCAGACCCGAGCGCAAAGCTAATCCCCCCAAAGGGCGATCTAGGCCACACCGATCTCCAAGAAGACCTCGAATTCCACAGCTCCAGTACCATCCCCCCTTCCATCCCCTCCTATCCCACAACTAACCACTTACAACAGACTTCGACACCCAGCCCAACCCGCGCGCCGCCAAAATCCAACCCGACAACTCGTCCTTCCTCCCCGGCCCAGCGACCTCGAGCACCAACACCCGCAAACACTTCCTCTGGACCCTCTCCTTCTACGCGCAAGCCTTCGACGTCGACACAAATGAAGTCCTCCGCCGCTGCCAATCCGCAATCTACCCGCGCGCAAACTTCCTCGACGTACTAGAGGGCAATCCCGATCTATACGGCCCCGTATGGATCGCGACGACGGTCGTCGTAATCCTTTTCTTGACGGGCACGATTAATCAGTACTTGAGCCAGCAGGGCGTCGGCAAGTTTGAATATGATTTCAAACTCTTGTCCGGGGCCGCGGGGCTGGTGTATGGGTATACGGCGTTTGTGCCCGTGGCGTTGTGGGCGGTGTTGAAGTGGTATGGGAGTGAGAGTGCGAATTTGCTCGAGTGTGCGTGTTTGTATGGGTATGCGAATCTGGTGTGGATTGTCGTGGCGTGTGTGAGTTGGAGTCCGGTGTCGAGTAAGTCTTTTCCGCTTTGTTACTTTGGTTGCAACCCTTGCTGCGGGGGTTGAATGGTATGCTAACGGATGGACTATAGTACTGAACTACGTCTTCGTTGCCCTGGGACTCGCGTTCTCGGCTTTCTTCTTGCTAAGGAATTTATACCCCGTCCTTAGCACCACGGAAGCAAAGACGAGCAAGATCCTTCTGATTGTCGTACTGGCGCTGCACGCTGGCTTTGCGATCGCGATCAAGGTGCTGTTCTTCGCGAGCACGAGTCCGATCGGCAACCCCAAGGGTGGAGAAGACAAGGGCGATGGCAAGGGCGATATGATGATGGCCATGTTCCGGAAATGAGAATCGCCATTGACAAGTTGGAAGAGGTGGGAATTTTGAGAAGTGTGACGGCGTTTGAGGAGTCGGATACCACATATACCTAGTGATTGCATAGATGGTATGGATGCGTTGGTCTATTCTGTTCTTGGTATTGGGGTCGAAAGTCTTTCCACCGAATTATATAGATGATGTGCAACAATATGCTTAAGCGGCTTGAGGCGCTAATCTACACTTCTCCGGATATGTGTAGAACAGACTCTGGAGCGATGGTTCGCTCACCGATTGTCGAAGCTATATTCGATGATGCATTACTGCCTTTTAATGAAAACGCCATTGCAATGCTGGGTATAATGCTAGTAGGAGAAAACCCATGCTCAGAACAAAGGAAAGCCACTCAGTAAACCCACGCCTACACACGCACGCACCCATCTCATCCCTCTCTATTCTGGAACGGCGTCGCATCCCTCCCCTCGAACCTCGCCGCATCCGCGACATCCATGCCATTCTCCATATCCACATCGTCATCATCCCTCATACTCTCGATACTGCGTTTCGGCCTGCTCTGATTCGCAACCTGCAGATGCGTTCCATTTGTATTTCCCGAAACACCATTACTGGGAGCAACTGACCGCTGGGCCTGCAAGATATCCCAATAACTCCGTAGGATATTCTTCAGCGTGTCGTCGTAATTCACACAGAATCGCTGCGCCTGACACACCTGCATGCTCTTGACGTGATCAAAGTCCTCGAGCGTGGTCATGAGATATGCAGCGACTATCGCCGCGCTCTTCTCGTTGCCAGATTCGCAAAACACCAGGACCTTGCCGAGCGTCGCCTGGCCCGTCGTCTGGAGCGCATGCTCCCGGTACCGCGCTACATGCGTGTTGATCGTCCGCGTGGTCTCAGCGAATCGCCCGATCAAGTCGTGGAACGTCGGGACGTCGATGGTTGCGATTTCAGCACAGACTGAGCGCGAGCATTGGATTGCGCCCGTCATGCTGTTCTCCCGCGCGCGGATTGCGAACGCCATGGTTATGCCCTCGCGGACCAGGAAGGCCGTGTCTTTGGCGGCGACCATGGGGCCGAGGTACAGCCAGGGCAGGATCATTTGTGCTTGGCGGCGCCGCTCGTAGGCCCAGTCGAGTAGCGTGTTCTTGGATATGATGTCAGCGAGGTCGAGCTCGCGCAGGAAACTGAGGTCGACGTCGCCGCCGTGGCTGACGGTTAGGCCGGGGATTTCGGTGGTGAGGGTTGGTGGGGGCACGATGATGCGCGGTGGGGTCGGCAGGCGGTAGGTGTAGTCGTTGTGTTTGCGCTGGTGGGCGCCGGCGAAGTCGCTGAGAGCGGCTTCTTCTCGTAGAGACGTCATAGTGGTGGGTGTTGCTGCCTCCTAGTTCGGGTTGTGGTGTTGCAGATGAGGTGGTGGTGGGTTGTGGGCGATGTGGGCAGTTGCGGCAGTGACGTCGTGAGAGGGGAAGCGTTAATAGCCGGCCCACGTATGTGAAGCGCTCTTGTGCGTGCTGTTGGTGCAGGAGTTGTTGCTCAAAAGATGAGAGTCGCACAAGAAGTCACGGCGCGGCTGACTCTAAGCTGAAGGCGGAACGTCGAGCAGCTACGGCAGCGTGCACTTGTTATACGTGCGCGGCGCTCGGATGACTCGCGTGTGGTGTCTTCTCATGGCGGTGATCTTCTGAAGATAACTGTCTAAGATGAGCTTGAGAGTCGTCTTCCCGCGGTGCGGGACAGACGCGGAAGTTCCCACGCGGCTGACGTAACACGCGTTTACATCACTCACTAAATCGCACTACATTAGTACGACTACGCTATAACGCAGATCTGCATGATACTGGTAGTCTTGATATTATTTCCGTTGCAGCATCGGCAACGTATGCTAACAGCTATGCCTATGTACAACCTAACACCGGCGACCACGGACAGAACCCCATGCATCAACCCTGGCTAAAGCGAGGCCGCCTGTGTGGCCACCTGCATAGCCGCCCTGGAGACTTGTCAGCTTCCCAATCCTTGATCTCAAGATCGTGATCATAAATACCACCTCACTGCCACATGCAATTTAAGTACACTCGCCAACGTCCACCATGCCCCTCCGCCCGGCAACACCCGCCGACGAGCCCGCTCTTGCCGCCCTTCTTACCGCAGCCTTTTTCAATGAATCTCTCTTTGGCGACACCTTTCACCCCTACCGCCACGAGTACCCCGACGACGTAGTAATTTTCTGGCGCAATTTCATCCGGAAGGACTTCGCCGAGCCACGGAACCGGATCTTCGTCTGCACCACGCTCATCAACGGCGAAGAAAAAATCACTGGAACAGCAACCTGGACCCGTCAAGGCGACGACGAACTTGCGAAGGAGGTGATTAATACTTGGAAGAAGGTGGAAGATGGGGCGTGGGAAGATGCAGATCTAAGCACGAACAGAGCACTCGATCCAAGTAAACAAGAAATCTTGAAAGAAGCCTACCCCCTCTTCAAACACCTCTGGGACGGCACGGTAAACGGCGTTCCGAAATCGCAGAACTGGTATCTGCATCTCTGCGGCGTGCATCCTGAGTATCAGAAGCAGGGCGTTGGTCAGCAGCTGGTGCAATGGGGCTTGGACCGCGCGAGAGAAGAGGGCGTGCATGCGAGTGTGCTTGCGAGCGATGGAAACGACAAGTTCTACCTGCGATGTGGATTTGACGAGGTCATTGGTAATTGTACACAGGGGGAAGGGAATCCATTGAGTAGGGCAGGAGTGAAGGGAGGCGATGTTTTATTCATGTGGGCGCATGACGAGAAGAAGGAGTAGGAGTTATAAGAACCGTGATTTCATCATTCCTCGAAACATCTCGGTCCAGCCAGTCAATCGACTGCTTATGGAATGATATAACCTACTGTCACTTTCTTATCTCACTTACCAGACTTTCCCTCGCATCAGCCCCCTAATCTCGCGTCTTTTCCGCAAAGAATGTATAACGACTCACCCACCCATCACAAAACGGATTGAAAGGCACTAAAAATCGACAAAAATGAAACGGGTCTTACCGGAATTCGAATCCGGGACCTCTCGCATTCGATTACTTAGGTACCCTAAGCGAGCTATTGATAATTAGAACCGATATGTAGCAGCGGATATGCTAGACATTGCTTACAATCATACCACTAGCTGTATGAATGTTAGTTCGGATTGTAGAAGGTGAAGGATAAGGGATGCTTACACCATAAGACCGCTCACGTGATTTGTTGTGCGATTTGGGATTGCTGTGTATATTACGTGCAAATGGCAGCGGAGTGCACAGCTTGGCGGGAGCGAGAATAAGATGATTTGAACGAATCAAAATCACGGCGGTGGCGGTGAGATTTTGCAAGTCAAAAACAGGTGTGTGGGTCGGTGGAGACTGAGGAGACTAATTTGGCGATATACACATTCTCCACAATGAGCACAAACACTACATGCATCGCTTCTATGCCTCAGACCAAAATTCTGCGACGATACAAAATCAAATTATATATGGTTGCTACGAACACTATACATACCAGGATATCTTCGGATAACCACGGCACTTTACCATTCTGAACAAAAGTCACAAATCCCCTGTCTTGCTGACCCATCACCTCCCCACCCCCAGCCAACCTCACAACGTAATCAACATGTCCGCAGAAGTCCGACCCATGATTAAAATCCGACCCGCCATCTTCCCCGCCGATCGGGAAATTGTTAGTCGTCTGTTTCTCGCATACGCACAATCCCTACCCATCGCGCTAGGCTTCCAGAACTTCGATCATGAACTCGCTAGTCTACCCGGGAAATACGATTTCCAAGAGAACGGGGGTGTGTGGTTAGCGTACACAACACCGACTCCCCCACCGCCTAAGACCACCAACACTTCGACAAACCCCTCGTCCGTTCCCGAAGCATCTGCAGGTGTCGTAATAGGTTGCGTCGCTCTCCGATGCTTCACAGCTCGTTCGATACCAACCTGCGAACTCAAACGTTTGTACATCGTCCCCACGGCGCGCGGTACGGGCGTGTCGAAAATGCTGATGGACGAAGTATTGAACAAGGCTAGAGAGTTGGGGTATAAAGAGATGTTGCTTGATACGTTGAGTAGTATGACGGCTGCGAGGAAGTTGTATGAGGGGTATGGGTTCCGGGAGACGGAGAAGTATTATGAGAGTGTGGAGGGGGCGGTGTTTTATAGGCTTGTGTTGTGAAGGATGGGATGAAGTGTGAGTGTGGATGTCTTGAGGGATGGGATGGTTGAAGGCGTATTGAAGTCGTGTTGAAGTATATAGCCCGAGACAGGACGAATAGGTCGAGGAGCGAAGCGAAATGAGGAGCTCTTTTGTGATGCCTTGGTAGAAACGGATTCAAAGCACTGAACATGAGATTGCCACTTTGGGTTGATTACGCTCCACAGCTGATTATTTGGTCGAAGTCACGGCATCCGTGTCTCAGCTCCGTTGGTGAGATACTTTTCTCCCTACTGGTAGCCGTAATGATGAGCATCGACATTGTATGACTGGTTGTCAAACCAGAGATCATGTAACGGCGCAACTCATGCATGTGATTCCTATGACAGGCCCTCTAGTAGACCCGATTGATGTACTCAACTGGGCCCTCGTACACCTTCCGACCCCTGATCACAAAGTATACAAGCGAGAAAATAACCACGACACCGTAGATGAGGATATTCCAATTCATCAGATCCGGCGTCGGATGGGGAAAGGTCGGGAAGAAAGCGAACAGAAACGCCACGCTCAAGTACAGCACCGATATGCCATTGATCCAAATACCAGCCTTGCCGAGATTGAACTTGGATGGAAGGAGAGGCTCATTGCGCCATCGCTTGAGGAACATGCATGAGATCGAGATAATGTAGGACGATAGTAAGGCGCAGGTGCCGAGCGAGGCGATCGAGTTGAAGGCAACTGTCGAGCCAATGTTGATCATGGAAAGTCCGATCGAGACGGCAAAGGAGACAAGGACCGAATTCAGCGGGATATCCCAGCCGGGTCGGACGCGAGAGAGGAAAGCTCCGCCAGGTACGCCGTGGTCGCGAGCGAATGCGAAGAGCTGGCGAGAACATGTCGCGACGTTGTTAACACAACCAAATATAGCCATGACCTGTATGTTTCTGAATCAGTATCTGTCTGCCATGTTACGGTCTTCTCGAGATTGCTTACCACGGTGATAGATGCCAGCGCAGTTGCTCCAGCTGTTGACTGCGTAGCGTTGTACATGACCTGAATATGTGGCTGTCCCGTAGCGGTCATGATTACGCTTTCGACGTCCCCAAGACAGAAGCAGAACGTGACGAGCATCAGAAATCCAAGCGTGCTGTTGATTATAGCGGTCCAGATCATGGCGCGCGGAAGAGTGTGTGCGGCGTCGCGGAGCTCCTCGCTCATGTGGGTGGCTGCATCGGACCCTAGGAGGGAGAAAATGGGCGCCAACTGACCGACCAGACAAGAGAGTCCCCCATTGCCCCAACCTGCATTGTCTTGAAATGAGCCAAAGACATCGCTGGCCTTGCTCCTAGGTCCGAGGACCCACATAGTGATGAAGATTGCGAAGAATCCGAAAATGTGAAGGACGAGTACGGTACCCTCTACCAATGGTAGCTTACGTGCCAGTAGCGTGTTGAATATGATCGAGAAGGAGGCAACCGCAATGATCAGGAGTGTTCCGTGCCATCGTTGAGGGATATACGAAGCATTGTTCAGGATGATGAGGCCTTGAATTTGTCCACCAGCGAGGAAGGCAATTGAAGCAATACCAGTCTGCCAACCGAGCACACATAACCAACCTGGACGTGGTCAGCCAATGTCAGGTATTCGTAAAGTGTTCCAGAGAGATTTTTTTTCACATACCAACGACATAGCTGAGAAACTTTTGGTGCTTCTTGGGTGCGAATTCGGATACCCAGTGATACTGACCACCAGAAGTTGGAGCCCTAATCAGTCGTCAGCGCTTGGACTTCGCACATCACGTCCTGCAATGTTGAACACTCACATTGAGGCCATCTCAGCCATTGAAGCAATGACAAAGCCCATGCCAATGGCCGTCCCAATGAAAACGAATATAGCACCTCCTGTGCCGCCATTCGTCAATGGAATGATGAGCGTAGTCAAGACGGTCTCCCATGTTGCCATCAAGATCATGGAATAACCAAAGATGGAAACGAAGCGGAAGTTTCGGCGCAATTCTTGCTTCTTCCCCATTCTGTGCATGTCTTTCTGGTCATCAGGTGTACCCTTCTTCTCAGACACCATGGCATGTTCTTCTTGAGACTCGCTGTCGCGAGGTATCACCTCGGCGTCCAGTTTCGTGTCTGCCATGTCGTTGTATGCTAAGGATGCGCGACAAGGAAACAAAGACGTGCGATGAAAGGCAGATGGATAGTCAGAAACAATGCGATGGCAGTGACTGCGTGATATTAGTGACACGGGTGCGATTGGGTCGCCACAGATCGGAAAAAAGATAGTGCAGCATTAAAAGCTGCAACAGGTTGATATGTCTGCAGCTACGAGACGTACCTGGCTGCATAACCGGGATGCTGCATATTGCGCGCGAATAGGACCCTCGCAGTGCCCTGCAGGACGCTTCGTATCCCAACGGACTGGAACCGAGTCGGCGAATCTCCCAGAACTGATAAATTGTTCTTCAGGCCGACTATGGACGAAACGGGCCGCAAAGCTCATACATGGATTTATCTGATCGTCTGGCGCCAGCTTCGACGAGCAGCATCGCATCGAGGCAACGTGGGGGTTAATGGTAATGATTCCCATGCGCGGATGGCGCTTATACCGCCGAGTCCTGGAGCACCATACGGGATGCATGCCGCCGTGCATGGCGTAGATTGACTTTCGTTGCGCAGATGAGCTGGCGTGTAGTGGCGGCGGGAGTTAAGGGCGAGCCGCTCCGCGCGTATCAACGACGCATCTGCCGGGCACGCCTGAATTGCAGCAGATTGCGTGAACGTTGACGCTTTGAAGCCGCCAGCTGAGAGCTGTGCAGCGATTTTCAAGAGTGCATAGTTTAGGCATTCTTATCGAAAGGCTTCGTTTACAATGCAACAAGATGAAAGCGCGGTAAGTGTGAAGGTGCGGGACAAGTGGGGTCCATTGATTAGCGTAATGCTTAACTGGAATAGCTCCGGGTGGAAAGAACAGCCGCCCGACCCTGAAGCCAATCCGACCGTTGATACTGCACGCCTCTTTCAGCGTCGCACATAATTGAGCAATCGCACCACGCGTTCGTGGAGGGCGCCGAACTCAAATTACTGCGCCATCGGCGACTCCTCCGCACACTCCCATTTGGCTCCTGCCTCGCGGACCTGACCAAACCATTTGCCATCTACAGTAGTTCTGGCAGAGGCCATACTAATCATCCCCTTCTTCAGACTGATTGCAGGAAGGCCTGGTCGTGCTCACCAATCGGATAATGCGTTTAGAGCCTTGTGTCTTTTCTTTTTCGCTTTTATTCAGCTTGGTTGCATCGCAAGTTTATCAGGACGCCTTGATCACACCGCATAATGTCTCAGCGCCGAGGCGCAGCTCGACGGCGCGGCTCGACGACCCAATCATGTCCTCCCGGCGACGGACCTAGCGACTATGGAAAACATTGACTAGGGTGTTCAGGCTGAACGGTGTCAAGCCGGAGCGCGTAAATTTGGCTTCGGTTTCGACAGGGTCTTACTTCGTGCACCGTGTGCACGTTGATGCCAGGGTACCGGGTTATGTACGTTTCTTCATCACGACGATCCCACCAAAAGCATCTCCGATTATGAGAAGACTGAAGTACCCAGCAATTCGGTTCACTCTGCTACCCACACCCACTGGCGAGCTGGCTCAGCCCCTTACCAGAATGCCACCAACTATATCCGGCCTGAGACCCTCGATTGTCCGAGAGCACTATAGCTGACCTCCTCGGTATGAGTAACGATTCTACAAGCGACTCGGGCTATCGATGGGGAAACGTCACGCCGGATGACCGTAGCGGCATTTTGTACATCACCGCCTTCTTGAGCTTCACATATTCGAGCATTACATTTGTCACACGCTGCTTCATCAAATGGCGCGTACTCGGGCTCGATGATGCAGCTGCTCTAGCCGCCGAAGTCAGTGTACTCAATCTATTGTTGTTTTCAATTGTACTAATTTGGAAGATTGCGAGTCTCGTACAGTTTTCGCTATTACTCACGTCTTTGTCGGCTGGCCTGTCGAAGAATTTTGCGCTACTGAAAGACGACGAGTATGCGCGCATGGCTTCGGTGAGCAGCGGTGATACAAACTTGTAGTCTCAGCTTATGCTTCAGCAGTCTCAATACGGCAACCAGATCGCACTGTACATCGCACTCGGCCTCTCCAAGCTTGCAACAATTCTCCTGGTTCAGAGACTGTTTACACCAGACATGCGATCCGCGTGGCTTATTTGCAAGGTCGTAACGGGAATAGCTCTTGGCTGGACTGTACTTGCAGCACTTTTGGTGTCTGTGGGCTGCTCGCCGGAGAGCCTGGCCCCTCGAGCACCGTCACAAACATGTCCGTCAATCGTCACAAGATATCGTTTTGTGATCGTCACCGACGCCGTGACAGATGTAATTCTTGTCGCTGTGCCGACAGCATTATGCTGGCGTCTGCACATGGACGTAAGAAACAAGCTGCAAGTGTTCGCCGTGTTTGGTTTTCGCCTGCCACTTGTAGCATTGGCTGGTCTATTCCTCAAGACCTGGGAGCGGTCACTAGGCAGTGACAATCCAGGAGTCCATCGCACACCAGCAATTATATATCAGCAAGTCGAGCTGTGCGCGAGTTTGATCGCAGCTACCATTCCATGTGTCAAAGGCTTCATACAGAGCTTCGACACGGGAAGCGGGGTCAAGGCAGGTATTGGCTCGTCTAATGACTACTCGAATGGTCGGACGGGTAGTCGTCCCCGGCGCGAAGCGGAGAGCTATCAATTATCATCGTTCACACGGAGCAAGAATGACGAGTCGCGAAGTACGAGCCGCACTCGACTGAAAGACGACGATGGCACAATACGTGCGAATGCACGCCCGTTCACAGCTTCCTGTTCGGTGACAGCATTGAGGAGGAAGAAAAGTGCTAGAGATGCAGTGGCAGGAGAGGATGAAGAAGACATGAATAGACATAGTCAAGGCAGCAGGACAGAGCTCGTCGCGACACGAAACGAATGATTGACTAGAAAGCGCGCAGAAAGACAGGTTCAAAGGTTCAACCTGCTTCAATTGCAACAACAGCGGATGCAGTCACGCAGTCATTTGGTAGCATTCTGAAGACTTGTGCGACTATATCGCAGGCATGTACGTCGGGTGAAGGAAGCACCCCTTACCCTGTATACTTTCTTGAAAGAACCCCCGAACAATTTCTTAAAACAATAGACATAGTAATTACAGGAAAAGATAAACATCGTGCCATGGTGCAGCCCTATGACGCAGATTGGTTCATGGTGGTGTTGTCTTGGCAGCCTAAATTAGAGAGCGAGGCGTGATCGCGCGTTCGGCTCTATGACGATGGCGCGTCTCCCTGTCTCTCCGCGATCGAATTGCATCGCTCGCCACCAACGTGCCCCTGGCGCTAGCATCGACATTACCACGCCATTGGAATCCCCCAGATCTTGACCTTGCATCCCTAATATCGCGACGCGAAATATGACTTCTTCGTCGATTGCAAGCGCGTCAACCTCCCCGCAAAAGTCGACGCCCGCGTCGTCGCCACCACCGCCAAGCATGGACAACGATAAGCCAGAAGGCGTGTCAGACGCGATTAAAGCAGAGGAAGAGCGCATGCGCGTGCAGCGCGAGAAAAATGACGCGAAACGGGAGGCGCAGCTGGAGAAGGAGAGACAGGAGGATATTAAGAGTGGCAAGGACGTGTTGGATAAGAAGTTCCAGCAATTGGAGTTTTTGATGAACAAGAGCAAGGTCAGTATAGTCAAAAGTGACTGTGCCGCATGAGAGATATCAGGGCGGTTTTCGGAGTGCAAAATAGAGACACATGCTGACTTCGTATCCTAGCTGTACGCGACGGTCATGCTCGCGCAGATGCAGCGGCAAGAAGACGAAGAGAAAGCGCAAGACGAAAAGACGCAAGGTCAGGCCTCGAAGCGCGAGAAGCATGCCGACGAAGCCGCTGCCGAATCACAACGAAGGGCGACCCGTGCATCCCACACAAATACGGATGATACTGGGTCAAAGACGAGAGCGCGTGGCCGTCCCAAGAAACCAGTAGGACGCGGCAGGCCGAAGAAGCAAGACGCGAAGATCTCGAGCTACTTCAACAAGGAGGATCTCGAGAAAAAGACAGTCCAGAATAGCGTGGCTGATGCGTTGAAGGAGGCAGCGGACGACGGCGATAAAGTCAAGACGAGCGACGTCGGCATTCAAGACCTCCGCTCTGCACGACAACCAAAACTCGTCACGGGCGGCACGATGCGATCATACCAACTGGAGGGTTTGGAGTGGATGCTGTCTCTCTACGAGAATGGCATCAATGGTATCCTAGCGGACGAGATGGGCCTTGGAAAGACGATACAGACCATCGCCATGCTAGCCCATCTGTGGGAGAACAAATCGTACGGCCCATTCCTGATTGCTGCGCCACTCAGTACAACCAGCAATTGGGTCGCTGAGTTCGAGAAATGGACGCCGAGCATGCCGGTGATGCTGTACCATGGCGACAAGAAGGAGCGCGAGCGGCTGCGCAAGACGAGGCTCAGGAACCCAGGGACAGATCAGTTTCCGATCATGGTCACAAGCTACGAGATTTGCATGAACGATCGAAAGTATCTGACCAGCTTCGGCTGGCAGTTCATCATCATAGACGAGGGCCATCGCATCAAGAATCTGGACTGCCGACTCATCCGAGAACTTCAGCAATTCCAGTCAGCGAACCGTCTCCTGATTACTGGAACGCCATTGCAAAACAATTTGACGGAGTTGTGGTCGTTGCTGCATTTCCTCTTACCAACTGTGTTCGACAAACTCTCCACTTTCGAGAGCTGGTTCGACTTCTCTGGGCTGAAAGACAAGAACAGCTACGAGCAGCTCTTGTCTGAAGAGCGGCAACAGTACCTTGTCAAGTCGTTGCATGCAGTCCTCAAGCCCTTCCTGCTTCGGCGTGTCAAGACTGATGTGGAGAGTTTGATGCCCAAGAAGCGAGAGTATGTGCTCTACGCTCCGCTGACAGCCATGCAGCGTGAGCTATACCAGGCAATTCTCGACGGCACCAGCAGGTCTTATTTGGAAGAAAAGGCAGTCGAACGCCTGAGTATTGGACTCAACAGCGGAGCAGGCACGCCATTAAGGATCCGTAGCAACAATGGCAGTCGCAAGCGTAAGGCTTTGAGTGGCATAAGCACACCCAACAAGAGCGCAAAGACATCGCGTGCAGGCACACCCGCCTCGATGGTATCAAATCGGAGCCGCGGCCGGGCAAAGCGAAACTACGAGGAGGTCAGCGACTCACAGTACTTTGCCAGTCTTGACAACGAAGAACAATCATCAGAGGAGCCGGAAGAGGAGCTGGACTCTGAAGAAGAGGAAGAAAAGATACGCGCGGCTACATTCGAGATTGCAAAGCGCCAACTAATGCAGAAGAAGCTCGGCAATCCAATCATGCAGCTTCGACTGTGCTGCAATTCACCATACAATTTCTTCAATCCGTTCCTCAAGGCGGACACGGATGGTACGGAGACATTCGCTTCTGAGACCGAACCCGACGAGACATTAGTATCGACATCTGGCAAAATGCTCCTACTAGACTCCCTCCTTCCCGAGCTGATACGACGCGGCCACAAAGTCCTCATCTTCTCCCAATTCACCACAACACTGGACTTGCTCGGCCACTATCTAGACCTACGATCATGGCCATATGCGCGTATCGACGGCTCCGTCGCACAAACCGATCGACAGGATCAAATCTTGGCATTCAATAAAACCAAGGCCAAAGACGCAAAAGACATCTTCATCCTATCGACAAGAGCAGGTGGCCAAGGTATCAATCTTGCCGCCGCAGACACAGTCATCCTTTTCGATAGCGACTGGAACCCACAACAAGATCTCCAGGCCATGGACCGCGCTCATCGCATCGGGCAAACACGCAACGTCATCGTATACCGCTTCGCAACGCGCAACACCGTCGAGCAGAAACTTCTCGAATCCGCAGAAGCGAAGCGCCGACTTGAGAAATTGGTTATCCGGAAAGGAGGTGTGCGCAACGATCGCGGGAAGACGCGAGGCAATGAGAAGGAGCAGGAAGTCGAGGAGTTGCAGAAGTTGCTGAGGCGAAGCGATGGCGAACGATTTGATATCGAGGACAATGAAGCTGGGAGATTGCTGGGTGATGAGGAGTTGGAGATTTTGTTGGATAGGAGTGATGAGGCGTATGAGCGGGCGGAGAAGGGGTTGGATGTTGGTGGGGAGGGGGCCATGTTTCAGGCTGTTGGGAAGAGAGAGGAAGGGGCGCTTATGGAAGGCTTGAGAGCGTAGTTGAATTGAGAATGGGGGTGGATGTCGCATCGAGACCACCAACGCACTGCTCTATGAGTTCATAATGTCTCTCCGCTTGCGTACGCGCGGCGTGTGTAATCTGAAGTCCCGCCCAGCAAGCAGCATCACATCACAAGCCGGTGGCTTAGCGTGTCTGGGTAGTGTCGTGATTGCCCATCTTGTCGACGCCCGGCGACCTTGACCCCATTACTACCACGCTTCCGATTGTACCGGAACAAAAGAAGCAGCGACAATTATCGATCTTCAATTCGCAGCCGTGTCAATTGATGGCGGACGCCCAAAAGTAGCCAGCGTACAAAAGTAAAGAATGCAGAATTCAGTACTCAGCACTAGGCAGGCGACGCAACCTTCGCCAATAAAGTGCATAGCCTACGCCGCAGCCACCATCATGCAAACCTCTCTGACTGCTCGATGTGGCCTCTTAAGACCATGAAAACCCGGTTGTGCGATTGGTGCCTTGCAGATTGAGCCTGCCACGCGTCTATTTACAGCCACGAACAACCTTCAGAATACACGAAATCGGTACGGCGGCATTTGAATTTAGGCATTTGAAGCCTCTTTTCCGGACAATACGACGTCTATATATCATGCGATGTGGTTTTGAATGCTGCCGAGCTTTATGGAGAGGCCCCACCTGATCTTCGACGTGCGACTTGTGCATAGGACACCACACAGAACCATGTTTTGATATGTTACGAGAGACAAAACTACTGCGATCTTGCAATGAATGCCTCCGGACAGTACGGGACTTCATTCAGAGGGTAAAGCAGACTCTTGCAGACTTCTTCAAGTTGGCGATCGGATTGTACCTCCACATTCGAAACAATCGAGGTAAGCCCCACAACGATACTGCTTCTGTTAACTCCATATTGACAATAACGCGGTCACGCGTTATATCTTTGTGCAACGAACAGAATTCAGCTTACGTCTACTTTACAGGCTTGGACATTGTGACGCAATTGGCCCAAACCGACAATCCCAAGCTCAAAAGTACCTTGCATCACCCAAATCGTGCTTGGCTATGTACTCGGGTAGTTATCTTCGAGATTGTTCTTTCCAAGCCGCATCTTCTCGCCCGCGTGGCTTTGAGTGTTTTCCCGATTAGCCATGGCTGTTCCTGACTTTATAGCTCACGCGCGTCCGCGCATTTTGGGTTGCGTTCGTCACACAGTTTTCGATCGAGTCGAGCAAGAATGAGGTGGACCATACTTGTACTGGGAGCTTTGAGCTTCTCACAGGCTTCTGCGTCGCTGGAACCCGTATTGGGAGCCAAATATAACTCGAACCCATCTGCAGATTTGTTGTTGCGAGATGCGGCGCGCCAGCCTTTCGAGATCCGGAACGCGACAACGCCGAATTTGTTCTCTCGGGTTTTCCACCACTTCGATACTCGCCAGGCAGTAGGCCGGTGTGGAGCCGAATTTGGCAATACAAGATGTGGCGGTAACCAGTGTTGCTCGTCCTACAACTACTGTGGAACAGATCCGGAGTACGGCTCTCGCTTCATGAGCTTGTAGTGCAATCGCTGACCCTCTTAGACATTGTGGCCTGATTGTTGGATGTCAACCAGAGTTTGGTAGATGTGGAGAAGCTGGACCAGAGCCTACGCCTACTCCCACACCAACGCCTACCCCGACTCCGACTCCGACTCCGACTCCAACTCCCACCCCTTCCCCTCCGCCGCCATCAAGCTCTACTGTTGCTTCATCAAGCTCCGCTGTTGTTTCATCAAGCTCATCCGTACTGCCACCTCTTCCATCTGGCACCCTGATCGTTTCACCCAACGGCCAATGCGGCAACGTGACTACCTGTGGAGGATCAGGATTTGGCAGTTGCTGCTCTGAGTGGTACTTTTGTGGCTCCGGACCTCAGTACTGCGGAACTGGATGTCGATCAGCCTTTGGCACGTGTGATGGTGTAGCTCCTCCCGTGTCATCGTCGAGTCCAATTCCCATCCCGAGTTCGTCCTCCACTTCGCGTACGCCAACACCTACTCCGACACCCACGCCAACACCAACACCAACGCCCACACCGACTCCGACACCGAGCCCTACGCCGTCTCCCTCGCCTACGGTGCCGAGCAATGTGAGCAGGAACGGGCGATGCGGTGCTGATCAGAGCGGTACGACTTGTCAGGGCTCAACGTTTGGTCGATGCTGCTCTGAGTATGGGTGGTGTGGAACCAGCGAAGAGTATTGTAGACCGAGTTGGGGATGTCAGCCAGGTTTTGGTACTTGTGATTGAGCATTTCAGGTGGCGACGGAAAAAGGAGATTCAGCTTTGACAAGCAGACGAGATGGTCGAGGAGATTCAGCTGTATATATTTCAAGTCGACTGTTCTCACGTTCGATGATGGTTCCGTATCGGTCAATGTGCATTAAGACCTCAACTATGTTGTTCTTGACTCTCAGGAAGGATTACGCGCGTCCCTTCTCACCCTCGATGAAATCTCGAATCGTCTGCTCCAACCCAACATCCTCTTCGAATCCCAACGCCTTCGCCCTGCTCGTATCGTACCCCGCAGGCCAACTCAACACAATCCGCGTAATCGTCTCATCCCTCTCCTCTCTCACCAAATCCCTAACTTCCTTACCCGCGACCTTTTCCAACGCCTCCAAAATCTGCCCACTGGAAGCCGTATACCCCGGCAACAACACCTGTCTGTAATGCCCAAACCCCTCCGCCGGCGCCTTAATCGCATGCACAAGATTCGTCGCCAGCGCGCGCGGCGACGTAAGCCAGATGCCAATCTCCGGATCCACAGGAAGAACACTCGGCGTCCCGTTCACAGGCTCGCGCACAATTCCCGACACAAATGACGACGCAGCGGCCGTCGGTGCGCCCGCACGTACGAATACAGTAGGCAACCGTACAATCCGCCCATCAATCAGTCCTCGGCGCGAGTAATCGTTGACCAGGAATTCAATCATCAGTTTCTGCGTGCCGTAGCTCGATTCAGGCATCGGCACGATATCCGTCTCCGTGGCTGTGGTCTCGACTGCTTTACGGCCGAATACCGCGCAACTGGATGTGAACACAACTTTAATCCCGGGACGCTTGGTGCGGATGATGTCGAGGAGTTGGCGCACTGAGTCGAAGTTTACGCGCAGACCGAGCTCGAGGTTTGCTTCGGAGCCACTGGACATGATGCCGTGTAGAATGTAGACTGCATCTGGTTCCTGGGCGATGAGCGATTCTGCGGCTTTGGCGTCTGTGAGGTCTGCAGCGACGCAAGTTACGTCCTTTGATGATGTTGGGTTTGGTGGGGTTTGTACGTCGGCGAGAATGAGTGATGTTGCGGTTGATGTTGAGATTAGTTTCGAGGCGAGGATTTGGCCTACGAATCCGCCTGCGCCGGTGATGAGGACTTTCATTTTTATTGGTGTGATTGAAACGATGTGTTTGATGAGTCCTGGATTGAGATGGAGGAGTCCAGTGATTTGGGTATTCAAAGTTTTTCTAGATGACCGTTGAAGAGCTGCAAGAGTGGCGGGTCATGGTCGGGGTAGTGATCGGCGAGAACGCCGATGTTGGTGGGGGATGGTTGTGGAGTCGGGACGGCGTCCGGGCCGAGACGGGGTAAGTTCTTCGTGTCGAGGCGGTTGACCACACTTACTCCAGGCTTGCAACATGTCTCATAGAATATCAGACATTGTGTTCATATCGTCTCGAAAGCCTTGTAATGAAGTATCGAGGGCGCCGAACTTGCGCGCCAAGCATCTGTACCGCCGTCTGACATGCCTTAGTCTCTCTCCACAATATACAACCGCCGCACGTGGAGAACGCCATGCTCCCAAAAGAGTGTACTTCTTCTTCGCAGCACCGTTGCAGCATGCGGGATCGGCGTATGTGCAGCCCGACTCCGTCCAGGACGGGTTTACGTTGATACCGATCACGAAAAACAGTCAGGCACAGCCATATGCACAGGCTTCAGAATTGACATGATTGGCATCGTTAGCGAACCCATACCGCTGCAGTCCTCTATGCGATGCATACCATTCGTCACAAGCCAGCTTGCGCTCTTATGAGCAAGTTACTGTAGTATTGCGGTGGACGCCTTACGACCTCATCATGAATATCCACGTCTCAAAAGAGGGCCATTCGAAGCATGATACTATTCATTGTCTTCATCTCGATCTTCAATCATGGGATTTGCTCTTCATGCCCTCCTGAGCGCTTCGTTATTCCAGTATGGATATGCCATCAACCACTTGAACGCAAAGACAACTTCAGGTAGGGTGACAGGCTTCATCAACGAGACGACCCCCGATGTTGCGCAATTTCTCGGCATACCCTACGCACAGTCACCAACAGGACCACGTCGCTGGCTGCCAGCATTGCCAATCACTAAAGCACATAGATCAATCAACGCGACGCGCTTTGGGCCTTCGTGTCCTCAATATGTCACTGATGTAAACGTCGCACCAAACGTGTACACAGTGGATGCAACGAATTTCGCTCCGTCTCCACCGGAGTACCAATCTGAAGACTGCTTGTCTCTCAGTATATGGACACCGTGGGAGAAGAAACATAGGTCCCGCAACACGACCGAACGCCTTCCAGTCATCATATGGTTTTATGGGGGTGGATTTAGCGAGGGTGGAACGAATGTGCCTTACCAAAATCCAGCAAACTGGATCCAGAGAAGTGGCAGGCATATAGTAGTTAGTGTGAAGTAAGTATAGACCTCATTTCATCCAACGAATACTGACCTTCGCAAGCTACCGTATTGGCATCTTTGGCTTTCCTAATGCAGCCGGTCTGGCGCTTGAAGAGCAGAACCTCAGTCTTCTTGATCAACGTCTAGCTGTAGAATGGACTCGAGACAACATTGCAAACTTTGGAGGAGACCCTGGTAGAATTACAATCTGGGGCCAATCCTCTGGCGCTATGTCTGTTGACTACTACAACTTCGCATATGCTAAGGACCCTATCGTATCTGGCCTCATTATGAACTCTGGAACTGCCACTCTCAACTTCCTTTGGCCAGATTTAGAGCAAACAAATTTTACGTTCGTCGCCCAGCACTTTGGGTGCAAAGACTCGGACCCCGCAGCGCGCTTGGAGTGCTTCCGCAAAGTCGATGCAGCGACTATTACTCTTTTCCTCCAGCAATACGCCATCAACGACGGAACAACTTCTGGATTGGCTTTCGTTCCCATTGTAGACAACCGCACCCTCTTCGAGAACTTTACCGCTCGCGCTGCAACAGGCAGTTTCTCGCGCGTTCCAGCAATCATCGGCAATACAATAGACGAAGGGAATTCCTTCGTATTACCATACAACAAGACCTACGGTCCTCCTAGGGCTGAGGCAGATGCTACTACAGTGGGTCTATTCATGTGCCCAACCATCCAAACATCTCACGATCGCTTCGCAGCTAACACGACGACTTTCCGCTATCTCTACGGCGGCAACTTCAGCAACGTGTCTCCGCGATGGTGGCAGGGCGCGTATCATTCTTCCGACTTGCCAATGATATTCGGCACGTATGGGCTTGCAAGGGGAAATGGTACGGTGTTTCAGAAACAAGTCAGCGAGAAGTTGCAGGATTACTGGCTTGCATTTGCGGAGGATCCTGTGAATGGGTTGCCGAAGCTGGGCTGGGACGCGTATGAAGGTGGTGCTGGAGAGGGAGTGCTGATTGGGTATGGAGATAAAGTTGTGCAGGGCATTTCGGAGAAGAGGATGGATGCACCGTGTGATGGGTTGGTGCCGAATGGGTTGCCGCCGCCGCCGAGATAATTGAGTGACAAGCGATGCGGATGAAGTCGAGGCCAGTGGTACAAATACTGCAGTCGTCCAGAAGCCAACGCAATTGCTTGCGATGACTAAACTGCACTAACAATTGCAAAACAACTGTAGGTACATGTACATCGAGACTGCAGCAGTCATATGCGTGAAGATATGTTGAATCGCCAAGGCGCGTGCAAGCTCAGCCAACGTAAACCACCAAACCACTTACTACTTCTCTTCAAGATTGCAACTTCCCATCCATCATCCTCTGGGCCTGCTTCATCTACCTTCACGTTTCCCATGTCACCACCACATCAGTCCCCTACTTCTCGACTTGCCCTTGCCTCCCTCCGCCCACAACTCCCCCAGGCAATTCATGCGCCTCGACCGGCGACGCCAACTCCATCGCATAGGTCCTCTTTTCTGGCGCCTCGTGCCTCATCGCCTGCTGATACGGCGGTGCTTGTCCAACATCGCTATCATGACGCGTATCCAATGTCGAGTCCGATGCCATCACAGCCACACCTTGTGGCTTTGCATATTTGTCTTCGCCAAAGCTGCCTTGTTGGTTGGCAGTCACGTTACGGCGGCGGCGATAAAGGAAGAGACCGAATGCGAGGAGGGCGAGGACGCCAAGGATGGCACCGACGGCGATGCCAGCTTTGGCGCCTGTGGAGAGGGAGCTCGAATTCTTTGATGATGTAGTGGTGGATGAGTTTGACGTGTTGGAGTCGTTGGCGGTGTCGGCGGGTGCTGTAGGGTTTGGTGTGGTGGAGATTGGTGAGGCTGATGCGGATTGCGATGCGTTCGGAGTGGCGTCGGGTGAGACATTAGATGAAGGTATAGGTGTGGCTGCGCTGAGAGACGAGAAGCTCGTGGTAGTCGCTTGTAGTGAGTACGTTGTTGCTACCTTTCCTGCTGCAGAGGTGATGTTGATGCCAGGCCCATTAATGCCTTGACCTGCTGCGTTCTCCCAGTTAAGATCGATGTGACAGTTGAAAGGCTTGTTCCAGGTCTTATTCATGTCGCTATCGCGTGAAGGAGAGTAGGTCGCATTTCCATTTGGCTCGACGACCAGATTGTACCCTTGTTGGGCTGTTAGCTCATGAGTGGCTCTATGGATACTAGTCCTGCCTCACATTTCTTCCAAGCGACTTTGCCAGGCGTGCTCTCATCGCAGTAGACCCATAGGGATGCATCTTGGAAGTTGGATCTCCATTGCACAGCGATAGTGTCGACGACATCGACGATGAGCCGTGATGTTGTTGGCGTTGGTTTCGGTGGGTATATGAATGAGACGGATGACGATTGTGCAGCAACATCGCTAGATATCAACAACAGGACGACAGTGACAGCGCCAGAAATACCTCGAGGTAGCATTATTTCAGGGAAAGAACCTGAACCGTGATGGCTAGGGACTTGATGTTGTTCTGCTCGGTGTTCCTGCACCTGAAAAGAGCGTGGGATTTCTCCTGTGCCAACGAGTTCGATGTTAACGAGAGACAGTGAGCCACGAAAAATTGAAGCTGTGATATCTGCGGTACGGCCGGAACCCGATAGTTTATGTTTTGGCTCGCGCTGTAGGATCCAGGGCGAGGCTGCGCCGCCCCACTAATACAAATACCCGACTTCATCGGGTCTAAGGCGTCCAATAACCGTTCCACGCGAGATGAGCTCACATGCAGCCAAATAAGACGAATCACATAAGAACCATCGTTCGCATGCCCACAACTGTCGGTCTAGCCATCGTCAATTGCAACGCGATGATAGTTTTACCATCTACTATTTATGGTGTCGGCTTAGCAGCTAAACTGGCAGCTGGGCGCATCGTCGCTGCAAAGTAACATTGCAGGAGAAGAAGGAGAGGTATGAGCGGATTTGACAAACATGCTGGGTGTGTTGGGTTCATTTCCCGCGCTCCTTCGTGTTAGTCAAGTCGAATGGAGCTTGAATTGTGGACCGAGCACGCGCGACGTACGATCGTGAATTTCTGAGCGTGATAAGCAAGAGCAACGTTACTCCGCTCACATGCACCCGATGAAAATATTTTCCACCTTTCTTTGGCGGTAGCGTGGTAACCTTTTGGAACCTTTTCATAGAATTCTGGCCCCGCCCGATGCCGCTCTCCATGTTGATAACGAGCGTGACAAAAATTATCATTATCCACACACATTCACATCAGATAAATTGGGTAGCCAAAATAATCTGGCTAGATATTGTCAAAAAATGTCATGATGGTAGCGCCGAAGGACTAAAGTCGATTCAATTCTTCTTGCTTTGTGCTTTTCTCCGGCCCCTGTCCAATCCTGCCGCAAGTCCAACTAGCAAGAAGTTTCCCAAATTATTGCTCGGTGTTCCCGCGGCCTTGTGTTGCATCTTGGTGGTTTCTTTCGCCTTCTTCTTCTTCCTGGCTATGTCACACTTGTCGCAAAGTCCTTTCAATATATCAGAGTGAGCCTTCCCCTTCTTGCAATTGGGATCACCACAGTGCGCCCACTTGGTGTCCACGATTGCCTTACAATCTTTGCATCTGATGGTTTCAGTCCAGCCGCACATTCTGTGCTCGAGAAGTGTCGAAAAGTGTTAAGAGCAGGACAAGTTATGCTCGAAGTTCGATCCGTGTGCCTCTTGATATGAGTACGGGCTTCGAATCGCTTTTCGTCGTAGATCGAGTGATATCTTTTGTTATGGGAGGCGATATTATGTCGAGTAGTTCGGAGAGCTAAACGCTCCAGGCGTCAAAAAGGGGTTATCGTAGAATTGGTCTAGAATCGCGTTATGTCTGGGTGGGTTTTAGGGGTAGTAGTCGTGCTTTGAAGACTTTTATATTTATCATGTCTATATCTGGCTTCAGGGACTCAAAAGACCACACAAGTCGTGAATTGTGGTTGTGACTTCTTGAATCTCCATGAGAATGCTCCTTCACAAGGCTTTGTTGGGCTTCATACCGCCGGCATCATGTAACAGTGTTCGCTTGAGGCTTCTTTCAATTCTTGCGCACTTCACGACTGTATTGAAGACTACTCATATTATACCCATGTAGACTTTGGTGCGGGCGCTTTTACACAAATAGAATTCAAATTGCTTACCTTTAGCCTAGCGGAATGAACTCACATGAGTTACGAGACAAGTTCCACTTCTGCTTCTTAGGCTATGTGGTTAGCGCTAGGTGAAAAAGCAATAGCTCTATAATTTTATGAGTTCGTTAGATGAGTATGATATAGCACAAATCAGAGCTGGTCTTGAATTTAGCACGATCGAAAGTCTGTCTTTCGCAGACAAACTGAACTGAGTCTTACGGAACGCTATACATTTGCTTTCATCAATCATCTTCTGTGAACAACGAAATGAATGAAAATATCAAAATTGAACATTCTCAACCCTGCGCTCTTCAGTCACTCCAACGCTACAGCCCAAAACATTTACGATCCCTGTCCACAAAAGAAATTTTTCACTCTTCTTGACGGATCAAAACTCCTCTAGACCCCACCCTCTATGCGTGACTTCATATCCAGGCTTCCATGGGCCCGACGTTGGTATCGAATGCGGAGTCCGAGGAACTGAAGCCAACGCATCCATGCACCAGGACTCGCAGATCAACTGCTGGCGTTCTTTTTCTTCGCTCTGGTTTCTTTGGCTTTTTTATTCTGTACATCCTTCCACACCGAATCATCTTTCCGCTTTTTGCGAGCCCACTCATTCTTGTCTTTTCGCCGTTTGTCCTTCTTATCTGCCGCTACCCGTAGACAGCTCTCACAATGCCTTGTACCACCAACCCATCTGGTATATGGTATGAGTGTCGTTGTCTGTGGCTGGGTGTACGCCATGTGTAGCGTGATAGTTGACACATGATGTACAAAAGATCATCTCCCAATCCTCATCTCTGTTGTATGGCGCATACACTAACCTCTGGCACCAGGGACAGACAGGGTGTCGAGAACAGCACCAGTTGGCCACAGGGGGTGGAGGAATGTGTCTTCCGGCGCTGTCTCGAATTTTATGATAAGTGGCGTTACTACTTCCAGGGCGAGGTTGGCGACTACGTCCTGACATAGTTGTGTTTTGGTAGATTGTGAGCGTGCTTTTAAAAGACTTCCAGACCCGTAGTCGGTGGAGGAGAGAAATTTGGCCCGGAGGTGGTTGGTTACTTTGGATAGTGGATGAGTGCAGGTCGACGGACGGAGTATGCTAGAGAGTCAATCGCACCAAGCGACATGATTTCAGGATAGAAATTGATGAAGGTAGTTATTGTGGTGTAAATGCTCGGAATAGTACTCTGGATTACTGGCGTCTTCGTCATGAGAACTAATTTTACATCGCTATGGTTGCAAACACTATATATCCAGGAAATGCGAACAACCATGGGATTTCACAGCAGCATATGCACTCTGCTCTTCACGACTATTGCACGAACGCGTACAGCTTGAATTAGGTCTTGACGGGGGCGTACTTCACATGAATCGTTTACACAGTATTATGATAGTCTTGATTTGAATTGTCGGATAAACTCTGTAAGTCTTTGGGGCTACATCTCCCTCTCTCCTAAGTTAAGTACTCGTATTTACTTATTGCTCCAGTAATTGGACGGATTCATCTCTTATGCACTTTCTAGGTTCCTACCACTACCGCACCTTACAATCAATCCAATGACCCAGAACCTCCATCACGTTATAAAATGTAGTTATAATCATGTACACTGTCGACAAAAAACCCATATAGCACAGCTCGGTAGGCCTTTCCGTATCACGACCATTCCATGAAAAATGGTTGATCAAATAGATTGCACGAGTAGATAACTAAGAGCTGCAAAAAACTCTGCGCAGATGATGCTGCGTATATTATGCAAATACACCTGTGTTCCGAAAAGAGCGATGGTTCTTATCCTCAAGGCACATGAATTGAACATTGCGGAACAGTATACAAGTCATTTTATTCCTTCACTCCCTCAAAGAGACTCGTTCATATGCAAGATATGTAGATCTAATTTCTCTCCTTTCCTCTCCTCTCTTTCCTTTAGCAGCTACCCGTTTCAGCTGGCCATACACTTCATCTCCAGCGGTTACCGCGCATGCCTTTGCTGCTCAAGCACCCTGTGAATTGCAGGACCCGTATCATATCCGGGCGGAAGTGGAGTCCTCTGTTGCAAAGCGCCACTCGGGTTCATGTACGCTGGCAAAATGGGTTTTAGGGGCCTTGAAACAGCAGCCGGGGTGATCACTTTGACCTTTGTGCTCTTCTTGACAGGATCGTTGTTATTCTTCCATCGTTTACGCCACTCTCTCGTCGCACTATTCATCTTCTCCTTCCACGCCAGAGTAGTAGCCCTCTTTTCACGTAAAGCAGTGTTTTTCCTCAATCGTGCATCCCCCCGCGCGGCTTCGCGCTTCTTCACACAACCCGCACATTTTACTTTGCCCCCAACCCAATACTGATATAGAGTGTGAGTGAGGTTATTAACCATTACGAATTTACCTGCGTCGTGACAGATTTGACAAGTTGGGCAGAAAAATGTTGTCCATTGCTTTGTATCGTTGTATGGAGCATGGGAACATTCCTTGCACTCAGGACAGACAGGATGTTGGGCGCAGCATCGATCTTCGATGGACTCCGGTGGTATGAATTCTCCTCGGATATTCTGCAGCACAGTGACTGTGGCATTGCGAGGTCCAGGTTGATGCTCTGCCGGAGCTGTATCTTGCGACGTTCTGGACGTATCTGCGGACCACCCGGTGTGATTCATGGTGGGAAATCTCCTTTCGACTATGCTTGGTTTCAACTTGATATGACGGTGAGAAACCTGTCGGTTTGATCTTAGATACGGAGTAACAGTATGTCAAATTGAATTTAAAGGGGTAAAAGTATGATTGGAGAGCTACTCGTACCAGGCGATGGTGTTGTGTAGTTGTTGAAGGTACTAGGAATGGCGTAAAGATATCTGACACTGTGCTCTGGAGGGTCAAGTCTTCGCCGAAAATCAAACTTATACTCAATGCCTACAATCGCCCCCAATTCATGATGTGCTCAATGGAATAGAATTTTAATGATGCTAGTCTCATTGATAGCCGGGATTGAATGTAGATGTCAGACTTCAAGAGCGAGCAATTGAACGTAAGAAGGTGGAACAAGGCTTCACCGTCGCGTGTAGGAGTTGGCGCCAGATCCTTTCACATATGTAATCTACAAAAACGACCATCATACCTGCAAAACTGGCCATCGAGATCTACAAGATCTACGATCAAGAAGCAACAAAATGGTCATCAGGATCTACGGAATTGACCCCCAAGACATTAATCATCAACCCCATAGCACCCAAATCAAATTCGAATAACACTACGTGCTGAACCCAGCTCTTCCTCGCAGTAGATATGCACAACAATATTAAAATCGCATCTAAACTCATTGGTACTTGGTACCTTAGCCATACCCATGCCATAGCCACCAATATCAAATCCTCAAAACCTACCTTTTGCGTCCTTTCACCAATCCCTCCCAAGACAGCATCACACATACCCTCCAACCCACTCCAATCCCTCCTCCCCAGTCCTCACCCACCGCCCCCAACCACATATCCCATTTCACAAATACCCCCTCCAACCCCCCCTCTCAACCCCCATCCTCACCAGCATCCCCACAACCCAACTCCCCACCACACCACCCACACCAACACCCACCATCTTACCCACCGGACTCCAGTCCCTCCACTTCTCTTCATCAACCAGCGTGATAATCCCCACTAACACAGGGATATGGACTAGAAACGCCGCATAACTACCCCTTGCGATATCATGCCCGCAGATCGTCCACCGCGATGATAAGAAGGGGGTATGAAAACCGCGGAGGATCAAGGTGGATAGCGTGAATCCAATGAACTCGTTCAAAAGAGCGTAAACCAACGCAAATATATTCGGTCCAGTACCAGCTACTTCCATAACTTGCGCCACCGTCCCACCAGCAGCGATGAACGCGCGCGCATGTACGACGCCGAATGCCAAGAATACCGCAGCGAGGGTAGCGGATATTGCGATGGCGTGGGAAGTGCATATTCGCCGAAGTCCGATTTCAGAACGCTGGATGTATATTCCGGTAACGTAGGATAGGATGTATTGCGGGAGGTAACCCGGGTTGAGATTGAGGGGGGTGAAAGTGTGGGTGAAGGGGTAGTGTGTGCGGATTGAGAAGGAGGATAGACCGGTCAGAGTGAGGGCGATGAGGATGGGGCGTGTTGTGAGGTAGTTGGGGGTTGGCGTAGGAGATTGAGCGGATTTTGCACTTCTTGGGCCGCTGGGGGGTGTTGGAGGTGATTGAGCTGGGGGAGGCTGTGGTGGTGTGGTGTGGAAATGGTGCGGGTAGCTGGTGGTGTAGATTGTGTCGAAGATCAGGAGGAGTGCTGTGTACCACATTGGGCCACCGACGCCTCTGGTGCTTTGCACACCCTTGACGAAGTCTTTCCCGGTATCAGCCCAATTGGCCCCGTCTCGTTGTCTACAGATGATCGCGCGGATGAGTCCCTTCCCCAGAAGACTGTATGCCAGAGTCGGCACCCCTAGCCTTTTTAACTTTTCTTTCAGAAATGCTGCTCGATTTCTTTTTGCCGCCGCAATCGAACTGAAGTACCCCGACAGTAAGAAGAACATGCCCATGAAGAAGGTCTGATTGACGACATTGAACGCAGTCAATGTAATGGACGAGCCTGGTGGATGGTATGGCGAGCGATAGCTGAAAGACCCCGTGCCGCCATATGCGAGAGCTGCATGATGAAAGATAACGAGGACAGTGAGGAAGGTACGGAGATTGTCGAGTGCGTAGGTGCGCTTGCGTTGCACGCGAGTCATGATGAATCAGAAGTAATGGGCAGGGTAGCATTTGGCCTCACATTGAGGTGTTCATCATATCTTATATGTCTGAAGCGCGTTGGTTCGTAAGGCAGCCAGCTGAATGGCAAGCACATTTGATTGGCTGACGCCGCTTACACGCGTGTAGCTCGAGCAATTCGCCTAATTTGGTAGAAGACGCGAGGAACGACAGCCTCGCAGAGGCCCAGGCCCCTACCACGCATCACGCTGCAAAATACCCGTTCATCTCTAGGCCCAGCACGAGTCGCTCCATGGAGTTTTCCTCGCTGTTTCCGGTCGCGCTTCCATATCCTTTCTTCCCTGTCAGGCTTCTGCACACGCTCAGAAATACTCTAATTTTGCCCCGAAGCTTGTCGTACAAGCTTTTCACGCTTTCTACTCCCGCGGCATTTGCATGCTGCATCTTGGCAAATAGCAGTATATGTTCGAATATTTCGTCAACAAGCGCCACAATCTTACGCTGCCGTTTGCGCAGGAAGAGGCAGAACATGATACTGTCAAGACACTTCTCTTGAGCGTCGCGCAGCGAAGCGATGCCTTCCACAACACGAGTCCCGTACTCGCCCGCTGCGTCTTCTTCGTTGATGCGCTTTTCCAAGGTCGAGACGAAGCCATCGAATTGCTCCCAGTGCTTTGTGATACCTGTCTGAAAGACATAGTCTGCAAACATCGTGACAAAGTGATGAGCCTCGGTCCTAAATTGGCGTGATGCGAGGTCCGAGTATCGCCGTGGCAGGTGGTCCACAACGAAAAGCATGCGCAGCAGACGCAAGAGAAACTTGAACACAACGTCATACTTGTCCAATGCGGAAGTTGTAATGATGAGGTTCAGCGGCGCAGGCGGCACATATTGAAGTCGAAGGAAATCAAGTGCAGGTAATGCGTCCGGATCCATGACCTTCTCTTGCTCGAGCTCAGTCAAGTTTCGAATGGCAAAATTGAGCTGGCCCGGAAGCTCGTCATTGTCTCTTTCGCTGACGGTTGCATTCGCACGGGAATTTCCACCGGCTTGACTAAAACTGCAATACATCGACGATGAGTAGTAGCTTTCACTCAGGACTCCTCGAAGCGCAAGTCTCAGCTCGGAGCTTGCCGGCGGCCAAGAGGAACGGGAGCCGAGCTGCAAGCCCATGTGTACACCGCTGCGCATCTTTCCCTTGTGTCTCTCTGCGCTCTCGCGGTCGGGGTCGAATAGTGCGGTGGCTAGAAGGGACGAGAAGACGCCATCACCAAGCAAATGGTACTGTCGTTGTAAAGCAATGTGATGACGCAGGTGATGCGACCGGAAGAAGAGTCGCAATGTCGCCGCGTTGACCATCTTCGCCTGGGCTGTGATCAAGGGCCGGAAGGAAAGCGAGGAGATCAGGGAGAGTGGCGGCGAGAAATCGTGAGTTTTTTGGATGTGCTCATGGCCAGCTTCGAGCACGTCCGTCAAGAGAAGTTGTGTCTCATCCGGTAGGGATTGCAAGGGCTGCTGAGGCTGCGCATCAAGCTGTCGCATGGAGTCATCAAAATAGCGTTCCAGGTCCACTGCGCGCTTTTCGTCGTCCAAAGTGACACCCTCAGTCTGGGTCAGGGTCACAGCCTCGGTTTGTGCTCCTCGGCTGTAGGACAACAATGTCTCTCGCAGTGCATTCTCGTATTTCTTTGCTCTCACCGCAATAGCCTCGATATCGCGCCATCCAAAAGCCCATTCGAATTTGGGTGTCTCAATGCCACATTTGCTGAGATTGACCAGCGGATGGTTTGGGTGCTGAGTCTTCAGGAAGCGAAGACTGTTGCCTGAGTCAAAAATGGTATTACCATCATCGGGCGCAATAAAGCGCGGCATCATCTCAGATCGATAGGTATATTCGATCGGTTCTCCGTCGGCTGTGCCGCTTTCCACTACCACAAAACTGCCCCTCGAAGCGACAGGCACAGTCTCCTGCTCCCTGACCGTTCCGATCCACTCGCCCAAGAGCTCTAGACTTGGCTTGGCAACCTCGCATAGTATTTGACTCGATAGCCTTTTGATGTCTTGATCGCCGTCTTGGAGCTCCAGTAAACGGTGGTGGATAATTGACGATAGTTGCTCATTGGTTTTAGCATGTCTGGTGGCATCGACTAAGCGTGCAATATGCAACAGCATCTCCCGGGGTTTGGCAAAGTAGTTCTGAAGCTGGATGAGGGAAGCGATCTGTCCACTCTGCTTTCCCAATTGCGCCTCGAGCGTGGACAGGACACTGGTTACGGTAGTGGCAAGCGCAACTCTCGCAGGGATAGAGGCGGCCGAAGCAAAGGTCCGCTCGGAGAAGGCGCGGAGGTAGAGGAAAGTGTTGCCTGTGTGTGTGAATTGCGCGACCAAGCTCTGGGCCGCGCGAAGACTGACTCCAGAAGGTCTGCCATCCGCTACGGTTGGCTCAAAGGATTTCAACTTGGCATTGAACTGGAACAGGATCGATGAACGGGCAAGTCCAAGGTTCCAGAGCGACTGCAGAAACACTTCGCCTCTGACGACTCTCCCAGCACGGGTCTTGGAGTCATCCTGAGCCAGCGCAGCGTCATATGCCTCGGGCCCACGCTCAGTCAAGTAGGAAGTGCGAATTTCGCGATGCTCACGGTCCTCGAAACCCTCCCATGTGTGAAACAGCACATCCTTGTTGGCCGGCCCAAGCTCGAAGGCAACCTGCCAGAGGTCCTCGTCCGGTTCGATGTGAAGTGTGTCGATGGAGAGACTAGATTCGTCGATGCTGTCGAGCTCCGGCAAGGGGCCGAATTCGAAGGTGTCTAGATCTGGAAGTCGCAGTTCACGTGATAGTTCGTGCTTGGGTGCATACGGGTGGTCGAACTTGACTGAGGAGACTGCTGATGTCAGTGATGCTGAACGCGTGCGGGACGCGACTGGCTTACTGTCTAGCTGTAGAGGCGCGAACAGTGCCGAGTCGTATGCCTCGGCATCTGCAAATAGCGATGACTGCTTCCACAGCTGGCTGCTAGAGAAAACATCGTGTACCGCGTGGTCGTCCTCGTCCATAGTGGTCAAGGTGGACTTTGGGGTTGTGGTGGGGCATGACGCCAAAGTTTCCCGCGGCTCAGCCCTACGCGGACCCTGGCACCTTTCGCGACTGTTCCTGCATGCAGCGCTCCACGCCTCTTTACCATCGCCGCCAATTCACCGTATCCCAATTCGGGCCATTGAAGAATGCCGCCGCGGAAGAGAGCCAAGGCCAGCGCAGCCTCGACGCCTCTTGGAGACACGCAGCCGAAAACACCACAAGATTCTGGCCCAACGCAGTCGCAAGATGACCTGCCCAACGACCCGTGGGCCGATGAGCAGGAGACGCAGCTATTCAAGAGCATGATGAAATGGAAACCCACAGGTCTCCACAAGCACTTCCGTATGATCAGCATCCACAACGACATGCGCTCGCATGGCTTTGCGACCGAAGACGCACCGCACACACGCATACCGGGCATATGGAAGAAGCTGGACCAGCTATACGCGCTCGAAGCCCTTGACGAGCGCGAGAACCAGTACGCCTTCTCCGAAGACCCCGACCCGCTCGATCGCAACGACGCCAGCAGCATGCCCGAGTTCGAGCTGCCCGAAGACGACTTTGGCGAGCTCATGTGGCACAAGCGTTTCCATCGAGAAGACTCTGCCGCAGCGTCATCGCCTGCTATGATACCCACCGACGACGACAAGGCGCTCTATCAGCCGGGCCTCGGTCTGCTCAAGGACCTGCCAGGCAGCGCGCGGTCACAGAAGGCGGAAACGCCAGCAGACGCGACTCCCACGCCAAGGAACGCGAAAAGTACACGAGCCAGCAGGGCACAGGCGAAGAGCGCAAAGGGCGCAAAAGCAGGTGCAAGTGCTGCAAAGAACAGTAAAGCCCAGTCAGCTGCTTCGGAATCAGCTGAGGAGGAAGAGGAGGAAGACGAGGAGGAAGAATCGAGTGCCGAGTCCGAGGAGGAAAGCGCGCCCACGACGCGTCGAACGAATCGCGCTCGCGCAAGGCCAGCACCGAAGCGGACACGCAAGAGATGACAACGTAGGAGAGGAAGCATCGATTCGCGACAAGATACCCAATCATCAATTATCAATTCCAGCACCGCTAGGAATTCTAAAAGTTGTACCTTTAATGATGACGTCAGGCAACTATTTCGCGCCTACCTCACTTGCCCTTCGTGCCTTCCATTGACAACAACAACAAAACAAACCCCAAACCACACCTTTCTCATCATGTCGAACCAAAGATCCCTCAAACTCCTCGCAAACTACGGCGTCACAGGCTTCCTCCTCAGCACCGGCCTCTTCGCCATCCTCAGCCCCACAACCTTCGCCGCAGGCTTCGGCATGCCCATCCAAGACGACACTTTCGCCGCTGGATTCGTGCAATGCATGGGCGGGCGCAATTTGACGTTTGGTATCATCGCGAGCATTTTTCTGCACAGACGGGATTTGAAAGCCGTGGCTACTATGGCGACGCTGTTGGCTGTTGATGGCGTGGTGGATGGGTTGGTGTGCTTGAAGTATGCGAGTGGGGTTGCGGCGTTGCCGCATTTTGGCGCGGCGGCGGTGATTCCGTTTGTTAGTGCTTGGATGTCGAGTTGAGGGAGTGGTGGTGGGTGTTGACGGATGGGTAGGGATTGAAGGAAGTACCATCGAGGATTTTGGAGCCATATTTGGGTCGATACAATGCATATAAGCATCACAGTATCAGATCACGCTGAGCACAACGAACGAAACACTTTGAGCTTCCAACATATCTTGCGGTATCGGTTAACAGAAAATGCAATCCATTTCTACTGACATGAGGCAGAAGGCCTAAAATTGGGTCAGCACTGCGGTATCTACTTTCCGATTGACGAAAAGCTTGGCAGGGTATGCTCATTCGCCCGGTCGTTCCATGCCTTCGCAAAATCAACAAGCTCTCGCTGCCAAGCCAGCGATCGGTCAGCTTCGCCGCCACACTGGTATGCCTTACATGAGCTGCGCACCACATTCGTCGCTATCAGTGCTTATGCTGCAATCTGCGCTGCAGCACTCGCGATAGAGCCGAATACCAACCAACCGCATGTTAGACCGCGTATTTGGACTGCAAGAATAGCCTCTAGCTCTTCCATCGACAAAGGCCTCAGACGCAGACAGGCAGACTAATGCCTGCTCTTACTGTTGTAGCTGTCCCCGTCTTCGTCATCCTAGCGCACATTGGCTGTGTTTCTGACATTCGCTCCATATTGCCCAATGGTATAAAAGTGAATCTACTGCGAGCCGGTCGGCGATCAGTAACAAGCCTCTTGCGCAGTACACGGCTTGGGTCAAAGTTCGGGGCGAAGTCTCACTGCGACTACCATGATGACTATCACCAGCGGTGCGAGGAGCTTGGCATACTTCACATTGCTTAACTATGTCTCACGGTCAGATCTGGATCAGTATATGACCCTTGATCGTGAACACGAACCTGGTAATCATTGACAGACAAGCCTGCACTCCATCAGTCGCTAACTGACACTCAGTTTTGCAGCAAAGATGGATCTCGCACGCTATTTTAGTACCCGGAGGAAGGAGCAATCCCAACACCACAGCAGCTCGCATGATTCCACAAACTCAAAGAACGACAGCAAGAGCTATCTACCGCCCCTTGCAAGCCCAATCAACGATGATATCCGAGAAGTGCTGTCATGTAGCTTGTCAGATCTCGAGAAGATGAATACGGCGACTAGCACGCGATGCAGCACGTCTGACACGACAACCTTGGCCGGAAATGGGAGGACAAGTCGCGGAAACATCATCATCTACAAGCAACATCATGAGGCGAGCACGATAGAATTGTTCTATGACCTCTTCTTCGTGGCGAATCTAGGTAAATCGCCCTGTTCAGGGATGAAAAGACGCGTACTAATGAAATGTAGCGTACTTTACTGCGATGCACCAGCACACTGATGCGCAATGTAAGACCTTTACCCCTGGGCGTGCATCGCTCCTCACTAACAGTTCCAGCACTCATCAACTATCTCAAGCTATTTACGATGATCTGGTTCACCTGGCTTTCCGTTACGCTTTTCGACGTTCGCTTCAGCATAGACTGCGTTTGGAACCGGCTTCACAAGGCAGTCCAATTCGGCGTTTTCACCGGATTCGTCTTCGCTGGACCAGTCTTCGACAAGTACAGTAACAGCCACGATGCAATGTCTTACAAAAACTTCGCTATCGTGCTCGTGGTGAGCAGGACGGCGATCGCGCTGCAATATGCGGTGGTTATGTGGCAGGGGCGCATGTTTCGGCAGACTTTAGTCCCACTGGGGTTGAGCACACTTGTACATGCTGTTGCGGCAGCAGGGTATGGTATTACCATTGCTGTGTTCCCGCGCGGTGCGATTGGGCTGGAGGAACAGATCCCTTGGTATGTTGCCAGACTTGGATCACGGCTGCGCTAATTTTGACCTCAGGGTCGTCATCTCTATTGCCGAAGGGCTTCTTATCTTCTTTATTGCGATTACGTGGCGCATTGTTAGCTTCAAGTACACG
Organism: Paraphoma sp. B47-9; assembly: GCA_001748405.1. Taxonomy (NCBI): domain Eukaryota; kingdom Fungi; phylum Ascomycota; class Dothideomycetes; order Pleosporales; family Phaeosphaeriaceae; genus Paraphoma; species Paraphoma sp. B47-9. The sequence continues at coordinate 60,822 of BCLK01000239.1, forward strand.
CACTTGGTCGAGCGCTTGCAGCTCTTGACATTGATCATCATTGGAGAAGGAATAATCGGTATGGTGAAGAGTGTTGCGTGTATCACGAAGGGACAATCTACGAATAATCATACCGAGATTGGAACAGTAGTAGCGGCTGTCATCATTTTGGTAAGTCACATTTCACATTTCATCTTAATGATTTTGAGCTGATGAAATTCTGCAGTACCTCCTCTGGATGCTGTACTTCGATCAACTCTCACACGACCGCTTTGGCACCGTCCGCCAACAACTCTGGTCTCTCCTACATTATCCTCTCCACATGGCCATTCTGCTCTGCGTAGAGGGTAACACCTCGCTCATCGTATGGAATTCCGCCGTTCAAGCACTTAAGTGGATATGGAGTGTCGAGCCCAGCAACTACGCGGATCCTGGCGCGGGATTCAATGATACGACCGATCTCCTTGGTCATCTCAATCGTAGCATGTGGGCCGTCGACGCGCGCTTTGAAAGCAAGTACTGGAATGCAACATACAAGTGGGAGACAAACCTCACCTCCATCACCAATTACACAAACACATATGGGTATCGAACGGATGAGTGGAACAATCGCACTGGTAGCTTAATCCGCTACATGTTCGACAACGCACAGGTTTTTGTCTTCGAGGCACACGCTGATACGGTGGGCAAACTCAATGCTGTTTCCGCACCAGCGACAGACCCGCGTCAGCGCCTTGACCGCATATTCGACGTTTTTAACACAACGGTCATGCAGTTCTACATCGGCGGCGGCGCAACTCTGCTAGTGCTTGCGATCATGTACTGGTTCAACAAGGTACACAAAACAAAGTACGAGTTCGGCGAAATGATCAATCGCGTAGTCGTCGGATTCACACTCATAATAGTCGGTGTAGCCGCCGTCATCGGAAACAAAACAACAAACGGCTTCAAATTCGCAGCCAGCCATTGGATCATCCCAATCGTAGTCTTATGTTTCATCGCCGGTACGCCCAACACCCTCCCTTCCAACCCTTCCAACAATATACTAAAATAAACTAGTTCTTGCCCTCGACAACACCCTCCTCGCAATCTCCCACCACACCTCTCGCCGCACATCCCACCGCCGCGGCGCCTCATACAGCTCAACCCTAACCGACGGCAACGAAAGCGACACCGCAGGCCTCATGTCAAAATACCCAAGCAACACACCCCGCTCAGACCCGCCGTCTGTGCAACTAAGCCACGTCCAGACTGCTTATGCGCCATACGACTCCCCTCAAGAACGCGACTTCGCATCACCCAACGTCCATCTCAGTACGCCGCCGAAACCAACGGGCGGTATACGTACCCCCGATAGCGGGGTTACACTTCGTGAAGACACCAAGAAAGACGACGACGACAAGGACGATTTCTCGTATCAAAACACGCCCGTTGACGGACAAATACAGGGCCTGGGCATCGGGCACGGCGTCACGGTGAGGCCGTTGGAGCGGCAATTGAGTCAAGCGGCTGTTCTTGAAGGGGGTGCGAAGCGGAGTAAAGATAGGTATGAGGGGCTGGGAACGGTGGTGGAGGGGGGGTATGGTGGGGAGGAGTATATGCAGCATCCGATGAGGGTGAGGACTGTGAGGGGGGTTTGAGGGGTTTTGGGATGGGAGTGGGGTGGGTGTTGTTATCTGGATACCTTGGAGTTGGTTTTGGTTTGGTTTGGTGGTTGGTGGTGTGTGAATTTTGTGGAGGGGGTTGAAGGGTGAGGACTGTGAGGGGGGCTTGGCGAGTGTTGGTGTGGGAGGGGACTGGTGGTGTCGTTGTCGAGGATATACCCTGGAGTTGATTCTGATTGGATTTGGTGGTTGAGGGTGTTTGGATTTGCTGGAGGTGGTTGAAGGGTGCTTGGATGAGGGCATTTGGATTAAATGCGGCTCGAGATTATAGGTATCGTTGCTTGATTCAGATTTCATATGCTTCAAATTTGGGCTAGTGAAGCGCACGTCTGAAGAGTGTCGCATAGATAGATAATGTTATCGCGTAGCTGACAGTGGCCTGACGACCTTCATGGGGCTTCAAATTTATATGCGCAAGCCTCCATACTAACGTTGAAGGCTCCTACCCGACCCGTCTGCATATCGTTTGGGCGTACAGTGATTGCTCTCAGCGCACATCTTTTCATTAGCATACCGGCTGTATTGTGTTCTCCTAGGGCCAAAGTCTACCGTCATAGCATGAGCGAGGAAGAACACCCTCATCCCAAGTAATATCAATATGCTTGATGGCTATTGAACTTCACTGCTGACGAGGAATTGTACCGTTCCTTCATAGGTCTATGTTCATAGTGGTCATCGACCAACCTGAAATCGTGATCATCGCTCTCCGTATGACTATTGCCGCTGAAGGCGGCATCGCCTCTATGATATGCTCGTGACTGCCGGAATACTTGCCCTTACTATCACGCTTGGCTTCGAAACGAGCTCGGCCAATGCTAGATTCTCTTGAATGTATGTCATAGTAATAATGCTTGCAGCAGCCACCGCTAGCACATTGTATTCTAGATGGTCGAAGCACCCAGTCTTCAGACGCGGGCGGTCACCGCCACACAGGTAAGTGAGCGACTAGTGCGCCTCCGCAACAGCCCTGCAAACGCTTCCTCTCTTACCTCGCGCCTCTTACCTGATAGCTTGGGGATTGTCAAACGCACAAGTACACTATAAAAGAGCTCGTTCTGACATGTACTCACCTTCCTCTACCTCTCTCGTCGCCTCAACGCCAGTATGGCACCCCCAACGCCAACAAGCAGCGGCGCTGCCAAGATTGACGCGCTCTTAGATTCCTGCACAAAGAGGAATACCACCAATTCCATTCAGCAACAGCCCTCTCTTGACATCGCTGCTTTGCAAGCCAAGATCCTCGCCCTTGAGACCACCATCACCGCGAAGGATGCTGAGATAGCCGGGGCCAAAGCGGAGGTTGAGCAAGTGCGGTCGCAAACCACGGCAGAGATTGACCCCGAAGTGGCCGAGCAGATCAAGGCAATATTTGCAGAAGAGACTGCGCGTCGAGAATCTACCGAGAAGGAGCTAGTAGAGAAGGAGAAAGAGCTGAAGTTCGCACGTGACGTCGCGGAAGACTTCGAGAAAGAAGGCCTATGTCACGTTGTTGCCGGCACTGCACGTATAGTGCGTGCGCGATCTGACGAGCTGAGGCTGAAACACAAGGCACTGCTGGCAACTGAGCAGGCAAGAAGGAATGTACGGATTGCAAAGCATATTGTGGCACAAATGGTCGCTCCAGCCCTGGTTGACGCCCAAGCGCTGCACGAAAAGAGGCTATCTGGAGATGAGCGGGATGCAGAACTCGCTCGCCTCTGCGAACTCGTCAGACGATTGACCCAAACGATGCTTGGCCTGACAGAAAGCACGGCCAGTCGCTTCGTACACATCTTCGACAAGCCCTGTGACATCTACGACTCGGCAAAGGCGGAGCCTGCTCTGGAAAAGCTGAAGCGTGAGAATGTTTCCGTGGAAGAGTTGGAATCAGCAGCGACCAAAACAGCCAAGCAGAAGTCTGCGCCATCCGTAACGCTGGTGTCACGAATCGACCCCCTGTGGCTCGCTATCGATTGTGCAAATCCTTTCGGAGTCTTCCAACTAGAACTGAACCTTGCACATAGCCATGCCATTCGCAAAGAAGTTCGCAACATTATCCAACACATCCTGGCCGCCAACAGCGCTTCTGAAGAAGAAAAGAATCTACTCGTTGATACACAAATCTTGGACTATATATACGCTATGTGCTTCCGCGATGAGACAAATCTGTGGGAAACTTTCCGTAGCGATGCGATCATCAAACTGATGGAGCACATCCTGGGCAGAAAACTAAAGCCAAACACCGACATGACCGTGAGGCCGAACTGGTTTGGCTTGCAAGTGAGGCAACATCGGTGCAAGGATCTTCCCTCTCGCGTCAAAAGAGTAGCTTCAGAGCATATGCGTGCCATCGATGAAACTTGGATCCTGAACAGCGAGCAAAAGTCAAAACTGCAATCCAACAGCAGCTACATCCTTCAAGCTGCACTTACTCGAGCCACCTACACAGTCGAAGGCTTCATGTTGAAAACTCATATTCTGCCAGAGAACATTCTATGTCTGATTCTAGGCGTAGAGAGTCTACAACGCAAGAAAATGACAGATATCCCGAAATATTATCCAATCGGTATCAACATGATCGGGCGGCGATTCGGTGCTATCAAATCCTCACAGGCGGACGTACCTGTACCAACCTCTCGCACAACTCCGGAGCCTCCATCTTCTGAGCCGAGAGCAGCTCCGCAAACTACGCCTACCAAACGTCCGTCCAGCTCAAATGCATCACCCGACGCCTCCAAGAAGGTAAAGCTGGAACAGACCTGAAAGGTTGTACTATAGTCTGTGTTATCCTTGCGCAGGCGAGCTGGAGCCGGAGCCGATGAAAACGTTGAGTAAGTGACCCGGGAAGTAATGTAACACGACCACTATAATTAACCAGCTGGTAGTCAATCTGGACATTTAGAATGGGTGCACTCAAAAGCATGTTTTTCTTCTCACATTCACAGCGAGATTGCAACCAGATGATAGACGTTCATTGCATACAGGCATATTGCAGGTTGCGATCATTGCACATCTCCTTTCCAGCTTGAGTTCAGTCGAGAAACTCAAGCCTCAACTTACCATACATTTCCATACCCTATCAGAATTCATAAAGTCAATATATTCACATACCTCTTGTGTGCTTTGAGTTGTCCATCCCAAATAGCTCACACAGTATCTTCAACGGCAAACATTTATCATCCGATAAATGTGGATTTTCCACCCTAACCGTGAAACCATCCATAGTAGCGCGATCGTGTACTGATACTCACTTAGACTCGTTGAGACGAGGACGCTTCCTATTCTACGCGGCCGCACGCTCTTTCTTCCGAACGATGATAGCAGAAATCAAGATTATGTACTGTAGCAGATTCACGTGAAATGCGCAAACCGAGCGGGATCCCGACGGAAGCAACACGCAAGCTGAACACAACCTTAGACAGAGAATGCGATTCGACAACTCACGAGATTGATTGGAAGCCAACTACAATCTGACATGTCAAATTGAATATGTTTCTGGTGCTAGGCGCAGACGATCACGACCTATTGTGATGCTTCGAAATCCAGCTAGGAACTTGCGATGCGGAATCCAAGCCGGATGCGAACTTATATATCGAATTCGATGGGAACTTTCAAAACGCTGAGCTCCAACATTTAAATTAACAGTTCTATTGATAGCAGCTGTGTTGATTGGCACGTCAGGTGATATAGCCGAGAGCGTGCAAGCCGAGTGCATCAACAAGGAGCAGTTCCAGTTGAACAGCGGAAAGAAACGCACAGAGCAAGTGGTCATCGTAAATGAACCCTACTCCCGATTTTCCGAACATAGGCTAGAGTCTAAAAGACCCCACGCAGAAAGTACGCCGAATCAGCGCTCCCTCAAGCATGCTCATACTTGAGCGCAACCGGGACTGGAGCATGCATAAAATAACGCAAGCTGATATCGATCATTACACTCTGATCTGGCCTAGTAGTTCGAATCCCACGAATCCTTCGAGTCACTTGCATGAAGGAAAAGTCTGCGGTAGATGCGTCTATCAGAACAGAATCTACATCTTGTTTGCCGGACAAATCGCAGTACATATAGCACTGCCATGAGAGCTGAGTGTTCCCTGTCAAAACGAACCAAGCACTATAGATCGCGCTCGGGTTCTTCTTGTATTGGATGCCTCTACTCTTCGGCATGCAGCGTTCTGCATGAGGCTATTCAAGATGCATGAAGTTGGCTTATCGGCCGGATGTGAGAAGAAAATGGCGCCCAATGTTCAGTGCAACTCCCATCATCGAGATTGAGAGTGCTCTGCATGGTGGCTCATAACATGTATGCTGTGCATTGATTCGAGTTGCATTGTCCAAATTATTCGTGGATGGTGTTCGCACACTAACGAATGAGGAGTGCTTTAGTCGGGGAGTCGCGATCAACCTGGCTTGAATTCTTCGGTCATTTGGGGCACAAAGCCGGAATCACGGTGGCGCTCGTACAGAAAATGGAGTAGAAAGTCATCGCCAGCTGCTATAAGAGTCGCCTCAGAGTTCATCAATTACAGTCTAATAAATTGGAAAACGTTGAACTTCTCGAGGCCCAGATATCTTCAGAACACGTTACAGCTTTTCCTTTCTCACACGAGAATACTCTGGGGCTTTATCGCCATCTGTGTGCAGGAGTTGCACAATTACTCCCGGCTGTCTTCGAAGCTCTTGCAAACTGATTTGGCAAAGTGCGGAGCGTGATAGGCACCACCTTTGTTGAACACATGGCTCTTTTAACGGCGAAGCTTTGCTGGACGCGTCGCGGGCGAAGCGGATTCATCTCCAGGTGACACGATGTTGACGGTAGGTAAGACTTCGGCTGCCGTGGCGTCGACCGCTGGGGCGGTTGTGGCGTCGGGACTGACAAGGGGGTGGACTGGCAGAACCCAAGAGTCGGCTGCAACTTCCACTTCGTTCTCCACCTCAGCGACCTCCTCCTCCTCCTCCTCATCATGAGCCTCCCATTCCTGGTCTTCGACAACATATTCGTAAGCTTCCATCTCATCCATGCTCACATATCCATCGTCAATGTCGTTCTCCTCCTCGTCCTCCTCTGGTGGTCCGACGTATAGATCCTCTTGTCGGAACGCTTCCAATTCATCGAGGTCGGCTCTCAAGTCCTCCAAAACCTTCAGCGCCCCTTCATCCTTCATTCGCGTGGCTTCGACCCAGGCTACGCTGTAGGCCGACTCGGCTGTGAGCCTGTAGATGTTGGCGTCGGACCAGTAGTCCATCGCACAGCAGATGAGGATGCAGTTCTTGATGACGTAGTATCGTGGCAGGTACATCTCGCTATGAGCATGTCAGTCAACCCAGGTTTCACACGTCGAAATCGCGTACTTCAGGTTCTCTTTTGCGTCTGCAATGCATTTCTCTGTATCCTTGTCGAATAGTTTGGCTGCGGCCCTGTACCGCTGCCAGTAGGTCTTTGCTGAAGAAGAATCGTTGTTCTGCATCGCTGCAAGGCGTGCTATGCTAATTCTCGTGAATTGCCGGATTGAAATAGTGAGAGATATGGGTCAAAGACGGCTGAGCGCGAAGGGACTGAGGAAGAGTCGATGTTTGGGCAGGTGCAGTCCGAACGTGATACGTGCTCGCGCGCCAAGCATTGCGCGTTTGCAACCCACAAATGCACGCAAGTGAAGGAGAAGAATTCGCAGACTTATTCCGACAAAGCAATTGCTTCAGATGCTAAGCAATATGCGTCTGTAGCAAGTAAGCAGAAACACGCGAGGGAGAAGCCGACGAAAGCCTTGTGACTTCTCCTCAGCTTCTTCGCCAGCAGTCGCAATACCACTTCCGCTATCGTCGGACGCTCGTAAAGGGCCAAGCGCGCTCTTGTATTTTGTTTCATACAAGAGCAGAACCCCCAGTATCCTGGTACCATCAGACACCACTGAATTGAGCTGAATGATATCGCTAACTCACTTACAGCAAGGCTGCCCAACCAGGTCGTCGCGGTCGTCGCGGGAGCACTAGTGTTTCTAACACCCTGGCTCACGACAATGACTTCGACCCCGATGTTGATGTATCGGCGTCGGATTCGGACACCTTCGCCACCGCCGATGCAGCCGAGCCGGGTTCGAAGAAGCGACGCGTAAAACAACCTCCTCCACAGAGTACGGTTCAAAGCCGGAGCGAAGCACGGGTAGGCTTCGTATAGCGGTGACCGATTCAGAGGACGAGGAGGCTCGGGCTGACGCCGCTCCCGAAGCCCGTGCCGATGTCGACGCCAACAACGAAAAAGTAGACCTTTCCAACAAGCTGGAGACAACTCTGAGCTACCCCAGTCTGGGTGATCTTTGACTAGTTCCTCTATAAGATACGCCACTCTTGAACAAGTGGCTCAAAGCTCTCCCGAAACTGTCGGTGAGAAAGACCGTGAAGTCGAGTGAGATTGAAGCTGCAACGCTCACATCGCTCGGTGACATGCTCGACATGCCTCACCGGGACTTCAAGTTCAAGGTTGAGCTCGTATATCTGTTCGTGAGCGGGGACCCGCAGCAAGGAGATGAGCAAGTCCCGACAAACTTGACTAGACCACAGCAGAAGACTTCGTTCAGCGATTATTCCAAGAATGTCAAGACGTGGAGAATCTTTGTTTGGAACGGCTCCTTACCTGCTGCTAATCAAAATCAATGCCGACTTTTCGCTAAGCACAAGAACACGAACACAAAAGTTTACAGCTCTTGAAAAACAGTCTAGAAGAGCAGTGTCTTGGCACTACTCCCAAAGTTTTCGTTCAACACTCCTGGAAGCCTTCGCGTGTATACAGGATTTTAAAACAACACCTTTCACATGGCTGTGGAGAACTTCGCAGATGGAAAAGAGCTTAAAATAGTATATGAACTCTATAGAAGTCTTCTTGGATATTGCATTTGTTGACAAAGCCGTCTTGCTTTGAAGGCTTCTGCATACTCTTCCTGCGATTTTGCGATTTCAATCATGTACTGAAGGTATCTTGGACGATGTACGTTACTTGCATTAGAGCATCCTGCACGTTGTGAATACATTCACGCTACACTCATCACCTATGATGGTAGGGCCGAAGGCGCGACGTCTTGACAGACATGGAACGATTATCTTAAACGAAAGTAGAACCCTTTAAGTAAGATATAAATTTAATCACGCGCACATAGGAATATTCTAAGTTACTTGTTATCTTATGTGTGTTTAGTCGTGCTTACTATCAGATGTCTAATGCCATAGTAAATTTGTGTGCGGAAAATCCATTTTCAAGAAGCACGTGGTACTACTACATTAGCTAATGTTACTTTGCTTAGGTACTTTTGCGGTACCTTAAGAAGTCTTTAGTACTCTTTCTTGCTTCTATGAGGCCTGCCGACATCTTTGACGGCCTCGTGGAGGCCGCTTAGAGTTTCATTTTCAAAGCACCCTGAAGGTCCTTGATACCCTAGAGGCTTTCTGGTAATATCGCTCACGTATGTGACGGCCACCGAGAATGTTCTTGAGTGGGCCAAAGCCTAGATGTTACGAGCTGAATTCAGACAAGTATTCGCGGAACGGTGTTTAGCTTAGCTATTAAAGTGCACGATTGTCAGCTCAACACACAGCGTATAGTCTTGTAGAGCATAGAGTGTTCTCATTCCAATAAGTGTCAGTGAACATTCTTTCAAGATTGCACCATCATATATGGCTTCATGGTCAGGGTCTTGATGGTCTGCCCGAAAGGGAAATTACCCGAAGTCATACAAAGCTGTATACAATTCAACCGAGCCCTGGTCCCACCGAAAGAACCATGCTCCAAAGCGTCCGCCCTTCTATTATCGCCCTTCAAGCCCTTCTTGTCGCGTCTCCTGCGCTCAATTCTTCTACATGCTCCATCTGCTCTTTCGCATCCGCATGCACATCCACAATGACTCCGTTCTTGATATCAATCTCAGCCTGATACACCGCTACCTCATCCTGATCACCAAACAGTGCAGCCACCTCCTCCAGTGGCATACCATTTGTATCCGGGAACCATGTCCAGATGATTATTGCACCGATCGTGCCCGGGATGATGAATACAAGATAAAACTTCCATCCAATCGTGAGAAACGCGGTCGGAGCGGCTTGGAGCCAGATAATGTTTGTGAAGGAGATGGTCGCCACGCCCAGACTCACACCTTTGGCGCGCAAGTGTGTAGGGAAGAGCTCGCCAAGGTATGCGAATTGGGTGCCGTCGAGGCAGATACTGTAAGGAACTTGGAAAATATACAGCATGGCGACTGCGGCGCGGAGTGCGGCGCCGTTGTTGGATGGCACAAATTCGGCAATGAGTGCAGCTTCAACAATGAGTGTAGCCATGCAACCTAGGATACCGACGGCAATGTATTTGTTGCGCGGGAAGAGATCGACGAGTGGGATAGCCATAGCGTTGAGACCGAGTGCGAGAGTGAGCCAAGCGGCTGGGTACAAGAGCTGTTGGACTGAGCTAAACCCGAGGTTCTTGTATAGTGTCGGACCGTAGTTGTTAATGACGAGCACTCCGGAGCACTGGATGAAGAATGTGGTTCCTATGGCTAGGAAGGCGCGTTTGCGATATGAGGGACGTCGAAACATGGTAATCCAGGTGCTGTCGAGCGTACGGTCGATGGCAATTTGCTTCTGGATCTGGTAGAATTCGGAACGCGCATATTCGTTGTCAGGATCGCTCGGGTCTGAATGAAGGCGGTCGAGAATAGCGCGTGCTTCGTCGGTGCGGTCTTTCATGACGAGCCATCGTGGAGATTCAGGAATCCAGTAAAGACCGCAGAGGAGCATAAGAGGCCATGCGCACTGAAGGGCAAGAGGTGGACGCCAGGCGTTGGAGTTGCCTGTTGATGTAAGCTAGGGCTCGACTGCATCATGATACCGGAAGTCACATACCATCATCCCAGAAGAAGAAGCCAAAGCCGACCCAGCCTGAGACCGTGTATCCGAAGACGAGGCAGACGGCATGGATGTCCACAAGTCCAGCTCGCATTTTGACGGGCACGACTTCGTTCATCCAGATCTAAGCTAGGGTGTTAGCAAAGCCTTCCGAAGGCCTCAAAGAGAAGAGCTTACAGGCACAGCTGCGAGAACCATAAACGCACTTGCGCCAGCGATAAATCTGAAAGCAATGAACATCCCGATATGCACGCTACCAGCAAGTCCAGCACCAGATATGATGGCCAATAGAGCACTCTATCGGCGTATTAGTTTGTGGTCTCTATGCATGCTTCTTCGACCTACAAGGGCTATACCCATCTTCCTTCCAAATTTGTCAGACGCAATAGGCAGCATGAGTGTCCCAATGACACCGCCAGCCTGGAAGATACCATTGGTGGTCGAAATGAGATCGGTGGCATCAGGCCTGGTATCGAGGTCAAAGTACTTGATGAAAGATGGCTGACCTGCTCAACCCGTTAGTATACAGTGACGAGCACTGGATTGAGACTGACCAAGTGTGTTGCCAATGACAGCTGCAGTGTATCCGTAGGTCATGGACCCGAATCCAACGAATATAAGAATGAGAACATTGAACACATTGATGCGCTGTTTGCCTGAGATTGGAGACATGCTTGCTGGTCAAATTCCCTCCCAGTTGGATGATGTCGATCTTCGAGGAAGCCAAGCTTGATATATGTATTCCGCGACAGAAAGATCGACTCGCACAAGCAAAGTCAGCTGAATCACCACTGCTTAGTTCTATTTTCCATTCATTGGCTCAATCTTAACACAGTACCCTGACTCTAGGTGCGATCCGTAATAAGTGAGCCTGGATTGTGGTCTAAGTAAGACCGTGGAGACCGGTCTTTCCCCATTATCGGATAATCTGGGGTAGTGGAGTGAACTAAGCGAGTGATATCCCTGGCTAATGCGTTCCGACAGATCATCGCCGACTGCACCCCGCAAAATAGCCTGGGGAGATTCGACACGCTACGCTCTTGTGCGACTCGACACATCGATGTCATGCTTACTTAGCGACGACGTCGGCAGTTCGAATATGGTGTTCAGCAACAGCTCATGCAGCCGTGATCGGATAGAATCACGTGTGTTTGCAGTTTTTGTAAGATCAGTTGGAGGTTATCTCAGGCCTATTGAGTTTTTTGTGCTCGCTGGTCGATGTGAGGGAGGTTTGGTGAGGCTGTCACACTTGGCCAATCATCACACTCGCGTCGCGAAGCGGGGCTCCAGAAGTCCGTGCTTGTGAGATGAAACACGACTTCGCCAGGGGCGCCAATGCCTTCGATAGGCACAATATGACTTCGCAGCGAGTTGAGATCAATTGAGAAGGTTGGACTGGACTGCAAGCCTCGCTCACAAGCATTCGTGTGAGTAGTTTGCAAAAGAGCTGGAGCGAAAGGGGATCTGTCAATCAGATTCTGCCGACGAAGGCACGACTTCTCCGGTTCGGCGCTATCGAAGACGCGACCTGAGCAGTTACTTGAGTATAGGGGGGAACCGCAGCTGGCCAGGGAAAGATTTGCGCTATCTATTGCGACTGCTACAGTTCGCGAGGCGCAACGCGCGTTTGACCAAGACAAGCAAGTCCGACACCATCCATACCTCGACATCAATATTGGACTCCTCAAGAACGCATCGCCGTCGTTATTCGAGAACCCCTCTCACTGAAATTCTATACCAGGTCAGCCTCTCTGAGCGCTGTCCCCGCGATATTGAATTGCACAAGGCCACCTGATCTGCGGAAACGGCAAGGCATTCACATCCCACGCCTGTTGCATCATTATCTTACGAGGCCCATTCTTACTCCATTTCTATCGTTGCTCCACTCGACGTTCTCGGAAGCCGCCTCATGGTACACAACATTCGCTTTGCTGTAGTTTAATCTGTACGATACACACCAACCACCAAAATGGCGCAAACATCGGCTCCAGTATCTGCCTCCTTGAGCACCCTGACAAGCGGCATAAACCGATGGCAACACTTCAAATCCACATCCGGGATACCCTTACGACTGAGCATGCGTCTGCTCGAAGTCATCGCACTAGCAGCATCAATGTTCGTTCTTCCAGTTGGCATCCACTACATCGTCCAAGTCTTCGATGAGACCTACGAAATCGTCGGTCGAAGAGCACGCTCTCCGTATGAAGTACCATTTTCCGGCGTCAGCATCGCCATCGCGGGTTTACTTTCGCTTGCATGGCATCTTTGGTTAGGACGGCTGAGCTATACGGCTATCATGGAAGAGCAGCGAGACGCGAGGAATAAGGACGCAAAAACTCGAAAAATATCTTGGGGTCGCATACTAGGGCGCATCGTCATACCAATAGCCACATTGACCTTGGGATTACATTTCACAATTCAGTTCGTGCAAAGAATCGGGACGGGGCCGTTTGTTACATCGAACGTTATTGATGCGAAGGAGGTAGAGATGGACATAAAAGGGTGGATTTGAAGTTTGCATAGGTGAATGGTATCTTGATTGCATCAGCGCTACGTCGTCACCCTAATCATTGGCAAAAGCCTCGTAGCGAGGGTTGGTAGCGTTTCTTGTATATGCTGTAAGCACACAATCCATAAGACGTTGGTAGCACGAAATTGTTATTGAATGCTACGAAGGCCAGTTCAGGCCTGGGAGTCCCGTGTTAAGGCGCTACTGCCACGGATGTGTCAGTGGTACAGCGTACGATGAGGTGACATGCAGACGCTCACTCCACTACGCCATGCTAGAACCGCGCAATCTTTCGACGGGCCTTGTAGAGGCCGCACCAACTCCACCCGAAGGGCTGTTGAAAATCCTCCGAAGTCCACTCCACCACACCCCACACCACCCAAATTGCAACATTCCACCTCATCGGACCGATTACCAACACTCTGCATGTACCCTTCCCCGGATTCTGCACTCCATTCTCTTCTCTTCTCCATCCAAAGTCCCCCTCCCCTCCCATCCCACCATCATCGCTCCACGCCAGCAGGATGGGGCAAAATCCTGCACGCCAAGACCTATCCCTGCACGGCATTCCCGAACAAGCAAAAACACGCCAGTCGCGCGGGACAGGCATGTTCAGCCGCGACACGGTCTATGCGCATGAAAGCTTCCATACCCCAGCGGGTCAAGACGTCAGCCAAGAGTGTTGGCAGACAGGGGTGGTTGACTGGATGCACGTGTGCGCGGGTTTGATGCAGCCGACGATTCGGCTGCGGACCGGGATATAGTGCCGAAGGAATAGATGAGCAGCGATAGGAGGCAGTGAGGTAGCTTCAATAATTTCTCTGATAATTGTGTATTTCGGAGTTGGTAGAGCGCTGTGATGGGGACAGTGAGGCCAATACTGCCCTGCAAAAGCGCGTCCTGCTGGTCACCACCTTGCGCCACGGCGAAATTTCAACTCTATCATGAATCGGCGATATGGTCCAGTAGCCCGGAAAGGCCATGAGATCCGCCATGGCGCCTTGGAGATGCAGTCGTAGATAGGATTGTATGCGCTCATCTCTTAAAGGACGATCGCCGGCATGGTGACGTTGAAGATACCCGAAACCTAGGTCGGAATAGAATTACAGACAAGCTTCGAGCGATGCTCGTCGTGAAGGCAGTGATGCCAATACGTTATGGAACCATATCAATCGACTTTCCCGACGGACAAGATGTTGTTGCGCAGGTAGTGTTGTTGCCGTTCAATCGTTCTACTTTCTGCAAGAACATCCATTCTTCGAGGCTGCTTCGTCAAACCGTCCACCTCCTGGCACACGGGAGTCGATAATTTGCGGATCCGCAAACCATGTTGAAGCTATCATCAAGCCATTCGGTGCTACAGACGATGCAGGTACTCGGCTTTGCCGAAAATGCGGAGTAATTCGCGCGAGGCTTCTGTATAGGGTTTAATTCGTCTCCCGCGAGTGTGGTTGCGGCTATGCTGTGTGGTGCATCAGTAGTTGCAAGTGTGTTGTGCCATGAATCGTCTTGCATTGTGCGAGCTGGTCGCGAACGGTGTTGGGCCACATAATGAGCGTGGTGCGCCTAGGCAGATGCTGACCGGAATGCATCGACGGATTGGGGTACACAATGCGGATGAACGATGCGCAGCATCACGGCGTTCGCGCAGAACACAGAACGGTTCGTGCATGCGGGCGAAACATTAGTGTCGTCCAGTCAAAGTCGAGGAGCTGCTCCTTGTTTTACGCTCGAGAGCAAAGCCACAAGAAAAATGATTGTGGATTCCACAAAGTGTCGTGTCGCGCTAATGCCTCAGCTGCTGCTTTGAGGCGCAGAATACCGAGTTAGACCATCCTGAAATGCGTTGGCCGGAAATAATGATACGGGGGAGCCTTGTAGCCCACGAGAGCTTTTTGGGACATCTTCGAGAAGGTGCGGATGCGTGCAGCACGGCGAAAACAAGAGTCGCATCAGTGAGGCGGCGAAGATCGGTGGCTATGCGGGTCAACCCCGCGTACGTGCAACTGTTTGCGCCCAGCCAAGCAATACTGGGTGTGACCATCAGCAGAGACCCCATCCTTTCTGATAAGAGATGCCCGACAATTGAGCCGGAGCGATAGTGGCGTTGCAACAGGATCAATAGGTCGCCGCTGTGGGTTCGTCGCACGGGCCATCAACTATTCGTCTTCGGGATCGAGAAGTTGCTTTGGTTGACAAGAGGACTTTGTCGAGTTGCGCACGACGTCTTAACCTCGAGGATCTATGAGCAGGCTTGGTCATGATTCCTATCGACGTGACCGAGATCGTATGCTGGAAGGGGTGGCTCGGCCTCCCCAGACTGATTGGAATGCTGCAATTGCTTAGTACGAAGAATAAAGCGGACTTAGCAGGCTCGCACTACCGCAACCAGCGCGAGCAGATGCTAGCGAATCTGTTTCGGACAACGAAAATCTGGAAGATTGGTATGTCCTGAAGTGTGCGGACATCTGGAGCACGAATCTGCTCATTGAGAGATTGGTGTTGCGCACGTGACCAAAATCCCGCACTAATGAAAGTCACGTGCCTGAAAGTTCACCATCAGCCTACGGTGCATATCCGTTGTCTTGTCGCTCGGGATAATTGGTCGCTTGTGGAGGATTTCGTAGGCGTTAAATGTAATCAATCGAACTGTGCCAAAGATTTTGAAAAGCGTGGTCGTGCGAAACGGTATTGTATTAATGCCGTGCATGCGGCAAACCTAGCTGACTGCCCAAAGCATCTCAGTTATTGTAAGGTCATAATTTCATTGCATACCGCTCAAGCAGTCTCTCCTGAGCATGTTCATGTCGCAATTGGGTATCTCAAACAGCGCGTTTGTCGACTGGGACGTTGCGCTTCAATCCAATAAGCTGGAGCATTTCAGTCCTACATTATATGTTAGCCAACGCCTTCAAATAGCAGTTTAAGAGGTCGTACCAGAACCCTACTGGCGGTGTAATAAAGCTAGCCTCGTACGCATCGATGAGAGGAGCATCCCAGACAAGGTCCACCTCGTGGGGAGACCTCCACTTGGTCCTCTTGAGCACCTTCCAGAAGACGAAGAAGATTGGGGCGACGATGACCATGGTATAATAGGTAACAAAGCCTTCAGCAGTAAAGTTGCCTGGCTTGAATGTCGAGTAGCCATAGACGAAAACGACAACGATCTCGAAGCAGAGAGCGAACCAAGTGCCGTAAGGCTGGAACCAACCACAGTATGGCAGCGTCTTGCGGTCAAGACCTTGCGCCTTGCAAGCCTTGTAGAATGCAATGTAGGTGCCGCACATTACGATGTAGTTGATGACACCTCCGGCAGTGATGATATTGGTCAGATAAGTCAGGACCTTGGCGGAGCTATCCGACAGCTGCAAGAACGAGAGGAAGGGGAAGATCATGACGATCAAGAAGCAGTAGATCGGGACACCATTCCTGGTGCACTTGCGCAGGAACTTGGGCGCACGTCCTTCAATAGCCAGGGAGTACAAGCTACGAGTGGCGCAGTAAGTATAGGTGTTACCGGCCGAGAAGATACTGGTGATCAAGAGGGCGTTGACGACGTGAGGAAGACCAGTGATTCTGAGGTTCTTCATGGCAATGACATATGGCGAAGCTGCAGCGCTGCTCTCGCCTGCTGCAAGGACCTCAACAAGCTCAGGATCGTTGTAGGCCAGAACGATGCCAACACAAAGAGCGCCGAGGATGAAGAAGGCACCGAATCGGAAATAAACGGTCTTGAAGGCGTTCTTGATGTACACGCGCGGTCGCTTGGCTTCTCCGGAAACCATGGAGATGTACTCGGGACCAACGATACAGAACGAGGCTGCCCAGAGTGCGCCAAGGAAACCCTCGAAACGAGCCAGGCTAGATCCGCCAGCAATTGGACCAGGTTCACGCCAATGGCGGAAACCGTATGCGTCCTTCTGTGGGTTACCGCCGACCATGGTAATGAATGTAAAGCAGTAGAGGATCAGAATCAGCAATACTTTGCCGCCGGAGAGCCAGAATTCTGCTTCACCATATGCTTTCACAGCAAGGACGTTGCAGGCACTATTAATGTCAGCAATGTCTCTCAAAGAGACTCGAGCACAGGCGGCTAATCTTACCCGTATAGTACGATAACGGCAGCGCAGACTGCGGCAACAGGAATGTCGTCTCGCCAAAATCGCAGAACAATGTTTAGTGCGGTAATCTCAAAGGGAATGAGTAAGGCTTCGTAGAGGAAGAAGTTCCAGCCAGCCATAAAACCGAGAGCGTCGTCAACCCAGTGACCAGCCATTCGGATAAAACCTCCCGAGACAGGCATGAATGATGCCATCTCGGCCATGGCGTTGTTTACGAGAGCGATGATGCAGGAATAACCGGCGTAGGCAATGAGGAGACCTAGCGGGCCTCCCTTGTTGAGGGCACCACCGATACTCACGAAAAGCGCTGTGCCAATGGAACCGCCAATGGCGATGAGTTGGATTTGACGATTACCAAGATGACGCTGTAGGTCGTCGGAATTGTCGTGCATGTTTCCTACTTGGATGTCTCCATCGCGAGATGCCTCCCGGACGAACTCGCCGGAGTACTTCTTCTCTTCACCCATGGTCGCAAAGGCTTTGTCGCTCAGGCAATAGAATAGTGTCGCGTAAGGTCAAGTCGCTTGAGGCAAGTTGTCGCTTGGGAGTCGATCTGGGGCGTCGACTATGAGTTGCGTGGAAAGAGGGGGAGCCGAAGCTGCAAATGGAGTCGCACTGAATGTCAGTGGACGTAGAGGTGGGCAATGAGCTGTGGCAGTTGGAGGGACGCCCTTATCAGACCCGGCCTGTGGGTAATAGGCGCGGACTTTATACGACTGGCACGCGCGGGACATCTCCAAGCCCTGCTTGTGGATCCCGACGGTGGTGAGCGTGCGATGCGACCAAACAACGAAAGCGGCTTGGTGCAAAGCTAGACAATCGGATTCTACTAACGATTTGCGGAGTAGTGAATGTACCCATGGCTCTGGGCATGGATCGTCGGCAGACGGCACAGAGTTTTCAGCAGGACCCCGGCCTAGCACTTCGCCTCAACCCCGCTCGTTGCACGAGCGCATGCGAATCAGCATGCACCACACCTGCTAGCTGGGCAGACGGCGGCCGTGTGCCATCCCAGCCGCATTGCCTCGTTGGAGGCTCGAATCCCACCGGCGGATTCCACAGAACGTGTGATAGAGACGTGCGCCTGGATCAGGTACTGGGGCAGGCGACATGGGTCCAGATGCGCTGCATCCATACGACAATCCAGTAAACGTAATCCAGTCGTGTGCGCGCTTGAAGCTCCGCTGCCCACAAGTGGTTTGCGGGCCCGACGTCCCAGCAAATAACATAGATGGAGAATTGCGCAAAACCGCAGCCTCGGATAGGCTTGACGGGTGGTCGCGAACCTTTGCCATGGAAAACAAGCACAAGCGAACCATTTGTCACGGAATCGAGGAAATCTGGGGATCGATGCGACTTTGCTTTTTGCGGCGCATGGCGACGAGACAGAGCCTCTCGTATCTTTTGTAGAAAAGCGGTCGTCAGATGCAGCATGAGCAGCCAACTTGACCGCCCAACCAATCTAAACCTTGTCCGCACGACTGCTAGGCGTGATAAGCTTCCGATTTTTAATTGTGGTCTAACAGATAGAATCCTGTTGCGCTGAGCTCAACGCGATCCAGATGACGGCATTGAGCGCCGGGTTCTAGTCCCAAGCCGAGGGCCAAAAAGCGGTTGCTGGGGTCCATGCTGTGCTGTGAGGCCCGTGCCGCTGAGCAGTGAAGGGCACGATTAAGCCTCGTCACTTCAGAGACATACTTTAACGTCAACAGCAAGCAGCCACGTTTGTGCAACCTAAGAATCTGCCTTGTGGATTAGTACATGCGATAGGTCAACGACGACTAATGTTGCATGTAGGAGGCCTCAGGACTGCGTCAAGGCTGCCTTCAAGTGTGACCACAGCGCCACTCAGCGTAAACTTCGAACAAAAAGGGCAACAGCATCCCGGACAACGTGCATGGAACAGACCACATCTTCTAGAAAGAAATAACTCATCGCGTTGTAATGGCGATGCGCCAATTGCTGCACTCAGGTGCTGTGCAGCTTATCCAGGCTGACGATAAGCGGATCGCGCCTCGGTCAGTGGAGGGCGCAATGCTGATGATGGCAACATTGCTATGACCACCAGCATGTGGCGGTACAGATGATACCTCATGAGGAAGTAGGTTGGAAGCCAATAAAATGTGTATGCTGGCCTACAGCTCCTGTCTGCCTAGGTAGCTATCCTGGACACGTGACCCCACCCATCTTCGAATCGTCAACTTACAATATTATCTTCGCGACTCCTCTGGAATGTTTTCCATCTATATCTTAGCACCTTGTATTCATTTTCAGCTACTTCCTGCGGAGACCGCCGTGCAAACAAACACGTGCGCTTACCTGCAGCGCTAAGCCTTGCACCCAGAGATCTAGGTCGCCATGACCGTGCGTAGCGGCCACGCAGCTAAACCTACACTAAATGTACGGCGTGGCCTGCTTCTCCGGTTATACGGCGAAGCCGAAGAACCAGATCTTGCCCAGGTTTTGACTGCTCAGTAAAAGCAATCTATCCATCGTCTCTGCGATTTCCACCAGGACTCCCACTTTGTGATACCTTCTCTCGCCCGTGGAGATGAGATAGTATCGTGCACTAGTAAAGGCGATCTGGAAACGACGTGGACGATCCGATCATGCTGATCATGCAGGCAAAGACGAGATGGTCCGCAAAGTCCACGTCCTACTGGTCAAGCTAGGCGATACCACAGCGAACATTGTTCATCAAAACTGGTTGATCACCGTCGAGAATTTGAACGCTCCGGGTAACCGGTCGTCTCATTCGTTATCAGATCTTGATACTCAAGCCTAGATGAGCATCGTTCACGTCTCAGTACAGAAGCGAGTTGTGTCTAGACACCTGGGCATATCAACGACAAGAGGTACCATACGATGCTTTCAGCTATCTCTAGCAATCACGATGAGGTGCTCAATTGCGTGTGAGACAACGTGTAATTTGATGCTATCAGGCGGTAAAGACCTGGTTATCAAGCATATGTCGCATTTATCGACCGCCTCAACGAAGGCACGCACGTGTCTACTGGTGGACAGGCGATTTCTTCGATGTGTAGAAATGAAGCGGCATTGTTTCTCGAAAGTGTTGACCAAATGTTGTTTCTTTGACTTGAGTTTTATGATTTGACCTGCTGATGCCCGCCCCGCTCCTGCCCCGCACGGTCGATCGACCGGTTGTGCGACAACATCAACACACCTGCACCATCTTCTGGACTTGGTAAGAACGAGTGAAGCCTTTCGGGAAGGCTTCTTGGATTGGTTGAATATCAAATTTTGGTAGCAGCCAGAGTGCACATCTCCCGTGTCATAGCTTTATCTCCAAGTTCCCCACGTCCTCCTTGTCAGCCTCTCCTTCTGTTCCACCGCATTTTCCTACATACGCCATATGCGCCCTGGATGCAACCGACGAGCTCTGGGAGCCCTACCGATGACGAACACGTAGAAGGGCGCACCTCCACTACCACCACCGTCCCGGCCTGTGGACTGCACAAGAGAACCATCATACCCACCCAGGCAGTACATAAAGAGTAGGGCGACGGAGCCGAAATTGAGGCACCACTTTGAACTCTTCCGACATAACTGGTCGAACTGATTGCCTTCGATTTTCCCCTGGCTCTACATTATGTGTCGTTGGTTTGCATACATTTCTCCTTCGGAGCCATGTCTCCTGTCGGATGTTTTGATCACTCCTGCCAATTCGATTAGCAAGCAGTGCTCAGAGCATTATCTACCTCATCTCCTCCCGCACGATAAAGACAGAGACCTCGATCATACGTCCGATGAGTTGCTTCGCATGCGGAACTCTTTGCTGAATATGGATGGCTTGGGCATCGCTTGTACGTTACATGTTACTTCTTGTACATATTTAACAAAGACATCCAATCGCTCTACGATACTTAGCCTCTCAAAGCATATTAAGACCGCATACTTCCCAATTGCATGGACACCTTCTTACCTCCATCCCAGGGTACACCGATGCAACCGCCTCGTACATTAAGCATGTCACTGGTCCTCGTCCCGCACTATACAAGTCCCAGTCTCCACCCATCAATGACTTCAACTTCAAATCTCTCTGCGAAAACACCGAAACCCACTGCGTCTTCGCACATATCCGCGCTTCGAGCGGCAGCGTCGTCACACAAGTCAACTCGCACCCCTTCGTCTTCGGGCGCCACGTCTTCATGCACAACGGCGTCATTTCCAATTTCTCCACCATCCGACGCGACATGACCGACCTCGTATCCTTTGACGCATACTGCAACATCTTCGGGTCCACAGACTCTGAACATGCGGCCGCGCTATACATGACTAACCTAACCAACCACGGCGACAAGTCCACATGGGACAAACCATACCCACTCAAAGCCATGCTCGCAGCGCTACAGAAAACCGTAATTCAGATTCTCACTCTCCAACACAATAAACTCGGTCCCAAAAACACGCCCAACTCGCTCAATTTCTGCACAACAGACGGCACGAAACTCCTCGCCATTCGTTTCCGCAACCACGCCACGCAACAACCGCCCAGCCTGTACTGGTCTGAGTTCGCCGGCCGCACCTTGAACACCAAGTACCCGGGTAATCCCGATAGTAAGGAGATTGTGAACATGGAGGCTAGTTTTGAGGACGAGAAGATTGGGAAACACACGATTGTGGCGAGCGAGCCGACGACGTACGATGAGAAGGAATGGCATTTGATTGGGGCGAATTGTGCGCTGTTGGTGGATGAGGAGGGCGTGGAGACGGAGGTGAAGATTCAGTATGACGAGGAGTTGAATGCGCGGGATCCGAGGTTTGATGGGGCGGGAATGGCGGTTTAGTTGGCTGCGAGGGGTGGGTGATAAAGGGTCGATATGAGAGGATTTGAGAGCGTTGAAGTCGCATGAAGGGCTTGGCGGTAGATGCATAGTATTCGGTACCTTCTCATACACCTACCAATTACATCTTATCCTAGCTTACATCTCCATTCCTTCTAGTTTTCACCGATATCCGCTCCCACCACTCCGATCCAATACTCCTAACCCCTCAATTGTGACTCCACTCCCCTTCCTCGTTGCCAATCCATCAGGAACACCTAATCCCATCCGTTCCTTCGTCTCAAACTCCCTAATCAACTCCGCCTCTCTCGCCAACTCGGCCTGCTTCCTTGACTCCTCAACATATTTTTTCCTCTCCTGTCTGGCTTTCTGCTGTAGTTCGCCGAATGGATCGAATCGCTCGCTTTCCGGGTCTTTGAAAGGATTCTTGATCCAGCTCCCTCGATCCGTAAGTGTTGTTGAGCGCGGTCGTCCGGCGAGCACGTCGTATGCCTTGTTTAGTGGCGGGTCGGCAAATGGGTTCGGAGTTGGTTGTGGTGGAGCGATGGGGAAGCGGGACTGGTTGCGGTTTGTGGAGACTGTTTCGGGGCGCTCGTAAGGTCCTGGGCCAAAGAGCGTGTTGCTGCGATCAGTCGAGCGCGTCAGATGGGAGCCACCGGCTGCTGCGCCGCCAAAGACCAGCGGGGCGCTGCTTGTGTGTGCTGTCTCCGGGGCCCTTAGAGAGCCTGTATTAGACGGGTCGAAAGCGTCATCAGCGAGGCGCTGGTTGTATTGTAATTGGTGACGCTTGCGACGCTTGTACCATATGATTGCTGCTATGATTATTGCCAGAGCGCCTGGTGAACGTCGACGTTAGCAAGGTCAGACAGTCGATTAGAAGTGGCACGAACCTAGAATGCTCAGTGTGATGGCGGCTGCAGCAGCACCCCTTGTAATCAGGGTTCTCTCTTCCTGAGGTCGTGATCTTCGAGGAGGTTCATCCTGCCCTGCTGTCTCCGATTGTGCTGGCAAGAACGGTGACGACGACGATGACGACGATGACAATGACGAGGTTGAAGTTGCGAAAGACGTAGAAGTAGGAGATGGGGTCTCATCAGGCCTTGATACTTGGGCAACCCGGCTCGAGAATCCTGAGAGAGCTGTTGTCGTGAGCGCCGGACGTGTGCTTGTCGTAGGAGACGGTGTCTCTGTGATCTGAGGCACCGCCGCGAGATTGCCTTGCGACGAGAAGCTAATGAAGATCGGAGATGCGGGCGGGGAAGGCGTTTCTGACGGTATGGTACCCGACGAGCTCGAGGTGATAGCAGACCGAGTTGAAATCGACAGGGATGGCAGGGCTGGGGCTGGAACTAGCCTCGAGGCAGCTGGGGGGTTGACTGGCCTAGATGATGCAGGAATAGACGATTGCGCAGGTTGTGCAGGCACTGGTGCTGGCTGTGATGGAGCAACCGCACCACTTTCGACTGGCGAAGGTGGCTCTCCGACTTCATCTTCCGACTCTGATTCATCGCCCTCTGACGCTGCTCCCACAGCGGGGCTGCTGCCAGGCGAATCTGGAGACTCTGGCCCTTCTGCTTCCTCCGCCTCAGGTATCTCGGGAGCCATGCTTGCGGCTGGATCTTGTCGGCGGACCTTTCGTGGAAAGATCTGGACGGGGGCAGGTCGTAGGCGTTGGTACCGGGCCATTGTGTCTATGTGAATTAAGTAGATCTGGTGTAAAGTCCTTGGCTACAGGCTTTTCTAAGAGAAAAATAATCAGGTCGCCAGGACTACGAAGTGAAGGAATGAAACCGATCAACGGAAGTGTAGAAAGAATGGCCTGATTCTCAAGAGTACCAACACCTAAGAAAGCGGAGAGAAGGGGAGGCAATGGAGGATGGGAACGCCAATACTTTCAATAGGGTCTGGCACCTGGGAACTTTACCGCCTGGGGCACTCGTCTCAAGCGCACATTGTCTCCAATATGTGCATTGGTGGGCCCGGTCACACGCGACCCCGGGCATCGTGGCCTTGCGGGAATCTGTCCGTGAAACGGACAAGCGTTCATTGGGATGAGATCTACGTCCTTGAAACTAAGGCTCATGGGAAGCCAGGGCGCGTAGTGCGTAGCCATAAAGTGCACGAGGCATCCAGCAAAAGGTTGCAATCTACTATGACGGCTGTCACAAGGGTGTTGTGGCTGTTGACGATGGATGGTTGGACGAAGCGAGAATCCGAGACATCTTGGCTGTTTTGAGGCCTAATGATGCAGCAACTCGTGCCTCAGATCTCAAGCAGAGTGTGGCGCGCCGAAGGCGAGATAACAGCCGCATAGGCGCCGCGTGGCAAGTCTAACGAGGCGAATCGAGAGTTTTCTGCTGATGGCAGCGATGTAAACGCGCGCAAAGAGTCGTGATACTGAACTTTGTGCAGCGGCATTGCGACGTGCTCGCGCGACCATCAGTCCAGATCTGATCGTGTGTGATCCAGAGAAACTAGAAGAATACACACAAGCATTTGACCGCCGGATTTTATCGTTGCGACAATGATGTACGTCCAAGTATTTGTGTTAATGTGTGCTTAGAGAGCGTGGAAGGCCCCTGCTTCGTGTCCTGAGTTCGTGCTTGCTGGTCAGTGCGCGAGCTCAGATGATGTAAGCGGATGCTGCATGACCGTGTCGACGGCAGTTCCACTTTCCGCGTAGAGCATTACGAATACTTCAAGTGTCAATTCCGATGATTTGAATTGATCGTCTATTCAAATCGTTAGATTCGACGTCATTGGGGAGGAATCTGTGAATTTTGACCAGAAGTCGACTTCGTGTCTGTTGTGCAGGAGAGGAGTGCCCTCTTGTTGAGATGTCTAGATTCTAAAATACATTCACTCGCGAAGGAAAAATTAGGTGTGCCTTCTGCACTTTATGAGGGTATCGTACGGTCCATCGACTGTCCCAAACACATCTCGTAGTATACACCCCTCTTCGACAACAGCTCTTGGTGCGTGCCTTGCTCGACAATCTTCCCTCGAGCAAAGACAACGATCATATTAGCATCTTTGATGGTGCTCAGACGGTGAGCCACGGCAATTGTTGTAAGCCCTCCGGCCTTGCTTACTTTCTCAAGCGCCGCCTGTACCACCTTCTCCGACTCAGTGTCGAGGGCGGATGTCGCTTCGTCGAGGAGTAGCAGCCGGGGCTCGCGAATCAAGGCCCTTGCTATCGCAATACGTTGGCGCTGACCACCGGATAGCTGCGTACCCTTTTGTCCACACTGCGTCGATAGGCCTTCTGGCAACGATGCAATGAAGTCGCTGATGTTGGACTGCTTTGCAGCGGCGTCAATCTGGTCATCTGTAACCTCCGCATCCACTCCCATGGCAATGTTGTCTCGCACAGAGCCCTGGTACAATACAGGTTCTTGTTGTACAAGTGCAATTTCTCGACGGTACTTTTTCGGACAAAGATCTACTAGATCAAGTGCATCGCATGAAATACGGCCTGATACTGGGTCGTAGAATCGTTCGAGCAAAGAGATCATGGTGCTCTTGCCGCAGCCGCTAGCGCCGACGAAGGCAATAAATCGACCTGGGCGAACCTGGAAACATAAGCGTTCTGACTTTGAAACTGCCGTACTCGCAACTTACATCGACATCGATGCCTTCAAGCACCTTCGCATGGGGCCTTGACTCATAAGCGAAAGCTACATCTTGGATCTCGATATGTGCGGGGCCTTTCTCTTTGCCGTCATCGTGCGGCGGCTTCGAAGAATCTTCTTGGACGGCAGGTTTCAGTCTTCGCAGCCAGAAGATGTAGTTCGCTGCGGTAGCAGACTTCGTAAGACTGGTAGTGTATGAAAAGAAAGATGCAGCCGCCTCTCCTGAGAAGATCACACCGATAAACACGATGAAGAACTGTGTCGTGCTATACTCTCCAGTGCTGATAAGTTGTCCTCCATACCTGCCGTATGTTAATTGCTGGTCATGCCGGCTGGTCCAAAACATACCAGAAGCCAAGCGCCATGGCTAGGAAAGAGATCGACTGCGTTAAGCTGTACCAAAACATCGTCCATACGAGCGCTTTGATTGACTTCGTTGCAACGCCTTGCAGACGGTCACTATATTTCGCGAGAATATGGCGTTCAAGAGCCAAACTAGAAACAGTTCGGATCGCGGAAACAGCCTCGGAGGCTAACGCTGCACTACTCGCAAAGCGCTTCCCGGTATCTTCTTCGAGCTTGAACTCGAGCCTTATGCGGAGGTAGCCAGCGAACACGATGGGTACCAATGCTCCGAAGACCACGGCTAATCCGAGTTTCCAGCCAACCGCGATTGCCAAGATTGAACTCGAGACGACGTTAACAATGTTGATGAAAATAAGCATCAAATTGAATCCCAGGAGTTCCAGCATGTTGTTCGGATAGTTCGAAAGATTGGAGGCCAAGGCACCGCTCGCATTTGCTTCGGCATCGAAGAAAGCCATGTCTTGCTTGAGAACGAGGTCGAAGATCTCACGTCTGTATCGTCGGGCCACATTCTGCGATACGATGACACTAATCCAGCCGATGGCAGCGAACACGATGAGGTTGCCGATCGCTACGATGAAGAACATGAGTGAGTAGAAATCGCCCTGCTCGACCCCTCGCGCTGCAGGGAGCTGGAACGCGCCTACAACGCGTGAGAATAAGACGGCTTGTGCAGGGTAGGTCGCTCCTGTCGCTCGTTAGTGCCAATCCTTTCAAGTAGACTGAGTCTCTTACCGCCAGCGAGGGTTACGATTGCCATAATAACGAAGCACTTCCATAGATTACCCTGCTCTTTCAAAACGATAAAGACGCAACTGACGAGGTTGTAGTTGATACCATCCATGGCTGATCTATCGGTAGTAGTTTCGAAGCCAGAAGCGCGTGTTTGAGTGCGGATAAGAGCAACTTTCTCAGCCGATTGTTCATCATCGGCGCTCGTCTCCTCTTGGGACTGACCAAGATCTTGTGCCATAACCAAGCGGGCTTTGAAAGTTAGAAAATGAAAGTCGCGTATTATTCCGAGCAATCCACTCACTATAAGCGCCATCTAAGGCAAGTAGACCATCGTGGGTTCCTTGTTCAATTACAGCACCGTTTGACATCACAGCGATGTTGTCCGCATTCCGTATGGTCGACTTTTGAGGTCGTCAGCAATCAAATCAATCGAATACTCCGTAATGCACCGTGACACCTCCGGTGGGACACTTCTGAAAATACTCGTGTGTCTCCGGCTTCTGTAAAGTCTCTGTGAAACACTGACAACGTCCAGCCTTTGACATTGAGGCCTTTATCATCGCGCTGGCAGGTTTCAATATACCGGCGCCGCGATAAACATCAAGCAGCGGATTTAGTGATCATGCTGTCCCGCTGGAAGTGTCAAGGTGCAGTAAAATGAAAAGAGGAAACTTACCAGCTTATGCGCGATGACCAGCGTTGTCCGATTTTTGGAAACTCGATCTAGCGCCTGCTGCACAATCTTCTCGGCTTTAGGATCGAGAGCACTCGTGGCTTCGTCGAGCAGCAAGACAGTGGGTTCGGAGACAATACTACGCGCAATCGCGATCCTCTGCTTCTGACCGCCAGAAAGGTTCGATGCGCGTTCGCCAAGTTGCGTGTCGTAGCCCTGTCCGAAGTCAGCATGAGCATAATAAACAAACTTGCTACACTCAAACTCACTTTGGGCAACTGCTGGATGAATTCATCCGCATAAGCATCCTTGCAGGCCTTTTCAACCAATGCACGCTGCTCGGATTCCGGTAGGTCAGCCTTCTTTGTACCAAAAAGGCCTGATGCAACATTGTCGTAGACTGTTCCTGCAAACAAAACCGGTTCTTGTTGCACTAGACGAATGTTCGTCCTAAGCCAGGTAAGGTTGAGTTCGCGGATATCGATGCCATCGAGGAATATTTCTCCGCTTGGTTGGTCATACCAACGTTCTGTACATTATTAGATCCCTGATCATACACGGTTGGCCTCGAATTCATACCTAGCAACGCGACAATGGTGGATTTGCCCGAGCCACTAGCGCCAACTAACGCTGTTGTCTTATGCGCAGGAGCGGACAGCGTGAGGCTGTTGAGCACCTTTACATCTGGCCTTGCAGGATAGGCAAAGGAGACATCGCGGATCTCAATCACACCTTTGCATGTTGCCGGGACTATGCCCTCCGTACTCAGCGGGTCAATTTCCGATTTTCGATCGATCGTCTTGAAGATCTCCTCGGCCGACGAGGCAGCCTTCGTGAAGACTAAGATCTGGGGACCGATGGTGGTCATGGCTGTGGCCGCAACAATGACTGCAAGAATGACCGTAAAACTAGTCCAGATTAGCTATGTCTACAAATTGGAAACATTCGATCGTACACATCTCCAACTTCTCGAATTTGGCCGGAAAAGTACATTCGGATACCTGTAAGTGTAAGAACAAGTCATTAGCGTGCTTCACATCGAGTTCATATACAGATTATTTACCTTGCCAGAAAGCTAGGCCGTACCCTGAGTACACACAAAAGAACTCGGTAGAGAATAGCACTGCGTATATTGGTGACTTCTTTAGACCAACCTTCATGGCCTTGTCGAGGTAGCTGTCGTACTTGCGCGACAACAGGGGCTGGAGCCAGAAAGCGTGAACGGTACTAACAGTCGAAAACACTTCTTCGGCGAGCGCACCAGCTTTCGAGTAGATAGGCTGCAATTCATTCTCGTTCTTGGTATCTAAACCGATACAGATTCCGACCACAATGATGATGGTGGGGACGATGCTGATCAAGATAAGAGTCAATTTCCATTGCACAGCGAAGGCGACGATGAACGCGGTCACGAAAGTCGAAGTGCCCTGGATGGCCAGGGTTAGTTTTTCGGATATGCCGTTATTGACATTGTTGCTGTTAGTCGTAGCTTGCGTTGTCACCGAGCCAGATTCGTCGGAGTCGAAATAAGCAATGTTCTGTCTCAAAATATGCTTGATGAAGTCAATTCGCAGGCTTTTCGTTGTCCAAATGGCAGCGATAGAGATGCAGACCTGGTCACCGTGAGCTTGATTGAGGCAGATTAGGTTTATAGCGTACCGAGTAAATGTAGACTGTCGCAAACTTGGCGATAAACAAATAGATAAAGTACAAGCTGGGCGCATCGCATCAGTTGGATCCTAATCAGGAAGTTGTCAATCGAGTGTATACATACGTATACTGATTGATCTGAGAGCGGTATTGTGCCGGAGTGATCGATCCAGTCGCAAAGCCAGTGAATGATGTGACAAACTTGCCGAACACCAAGTCCATCAGCGGAAGAACCGTGCCAGCGGCAATCGCAGCGATGATAGCGACTACATTGAGCGCCCAACTTTTCCCATCTGCGTACTGGAAGACGCGCTACGATGCATCAATTCTGCGCCTCTGCATCCTCGCCCGTCGTTTTGGCACTTACAAAAAAAGAGTTGCCTTTCTTCGCTCCATCTGGCTTGGTGCCGTCATCGCTTGAGAGCCTCTTCTCGTCGACGCTCTTCCGTTGCGACGGCGACGCTAATTCCTCCTTTGGCGACATTGGCAATGGTGTTGTTGTTGTCAGGGACTACCCAGATGAAGGCTGAAGCAGGCACCATATGTAGTTATCACATGGTAGCGTACCTGTGACCGGACACCGCGCACCCCGAATGCCCATGCCAAGAAGGCCCTCAGATTTTCGCAGCGCAAACAGCCACGCACACGGGGCCTTAGAGGACTGGCGTGAATCACTCAGGATGGCGTCGATACGGACGAATGCGAGACAAAACCACCGAATCAGAAGGGCGGAGTCGCTTGGCAGGAGAGTGTCACGGGATTGCGCGTTTGCACTTTCCAGACATTGTCCCTCATCCTGGACGCCAAAGGCTAATGAGAGAGCACGATCAGCCACGCGCACGACAAACGTGGAGGGTGCCGAGCAACATGGCGTCCATACAGATGGATGCGAAGCAGAGCGATCGAATCAAAAAGGGCGGGGGAGGGAATAGTCACGGGACTGCGCGTCTGCACTTTCCAGAATTGTCCCGCGATCCCTGACTCCATCAATCTAGCGCGTGGCTGCCTAGAGGCCGATGAACTACTTGTTTACGATCGAGATGGCCACTCGAGCATGATATTGCGGCCAAACTTTGAATCGACTCATCAGTGCTCACATTGGCTCGAAACGGCTTGTCATGACGTAAGCGCTTTGCGGAGGCCGAGCACCCCGCTGACCGAAGAGTTCCCCTTCACAGACGTACCGGCATCAACAAATTCGTGTACGCGGGTGCCGCGGAAATTCAGTTGCATTTGCCACATCTCAAAATGGACGATGGAGACGATATGGACGTGTCCCTGGATGGCACGACCTCAAAACGTGCGGTATGCAGCTCGGTAACCGGTGCCTGATTCTGGATCCGACCCACTAACAACGTCTCAGTGCGACTCTTGCAGAACACGCAAGTTAGTGGCTCCAATTGGTGCAGAGATATCAGCATGCTGATGAGTTCTTGATGTCAGAATTCGTTGCGACCGTATTTTTCCATGCTCGAATTGTAAAGCAAGCAAGTTGAGTAAGGATATTTTGCATCATGACCATGTACACAACCGTTGACATGCCAAGCCTGTACAACAACCGCCCCCACACAAAAGACCCAGCGGCAAAGAGTGCACATATCGGAAGAATAGTGAGTATACTTCAATCATGATCTTTGGCTTCGATTTTATGGTCATAATGTCCTGTTGTACACTGCCAGTTACTGACAGACGTCGCCAAGTGAGAAAAAGATTGACCGCATAGAGGATCGTCTGGCCGGAATCGAAAATGTACTCGAAAGTCTTGCAACCAAGTTGGGGAACCTGGATCTTAGGAGAGGGTCGACGGACGATAGCCCTCCATCGCGCTCGAGTCGAACCGTAGCAGGTAGAAGTCCAGGGGCCATGGCGGAAGCAGCAACGCCAGCGCCCTTTGAGGGCGAAACCACCATGGTAGTCCAGTCCGATTATGCACGCGAGCTGCTAACACAGGCTGTCAGCAATACCCCAGGTGTGGGGCAAAGTGAGGAGGTCAGGTCCGCATTGCAAGCATTGAGCGAGCTGGTAGCTCATCAAGGCCAAGGGCCTGCACCTGCCACAGCAGGAAATTCTGAACTTATTGATCGTTCTCTATCAGAAGTGAACCCAGAAAATTTGGAAAAGCCACCCTGGGAAGTTGTCAGATACGTAATAGACAAGGCCACCAGTAAGTGCTTTGCGAAAATTTCGCTACATCGCTGAGTCCGTTAGAATATCCTACGACTGCACTTGCCATCATCTTCCCATTTCTTGAGATGAACAACCTGCGGGAAGCTGTTGAAGACGCCTACCATAATCCTGGTCTGTGTCCTGCCGCTCGACGCATGCTTGCATACGGAGTGCTGCACAGTCTGTTTGAAGAATTTACCTCGTTTCCCTTGAAAGGAATGGATCCCGACACATACCGAAGATACGTCACGCAGTGCAAAGTCCAGGTAGAGGTGTCGATGGCCCAACTCGACATATTCATGCCTGCGTCTTATGACAATATCATGGCACTACTTCTAGGCTCAGCATCCGCAATAGAAATGTGCAAGCCGTCGCTATGCTGGGTGATGACCAGTATGGCTGCTTCTTTGTGCCAAAGCCTTGGCTATCATCGGTGGCAAACTATGAAAGACGACCCCATAGAGGAGAGGAACAAGAAAGTACACATATTCTGGATGATATATATGTTCGACAAGACAATGTCTCTGCGCATGGGCCGAGCAAGCGTCATTCAAGACTGGGACATCTCCCTCCCATATTTCACCGAGGCCATGGTGAATCCGGGTGGACCGGATGGGAAGGAAATGCTGGGTAAGTCCTTATTTGTCAACTGGTTCCAGGACACGCACTAAGAGTGGTTTTCGTGTCCTATAGCATATTGGATCAAGGTGGCCCGTGTGCAAGGTCAAACGTACGAGAAATTATTCAGCCCAGCAGCCTTCCTTAGGTCTGCGGAAGAGCGTGCTCGAACGGCAGTCGATCTTGTCAACGCAATGAATCAAGCATGGTTTGAGAGGGGAGATGCACGAGCTACAGATCTTTCGCCGATTGTAACAACTGCTCAAAAGGGGGCCAAGACGGTGAACAGCAGTCCAAATGAAACCGAGATCCCTTCAAGACGGAAACGGCCTGTCCAAGACTTTGGCACCACCATCAATGCAAGCCAATACATGAGAGGTGAGTTCTGTTAACTTCTAATGGAGCCGATCTAACGAAGTCAGCAACGCTTGACCGTGTCGAAGACGTCTTTTTCCACGCCGACGTAGTGATGCATTACTCAACATGCTCTCTTATCCAGCGTGCGATTAGCCCAGACAATGTGACTTTCAACCAAGAGTGCTTGGAATCATCACGCGCAGCTTTGATGGCACATCAACGTTGCAATGCACAGTTCAACGTCAAAGGGAATGAGGAGCTCTACAATGGTTATATCCACTGGTCCATACTGCAGGTGAGACACACCGACATTCTACATACGT
Organism: Paraphoma sp. B47-9; assembly: GCA_001748405.1. Lineage (NCBI taxonomy): Eukaryota > Fungi > Ascomycota > Dothideomycetes > Pleosporales > Phaeosphaeriaceae > Paraphoma > Paraphoma sp. B47-9. The sequence goes on from BCLK01000239.1 coordinate 93,282, forward strand.
CTCGTTCAGAAGTGAGTAACGCATGTACAGGCACCATTTACACCGTAAGCCAGATCATATTGTTTGCGGAATGTCACTGATACTCCAGACAGGTTCATTGTGATTTTTTGCAACGCCATTCAAAACACGGACGCGACCGATCTTCCTTCTCTACAAGAATTCGTTGACAGCCTAGAATCATGCCGCGCCTTATCAGAGGGCGCGGATAGGTTGTACAAGATGTGTCGCCTCTTCCTCCAGATCGCCAAGCTCTACCTCCAAGCAAAGACGCAGTCGGTAGCCATTCCGTCGCAGACCTTTTCGCCGACCCAGCCCAACTACTACACGACTGCCGATGGCAATAACCTCGATGTCAATTCAATGACGCAATTCGACCCATACCTGAGCGCACTTGGCCTTATGCCGAATTCAGCTTGGCCTATGGCGGGCTTCAATCCTCAAAGCGCCCCAGGTGTAGACTCCTTCCCACAAGGCCAGGATCTCAATGGCTTCCCAGGCATCGAGACAGCAGGCTCAAGCATGCCGCCCAACAATCAGAATGTACAGGACTGGTTCTCCGGGTCGCGCTATCTCATGAACCTGATGGAAGCAGGCGATGACTCGCAAATGCCGGATCTCAACTTTTGAACCAGGGTTGCAGCTTGCATTGACGGCGTTGGTTGGAATCAAACTTTTGTATATATAAGTTTTAGATTCTGGAGCTGCTAGGCTCGTGTTAGAAAGAATAGATACCCCGCTCAATTGAAGTCAAGAGGCTTGAACGAGCTGCTCTTGCTAGAAGCACACACGCTATTCCAAAGAATGCTAAGTGTGACGCATAGACCACAAAACATGAAACCTCCCTTCAAACCTCACTCTCGCTCTCTCTTCAGTATTGTCTCACGATGTTTGCCACCAGCGGAGCGGCACTGCTCCGAACAACGTACTATACTGGAACATACAACTGGCGCTGATGTTCGCCGGGCTCGGCATAGTCGACTCGGATACGACAACCCCATTACTTTGCGTAGAATTGCACGCAAGAGAGCGCAGGTGTTCATAACAAAACTGGTAGCCAGCTCATTTCTTTAGGTATAACGCATTTACAGAAGACTCAACTCTCACAATCTTACAAGTAATACTCCAGCTTCCACCGCTCAACCCCTTTTCCTCCACACATCTCCTTCAACCTTCTCGTTCCACTATTCATCATTCACAAGTTGTCAAGCTTTTAGATTCCGAAGATTCCCTTTCCCTTTCCCTTGCCCTTGTGATGGGGCTCGGGGCTGGCCTCACGACGGTTGTTCTTCTTGCCCTTGCCCTTGTGGTGGGGTTCAGGCTCGCGGGTGTGGAGATCAGCCCAGTGCGCATCGTCGTCCTCCTCTGCATCAGCCTGGGCGTCGCGGCGGCCCTTTTTCTTTCCCTTGCCCTTGTGATGGGGCTCGGGACTGGCCTCACGACGGTTGTTCTTCTTGCCCTTGCCCTTGTGGTGGGGTTCAGGCTCGCGGGTGTGGAGATCAGCCCAGTGCGCATCGTCGTCCTCCTCTGCATCAGCCTGGGCGTCGCGGCGGTTGTTCTTCTTGCCCTTGCCCTTGTGATGGGGCTCGGGAGTGGCCTCACGGCGGTTGTTCTTCTTGCCCTTGCCCTTATGGTGGGGCTCGGGGTCGCGAGCTTCGAGTTCAACCTCCGAGACATCCTCGACCTCAGCCTCAGCTTCACGTCGGTTGTTCTTCTTTCCCTTTCCCTTGCCCTTATGATGGGGCTCAGGGCTGGCCTCACGGCGATTGTTCTTCTTTCCCTTGCCCTTATGATGGGGCTCGGGATCGCGAGCCTCGAGTTCAACGTCCGAGATAGCTTCAACATCAGCCTCAGCTTCACGTCCGAAAATTCCCTTTCCCTTTCCCTTGCCCTTATGATGGGGCTCGGGGCTGGCCTCACGACGGTTGTTCTTCTTGCCCTTTCCTTTGCCCTTATGGTGAGGTTCGGGGTCGCGGGTGTGTAGATCAGCCCAGTGCGCATCGTCGTCTTCCTCGGCATCAACCTGAGCATCGCGACGATTGTTCTTCTTGCCCTTGCCCTTGCCCTTATGGTGAGGTTCACGTGCCTCTACATCGCGGCTGGCCAAAGCAGCTACCAGGTTGACTGCGCGAACAGGTCCGCTTCCCTGAGTGGCATTAGACTCAGCTTCATGGCAATGGGGACCAAGTCACTTACCGGCATACGAGCCTCCACGGCATTCTCTGCAAACCGCTTGTTGTCTGGTACAACATAAGCCGAGGTTGAGGCACCGAAGGCCAAAAGAGCAAGTGTAGTAATTCTCATGATGACTAAAGTTAGATATTGAGTCTAAATGAATGGATAGTCTGCCTGCAGATGGAATAGATGAAACAGGAATGAGAAGGTTGTGAGAAGGTTGTGCGAAAGTATGAGCACGTTCAACGCCTGCCGAGCTTTCTCCTGGAACGGGATCATACTATATACTGGAGCTGCGCCCTCGTAGATTGACATCGCTTACTCACTCAACAGGCCGCGGATACCTGTAACGTCTGCGCATGGAGTGTGGACACTGAATGCGGTCACAACCCTTGTCGAAGACGACGGCCCTCATGAAGGAGGAATACGCAAAGCGTTCACACCCGGAAAGCCAAACACCAGTTGCATAGCATAGGAGCCTTTTCCACCAACGATATGGCCAGCCTTCGACAAGCCTTGCCAACGATCCGATCTCTACGATGTCTCAGGATCCTTCGGCTGCCGCAAGATGACCGAGTTGGCAAAATCGATGTCTCGTTTATTCCCGCGCTTCAGGCTTCACCAATGACAGCCTCATGAATGTGCAGCCTCACCGAGTGCCTTGGGAAGTGCAGGGTATGCGGAGGCTCGAGCGGCAGTGTGATTGGTTCTTTCTCCAGATTCAGAAATGCCGCCATCGCCGCGTTCCAGCGCCTCGGAGAACGGCACACCAACGGGAAGGCCTTCACGTAAAGTCCAAGCACTTTTGTTCCATGTCCGTGTCAAGTTTGGAAAACGAGCACCAAAGATGTGGTGCCGCCAAGATGAAACGATGGTGAAGTACTAAGAGAGTCAAGTCTTGGCTTAGCGCGCATCTCGAAACCGAGACACCAATCTGGCCAACAGGAAGATGAGACGTACCCTGGTCACAGTGTCGCAAAAGGCTTGTCAAAAGCTTGACGCAAGTTGGCGTTTGGAAGACAAGGCTGTTAAGGCTATTGTTGCCTTGGGAGCACGGAACGGAAGCCTTGGATGAGCTTAGTGGTGCGCAACATGGACCGCAGGATTCCGTTTGATATATGCATCGGCTGTTCTTGCTTGCCTTGCCACTGTCAGGCTTCATCCTCGCTCTTGAGCTTCCCACCTCTCGTCCCTCGTCCTCTTGTGCATTCTCGAGACCGCGTCTTGACACAACTACATTCTTCATCGCAGGTCGAACCATAAGCATTAAATCTAATTTTTGAGCATCGCATTTCTATTCCAAAAGCTTTTGTTTCAACATGGAGAAATACAACGACTCCCCATCTCAAGAAGACTCGTCTTCCGACTTTGAAAACTCCGCCCTTCTCAACGCACACTACCAAAAGCAAGAAACACAACGGCGGCGGAACTATGTGTACCTCACGCTCTTCAACCTATTCATCTTCACATTATCCATGCTCTCCATAATATGCGCCGTCATGTCGCAAAGGGATAGCTCGGGCTACGATGCAGCAAAGCTAATGAACCAGTTTGGCATCTTCTGTAAGCCTAGGAATGTAATTGCTATAGATGATAGCGCTAACAACCTCCCACAGCGCCAGCAATTCACGAAGTCGAATACGAACATGTACAATTCAAACTCCCAAACCCACTCAACTCGTCCAAATATGTCGGCATCACAGACGACGTCGAGAACGCATGGATGGACGTTGCATACCGTAAGTTCCTTCATCCTCTACCTAATTCCTCTACCAACCCCCGTTCCCCTCTATCTATCCCACTACCCACATTACTAACCCACCCACCAGTCCCCGACCAAATGGTCCTCCCCGCCGACTTCCCCAAACTCGGCAAACCCGCGTCCGCAATGCAAGTCACAGACCCCAAAACAGGGCAAACAGGGTACCGCGTGGGAATTGAAGTGTTTCACCAATTACACTGCCTGAATCTGTTGCGTATGGCGACGTATCCAGAGTACTACACCAAGCTATGGTGGAGCGACACGAATGATAAACCAGAGCGCGTGAGGGGGCATTTAGGTACGTCCATGCACCCCACACACGCAATTTGATGTGCATGTGCATTTGCGTACGACTATTTGTGTGTGGATATGGCGCTAATGTTTGGATTTAGATCATTGTATTGAGATTCTACGTATGAATCTAATGTGTTTCTCGGATGTGAATGTTTTCACATTTCATCCTAGAGAAGGCGCGGAGGGATATTGGCCTGATTACGAGAGTAATCATGTGTGTCGGAATTTCGAAAAGGTGAAGAAGTGGGCGAATGAGAATGCTATGCCGGAAGCGGATGTATGAAAGGTGTGTATGAGTAGCAGTGATTAGTCACAAAAGGAACCAAGTTGGGAAGGTGTCTAATATGTGAAGGCGGATCTTGAATTGGGTGCGTGATGCAAGTGATGAGTGATTTGTTTTGCATTTCAGTTTTGTTCTTCGTGTGGGGTATATCCCAATGATGGCACATATGATACATGCATGCAGCGCTGTGCGGCGCACGCATTTCCTCTCCCGTTCAAACCGTCGCCCTCCATTGTGTATAAGAACAAATGCCGTCTCCCATGCCTCCATGCCGTATGCGAGTTCAAAACGCCAAAGTGTGGTTTGTCCGCCTGTATCTTACACAATCACTTCTCCGCAGTCAATCAAGTTTGGCCGCCACTTGCTCGTATCCAATTCGCCCTCCATGCTGCTTGGCACGGTCACCTCGACCGGTCGGTAGAGGTACCAACCCTTCAGTGCTGCGGCTGCTGCTCGTGTCCGCGCCTCGTCCAGTGAGCTTCCCGCGCCCTCGCCGAGCTTGTCTTTGCCGCTGTATACGCCAACGACGAATACGGGATGTCTGCTGAGTCGGCCCGTTTCTGAAATCAGACGAGCAACAGGGCTATCAAAGCCTTCGCGTGCGCATAATCGTGATAGATCGCGTGTTGGCATGCGGAAGTCGAACATGGTGCTGATGTCGAGATGTCGGCTGAGGAAGTGGTCGCGGAAGAAGCGCTTGACTAGTGGTGAGCCAAGGTGAACGTGTAGCGCACCAATGAGCGCCCTGACGAATGATTGTGCTGCTTGCTCCATTGGCACGGGTGTCTTTTGTAATGCGTGCGGGCTCGGTGGTGCATTGTCACTGCCGAATTCATCCGTCTTTGTAATTCTGTGCGTGGTGGTGACATTCCATTTCCACGGGACTTGTCTCCTCAATGCTTCCGGGAGCCCTTCTCCGGCTGGTATCCTCTTGAATTGCAGAAGGCCTGGGTCCACTTCGCCGCCTGGTTCTGCTGCTGCTTCGATGCCCCATTCGCTTGCAATCGTGGCCAGCGCCCTCGGGCCAATGTATGCTTCCACAGCCGCGAAGACGACTGGCATGGGAAGTCGTGGGTAAGTGCAGAGAAGGTATTCGGATGTGTAGTAGCCAAGCAGGTGGCGTCCGAGTATCGAAAGGGAGGCATTGTTGAATCGTGGGTTTGCGTCGGCGGAGGGGTGTACGAGGGTCCGCGCGAGGGTTGCCAGTGGGAAGCGTTGCGGCAATGACAATCGACTGCGCAGGGCGTGTAGTTTGGTGGATGTCTCGGCGGCTCGAGGATGTGGTGATGGAAGCTGTTCAAGCGGTAATTTCTTCCGCCGTCTTGGGGCAGCTAGAGATTGTGGTGATGCTGCAGAACCTGGGAGCTCAACTTCGAATTCACCGTCATCCTGGGCGGCTGCTGTGCTCTGCCATCGTATCTGAGCCCTGACGCTATGAGGTGTGATATTGCGTGTGGCATTCTTCGCGGCGGCATAAGGACATGATGGATGGCGAGGCCGGGATGGTGCCAGCAACTGCGAGGCGCATCGCGCGGCGACTATGCGCTTCATTAAATACAGAATGGGAGAGACGCGGTGAAGGGAGGGAGAAACGGGAGAGCGAGCAGCAGCAATTGGCCAGTGTCGTGTGTGCTTCTGGTGTCAATGTCGCAGTCGCCCGAACTTTTCTGCCAAGCCCACCTTGCCTGAAGCGTCCGTGCTCAACGAGCTCCGCAGCATCGCGACCTCACATCGTCAAGCGCTCCCACCTCACCACCAAACCGCAAAACTACTCGCAATCATGGGCGGAGGAGGCAAAATCCCGTATGCGCTGTACTCCAATGCCTCTCGTGGTACCCCTCTGACGTCAGCAGGTATCCCAAGCACGTCTGGTCGCCGGCCGGAGGTTGGTACTCGCAACCCGCCAACTGGAAGGGAAACACAGCCGTCGTAGGCCTCGTCCTCGGCAGCATAGTCGGCATGGCCTGGATGGTCAGCGCGAACCGGGAGTACCGCGACAAAATGCCCGAGCAGGGTCGATTCTTCCCGAGCCGATAGTACGACTTCCACAATCCGCCTTGAATCCCGAGCCATTGGAGCTAACGAAGCGCAGCTGGAGCAAGCAGATCATCGAACACGAGCGGAAACAAAATCAGAGTGTACTCGAGAAGACGTTGGATGGTTGAATGGTCAAATGCATCAAGCAAGAGCTGGCATGACGTGTGACGGAGGAGACGAGACGATTATGGCTGTATATATCCCTTCAGCCGTTCCTTGAATTCAACAAGCCGATCTCCAACATCCACGCCGTTCCACTTGTCTGTATTTCCGGTTCTGTCCAGCACAGGCATGCCGATCTGCTCAATGGCAAAGCTGGCCGAGATGCATCCCCACATTGCAGCTTCCTCGAGGAACTCGACGCCTGGCTGTTGCCCAATTCTCACCAAACCGACTGCTAACCCACCCAGAAAGCCATTGCCGCCGCCTGTTGGATCGACGACCTTCTCTGCCGACTGATGGTACGCAGGCAGCCATCTACGCAAGCCTTGACGCGTCGCTAGGCACCCATCCTTTCCGCACCGGACTACGATACCGCCTTTGCCATCAGCGCCAATTCCGCTTTCGAGCCATTGATCGCAAAGTGTTTCAATCAGGCGGTAGTCGACGTGCCCTTCACCATCTGTCTCTCTGCCGAAGAAGCCCCCAAGCTCTCCGTGATTCGGACTAATGACATCGATGCATTTCAGTGCCTTCAAGCAATTGTCGTATTCCGCCGGAACACACAGATCGGGAACAGGCTCCCATATGAACAGTGGCCGCGGTTCCGTGAAGCCACCCGCATCTGCTGCTTCCTGGCGCAATCTTACGATATTCTCTACTAGCTCAATGCACCGCACTGGCGAGCAGATCAAATGGTAGGACTTGGACCACAGCAGCTGGTCTCCTTCGACAATTGCATTGTGATCAAGTCGTAGTTTTGGAGTCAAGTACTTGAAAGCTGGGGCGGTAAGCATTTGAAATAATTATATACTCACTCGGAACATACCTCGATGTTCGTTCTCTCCATACCCGTTCCAACCTCGTGTAGTCAATCGATCCGGCGTCTTCCGCATCAAGCAAGACGTGTTCCACCCCTCGATGTAGCGGTAGAGTTCTTCTGGAAAGTCGGAGCCGCAGTCGACTATCCAGCCAACTCGCTTGGAGTCTGGTGGTGGAGAGAAGAGGCGCGCTCCGAGGGCAGAATAGGAGCCTGCGCCACCGACAATGTTTTTGGCCGGGGGTGTCGGTGGAGTGAATTCGATTTCATCTGAGTAGATTAGACTTGGTAGGAAGTATTGTAGGAGTACTATCTCACCGATGATGAACATTCCCAAAGTGCAGAAATCGATTATGCCTCGGCCTTCTGCCATCTTGAAATTCGGGACTGTGAAATGCTTATCAGTAATTGTAAAAGAAGTGCACCTCGACACTCCTCTCCGCAGGTGTTTCAGGTCTTCTGCATAAGGAACATTGCATATACTGAAAGCCTCTAGGCTATCACATTAACGCTGTCCTCAGTACTCCAGCAGCGTTTGTATGTATCCACGCTATGCTGAAGTTAAGCAATGGACTTGGCGCTCATGTTTTCCCAGAGGAGGTGCATTAAATGACTAGAGCCTTTCATGGTACTTTGAAACATACACACCAAGACAACTTCAAAGAAAACTTACTGAATGCAATCGTCCGCAGCAAGTGACCAAGTCCCGAGTCTAGGGTTGGTTGCTGACGCACGTTGGTGGTGGGAGGTCATTGGCCGTGTGGTGAGCTCACGCTTGGCATGCAGCTAACGGCAACGTGGGATCCACATTGTCGCGGCCTCAGCATGTTCCCCTTCAGGCATCTCTCCATCCAAAGTATCTTCAGACCCGCCAATTTCCTCGCCGGCACCCTCCAGAAACCAAGTACGCCTTCAGAGCCCCGCCATTTCCATTCTTAGCCCCCAAACGGCGCATTCGTTGCACAAGCTGCAGGCGGCCGTTCTCTGCCCCTTCCCCGAGCTACCTACCCATACACAGCTTCCCTGCGCTTCCCTGCACATTCTCCGCAAATGGCTCAAAGCAACATGAACAGCTTTACCACGCTGATAAAGCGGTGAGTCTGTCCGTTTCTTGGTTGCTCACAGTATTGCGATACTCTCCGCCCTACATCATACAGCCCGCGAATATGACCCCCGACGACGAGCGCGTCCTCGGTCGGAATGGCCAGGTCCAAACCACCGACAATGTGCTGACAGCTATGGTCCACAGGCTGGAGGCTGCCACAAGCCGCCTAGAAGACATCGCCAGTTCTTCGTTTCCCAATGGAGACGCACCAGCGCCTGTCAATGGAGCGCAGAGTCCTGGCCCTGCTGCAAAGCTGGCGACGGCGTCCGTAAGCACCACGCCGACACCACCGAAGCCCGCCGTGGAGACGCTGCCGCCGGCAATTGAGGCATTCGATGCCATGGTCGACAATGAGCTCAAGAAATGGCTAGAGCTAAGCAGCATGCTGGGCGAGGTCATCGAGGGCCAGTCCAAGGCGGTACAGCAGGCATTCGCTGCGCAGCGACACTTCATCTTCATCGCGAACAAGGCCAAGAAGCCCGACGACCGCACCATCATGGAGCTTCTGAAAGACCTCCAGGCAAGCATGGAGAAGACGGACGAGTTCAAGCAGCGGAACCGCGAAGCTGCCCTCAAGGACCCGCTCACCATGGTCGCCGACGGCGTGGGATGTCTGGGGTGGATCACCATCAGCAGCAGCGGCAGCATGAAGCCGCACGAGCATATCAAGGAGCTTTTTGGCGGCGCGCAAATATACGGCAACAAGGTGCTTAAGGAGTACAAGGACAAGTAGGAGCAACCCTGTCGTGCTGCAAGGCAATGCTAACATGCGTCAAGGCCGGAGAATAAGACGTTCGTCGATTGGGTGCGCGCATACTACAAGCTTTTTGAGGCGCAAACCGAGTATGCTAAGAAGCATCATCCCGGCGGTGTCGCATGGAACCCGAACGGCGTCGACGCGAAAGATGCCGCGAAGCAAACATCGAGCGCACCATCATCTGGCTCTTCATCGATCCCACCTCCACCACCACCGCCAGCTGGTGGCATTCCCCCGCCGCCCGGCCCTCCACCTGCGCCAGGCCCACCTCCACCACCAGGTGCCGCACCCGCAGCCAAGAAGGCTGCTCCAGACATGAATGCTGTATTCGACGATCTCAACAGGGGCGCCGACGTGACCAAGGGCTTGAAGAAGGTCGATCCCAATCAAATGACACACAAGAACCCATCGCTACGAGCCACCGCACCAGTCCCTACACGCAGCGACAGCAACGGGTCGCTGAGGAGCAAGAGTCCCGCGCCGCCTGGCAAGAAACCCAAGCCCGAATCCATGCGGACCAAGAAGCCACCACGGAAAGAGCTCGACGGAAACCGGTGGATTGTAGAGAACTTCGAATCACCCACGGAAATGGTCGAAATCGACGCTGAAATCAACCACACCATCCTCATCTCGCGCTGCAAAAACACCACAGTCCGCATCAACGGAAAAGCAAACGCCATCTCCCTCGACAACAGCACCCGTGCATCCCTCATCATCGACTCCCTCGTCTCCTCAGTCGACGTCATCAAGTGCCCCAACTTCGCCATCCAGGTCCTGGGCACACTGCCAACCATCCTGCTCGACCAAGTCGACGGCGCAACCGTCTATCTGAGCAAAGATAGCTTGAATACTGAGGTTTTCACGAGCAAGTGCAGCAGTATCAACATCAACTTGCCCACCGAGGACGATTATGCGGAGAACCCTGTACCCGAACAGATACGGAGTTATATCAAGGATGGCAAAGTCGTGAGCGAGATTGTGGAACATGCTGGATAGACGGGCGGACGCTTGGGTTGGTGTTGATTTGCATGGCGTGTTTTTGTGTATGTAGTAACGTTTTGGAAGAGTGGGGGATGATTGCATAGGAGGTGGTGTATGAGTAGGAATTGAAGTATATAGAGCATTGCTTCTATGTTGTGCGGTACTTTTGGACTTTTGATGTGTTGTTGATGCGCTGTTGAGTATGGTTTGTGATGTGAGGATCGTATCTATTATATCCGATTTGAGGGCACGGATTTGGTGGACATTTGTAGTCGGAGACGCATGCTTATAATCTGGGATTGGATGTATATCGCACGCCAGGAAAATCTCCTCACAACATCAATCACCAACATCACACCCACCCCCATAAAACACATGAACAGTCTATATCATGTCAATTCCTACGAAACCCTAACAACCCTTAGGCAACCTTCCATCACCTCGCCTCGCCATATATACATCCAACCCCCACCACCCACATCGCTACAACAATACGCCGGTTGAAAGTGCAAACAAAGGCAATCTTATAATCTGGCTCCCCGTGGTCCGCCATCATCTCTCTGAAAAAAGGTTCTCCGTCTTGATGCTTCCTTCCATCTTCATCAGTCGCCATCAAAATGCTTCGCTGGAACGCTGCATCGGAAAGGAAAAGGGAAAGGGAAATAAACAGGGGGTCGCTCGCTGGAAGGGGGTATCAGAGGTCCGACCCATGCAACGCAAGAAGAATGGAAATGTGGATAAATGTGTTTGTTGAATGTTTCTGGGCTGGGAAGCCGTGCTGCCGGTGATGTACTGTCATGTTTCATGACGGTGTTCCGTTTCGGGACTGTTGTTTGCCGAGTTGTGGAACTGTGTGTTGTGCATGTTTCAGCACGGAGTGTGTGTGTGGTGGATCATGTTTGACATGCATCTGTAGTTCTCGGCGCCGTTTACCACCCTCCGGCTGGCTCGATCCGGCGGGATTGAGACTCGAAGTATCCGTCAAAGACACTCAGCTCCGGCTTGCGCGCTTGTTCGGCAATGGTTGAAATGCCGTTCGCGCCAATGTCAATCAGAGTTGTGTTTCCGTTCACGCCAAGTGATGCGGCAGCTTGTCCGCTGTAGCCACCGCCGTCAAGACTGCGTCGCCTTACTCCGCCAACAGCCCTTCCGCCGCTGCCGATGGTTGCCATGATGAAGCTCATCTTAATACGTTCCTTTGGCCTGGGAACAAGCATCTTCTCGATGACACTGAGCCATTCCGATTCGGCTTTCAGCTGTCTCAATCTCCTGCCTGATCCGATGAGACCGTTTCGCAGCCCGGATGTGGTGGCCGCATGGAGTCGGTTGCGCCAGCTTGTCACGCGGTCCAAATGAGCGTGAAAGGACGCATCTTGCGTTGAGCCCGCCCTGTACTGTGTGAATATGGAAAGAGACTGTCCCGCTGCGACAGTCATCATCGACAAGAACACGCAGCCCAAAGAGAACACATCAGCCATGCGCTTGCCACGTGAAACAATGGCCTCTGGAGCTGCGTACACATAGGATTGGTCCTGAAAATAAGTGTGCAGTTGGTCCAGCCGCTGCGATGTGACCATGGTAGGACTAAACGTGTCAACAGTCTGTCCGATATCGAAAGGTGCAAGTAGGATTCGAGAACCATCGATGAGAATTTTGCGGGGCCTGATGCTTCGGTGGCATATCGATTGCGCGTGAAGATATTCTATGGCGGATGCGAGATCGTACATCCAGTCGACGAGCTGCTTTGGCCGCCCAGAATCTCCGTTTGGACTAGAAAGATATTCGTCCAGGCTGAATTGAGCCTTCTCGGTGACTATGCCCACATGACTCGGCTGAGCGTAAGTAGAAAGCAGTTTGGTGATGTTCTTGTGCTCAAGTTGTTTGTACTTGTTGATCTGCTCCAGGATAGCCGCCTTTTGCGAAGGACGGGTGGTGACGAAGCGCTTTCGTACCAAAACCCGGTCATCATTACTACCTCGCATTCGGACCTTATCGACGCTTTTCTCAGAGTTCCGGGACTGTCGAACCAGGCCAATGTGCTGAAGTGGGACGGTCTCACGCGCAGTGAGATCAACGTGGGTTCCATTCAAGGGCAGCTCTTTCGACGTAGCACGCCACTGCTCATCGACTACCTTTCGGGCGTTAGCCACGATACCTTGGAGCCGATCTTCAGGCAACGGTAGACTCTCATCTCTGAGGTCAAAAAATGCAGCTTGCCGCCACGAGGAAACGTCGTCGCACACGAAAAGTAGGATGGCAAGTCTTGGGTTAGACAAAGTCCACTGCCAGATCTTCTTGATGAGTCCAGCATCCCAGGTTTGGCGTCGGCAGTGCTCATAGAACCAACCCGACAGCGACTGTCCTTGCGAAGATAAGATTGATGTGTTGATGAAACCATTCACCAACGGAGTTAATGGAGGAGCGGGTTGCCGATATGGGTTTGGCGATAGAGGTGTAGCCGGGTACTCGACATTTCTGAATGAGTCTCCAGACGATGAGGGAGGGGGCGACATGGGCACAAATCCTGCCACTGGATTGATCACCCTTATTGGCTGAGGGGCGTGTGGTGGAGTGGGTGTTGTCGATCGACTGTTGTACTGCGGGGTACGATTTGGGCTCTTATCTGGGGATGAATGGGGAGACTTGTTGGAGTAGGTAGAGCTCGGGCTGGAGATTATGTTCGACCACGGATTGTTGTTGGTCGTAGTCGGTGTTGTACTTCTGCTGGTGCAAGACGAAACGGATGATGCCGTGGGGGAGGACGGTCCTCGGTTCGAGTACCATGTTGCATCATCGTGCAAATTGACCATAGAGATGGTATGCTGTAGGCTGTATTGGGGCTTTGGGTATTCGACCGCAGGCTTTCGCCATGGGGAGTTGGAGCTGTGCTGCATAGTTGCAGTACCGAAAAGCCGTTCAGTCAGCTGGGCGAAGCGCAACCAACGAACAATAGTGCAGTAGGCGTGGAGTGATCGAAAATGGGTGCAGGTGGGATGGTTGCAGACGCTGGAGATTTAGGGCCGAAATAGCCCAGGTACGGATGCAAAAAGCAAAAAGCGCATTTCAGCGTAACAGAGCAAGAAACGTGAGAAACGGCAATGAAAGAGTTGGGTCCAGGAGCCCCAGTCTGTAGAAGAAGTACAGCGTGCGTTCGGGCAGGACGCGACTCGCCCCGGACAGTCTGACGGGGCAGCACAAGGCTTCTTCCAGCAAAAGCGCGGAGGCTTTTGATGTGCTGGCAATTACTCGCCTGCATTCCGAGCGCATTAGTAGAGGGTGACAATATAGGGCCTCAAGATGTGTGTTGGGCGAATGCACACTGGGCACGAGCGCACCCTTGCGGGTTAGCAGTATGCAGGCGAACGTGGCCATCCAAGAGTCGCCTCGCTCTGAAAGGCGCACCCCATGCATATGTTCGCAGACAAACAACGCCGTATGGTGCCAGATCACCAGCGTGCCCCAAAGGTTGCGCGCGAGCCGTCCCGAATTCAACAGTCGGCCTCTGAAGCGGTCCCAGACGTGCTGCGAGAGGGTGTAGGCCGATGCAGGACCCGCGGAGGTGTAACAGAAGCAAGCACAAGTAGACGCAGGACAGTCCTCATATAAGCCGTCATGCCAGCCATTGGATCTGTTGATATGTGAGGTAACAACGCGATGCTGATAACCTGCCGGGCGTGGACACGCAAGACACGATGGTCTTGTGTCACGCGCTCACCGTATCTTCTAGGCAAGATCCATCTCGACATATCAGTGACGTCCACACCAGTCTGATAGCTGTTGCGGGACAACTTCAGCGCAGCGATATCGACCCTGTCCAGGTCGCGGATATTGTTGTGTGTTGTTCAAGTGTGCAGGGTTACCCGGATCAAGGCGGCAGATGAGCCTCGCAGCGTGGAGCCGCTTACCCACAGCTTCGGTGAGGCCTCAGACTGGGCTGCTGGATACCTTGTGAATCCAGGCACGCGCCCGAGATATGCGGTGTGTCTTCGGTCACCAAAGAGAGGAGACGATGGTGTTACCATTTTGAAGATGCAACTACCACTCGATAGCCGAAGTCACCGCTTTTTGACAACTTCAACACAGGGCAGCGCTCAAGGTATGTGGAGTGACGCGATGGCGATGTGGCTGTCGAGGCTCAAGCGGGAGGGTTAAGGATGAGACGGGGATGCAACTGCGCGACTCGGCCGCTACGGCAGGAACGAGTCTCATTGGCGCGAGGGGCGGCCTCACGTGTGACCCTGGAAGCGCCCCTAACATCGTCCGTCTCACAACTCCGTCTCCCCAACACCAATTGTCTGAAGGAGCTCACAATTATCATGCGACACCGCCTCCACTTTCGTAAAATGATCTCCTCCTAGCCAAAGCTTGGTTGAATTCCACCATTTGAGGCTCTGCCTTGCTAAATTAGGCATCATCCTAGCCGCGATGGGATGAACGCATAGAAGTGATCTGTGCTGCCCGTCGCAGCTTCAAGCAGAACCGGTCTCAACTCTGTCGTGGCAGTTCGCTCGAGGCTTGGTGCTTCTTTGAGGGTATGATCGCTGCTCCTGGGTCAGGCCATTTCCGAGTCTGCCGTACGACGCTCATCGAACGCGAGGCCGCGTTTCTCTGCCTGTCGTGAGCGTTCACGAGTCTTGCCACTTCTCATATTCGCGCGCGCGCTTCGGCATCTACCCTAATGACTCCCGTGTAGAGCCGGTTTCTTAGGGTTTTCTTGCCTTTCGTTTCTTCATTCTCCAAAGCGTCGACGCTCACCACTCTCCTTTAAGCACGCTGCTGCGCAGCCGAGCAGCTTTCACACTATCGCCTTTAATACGCAGGTCGACTAATACTACCATGTTACTCAAAAGCGTCTTGATCGGCGGTCTGATTGCTGCTGGACACGCAACCGCCATCAAGCTGAGGGATGTCCATGCTCTTCTTCAGAGAGGTGAAGACGTGGAGGAGGCTCTCCGGAGAGAAGCTGATCTCGTTGCGACCCTCACTCGACGACAAGATGCGAATCCTGCCGACTCCGCGCCACTAGCATCGCTCACACCAGCCTCGGGTGACGCATCTCGAGCCGATCTCGCAAAGTGGGAGGAGGACACGAGGAAGGCGTGCATGGAGACGTTGAGCAACCTCAACGGCCAGGCATCCAACCCAAGCGGCATCGCCGTCTGCTACAACCTGCCCTTCCTGGACCCGAAGACCGGTGTCTTCCAAGCCGAGCTCAGGATGTACAACGTCTCTGCGCCCATCAACCCATGGAATGGCGTCACCGCGGCGGATGTCAGCATGACTCTGTCGTACCTGGGTGCTACAGTCCAGAATATGAACGGCACCTTCAGCAAGCGCGACGTTTCGTGGCCACCCATTCGCGCGCGAGAGCCGGGCGACGGATTGTTGGTGGAGAGGCAGAACATCAACGGCATGACCGAGCTGAAGGTGCTCATGTACGTCGGCAGGGTAAACAGCAACCTGATGGGCTCGGCAATGAACCAGTATGTATCATGCTGTTCCCACATCGCCATGCAAAATTAACACATCACCAGGGAATCACTCAAGCCTCTCCTCGTCCCACAAATCGATCTCGCCGCGCGCAATCCAGTCACCAACCA
Organism: Paraphoma sp. B47-9; assembly: GCA_001748405.1. Classification (NCBI taxonomy): domain Eukaryota; kingdom Fungi; phylum Ascomycota; class Dothideomycetes; order Pleosporales; family Phaeosphaeriaceae; genus Paraphoma; species Paraphoma sp. B47-9. The sequence continues at coordinate 109,252 of BCLK01000239.1, forward strand.
AGAAGTCGAAACAACACTGTCCTCCGGCGACGCCTCGTTTGTCAATGGTGTTTTCGCCCGCGCAGCCTCGGGGCCCACCAACATCGACCCACAAGCTGCTGCATCTGCCTCCGCCGCCGTACAATCAGCCGCGCCCTTTGTCATTCCCGGCACGGCACTTGCCTTTTTCCCCATCGGCCTTGTAGTCACCAGCATATGGACAGGCTTGTTTATCGCTGCCGTTGGCTTTGGTACATACGGCCGCATCCAATTCCGAGAGCAGTATCGGAGACGTGTGAGGACCGAGGCAGCGCGGGGTGTGCGCACCATTTAATTCAAGACCAAGAATTTGAAGACCAGTCATATCTGAGCGATGTTTCAACATGATGCATGAAGAGTACTTTCGCTTCAATACCCCTTCCTTTTTTCTTCCGTTTTACTACTACACGATTGTACATAATTCACACGCAGGCCGGAGCCCACGACTCCGCCTGTTGTTTTTGGTCGACATCCAGGCGATGACTTCTTTTCTGGAACTTGGTACCACTAGCTAGATCCTGTCAAACATATAACAATATAAGAAAACAACATCATGATCCTGCATTCTGAATGCGACTATTAGTTCGTACTGCCATTGCTGCTTACAGAGCTCGGAACCTCGAAAACCGCGTCTACCCGCTTCCAACCACGCCGATTGGCCAATTGCTCCACATCCCTGCGTACAAGCGCAACATGCGCGCCCTATCTACGCCAGATGCAGCGACGTGCCGAAATGCCTGAACGACATCGGATGAAGCGTCGACTCATTGGTGGTTGAGTCACCCAGTTCAGGATACTTATATGGTGGCATTGAACTTTTTTGTATGTTTTCATAGAGGACATCTGGTGTGCAAAAGGACATTCTTGAGTCATGACGCAATCGCAATCGCAAGAGTTGGGTTTGGAGGTGTATACAAAGGATGGTGTCAAGTTTGGGAAAGAATTGAGAGAGAAGGAGTTCTTGTTTGAGAAGGGGTATTTGAACTTGAATCATGGTGAGTTACAATCTTGACTCTTGTCAATTTGGGGTTTTTGAGGCTGGCGGAGTCATTGCGTTCAGCTCCTGCTCTGGGGGGCTCAGGCTTCATTCCCTTGTTTCTGTCTGATGACTGGGATTGACTTATAATGCTCTTGTTATATCATGGTATCCTAAATATGGCATCGTCTGACAATAGTAGGCTCCTTTGGTACATACCCGAGGACCGTTCGAGATAAACTTCGCTCCTATCAAGATGCTGCCGAAGCTCGTCCCGACTCGTTCATTCGCTACGAGTATCCGAAGCTCCTCGATCAATCGCGAGCCGCAATGGCAAAGGTAAGTTTCCTGATCCAATCCCCGCATATATGATTCTCCGTCTTCTCTTCTCGACCTCGAAGCTCCGAATGAATGCTTTCGCTAATTCCACAAGCTTTTGAACGCACCAACGCAAACACTCGTTTTCGTCCCGAACGCCACAACGGGTGTCAACACCGTGCTTCGCAACCTCGTCTTTGCTCCAGGAGAGCACATTCTCTACTTCGACACCATCTACGGCGCGTGCGAAAAGACGGTATCGTACATCACCGAGACCACGCCCGCATCTAGCGTCAAGATTCAATACTCGTACCCCGTAGAAGATGACTGGCTCGTAGCCGAATTCCATCGCGTTGTCAAAGAGGTCGAAGACAAGGGCGGCAAGGTAAAAGTCGCTATCTTCGACACAGTTGTCAGCATGCCTGGTGTCCGCGTGCCATTTGAGCGTCTCACCGCAGCGTGCAAAGAGCGCGGAGTCTTGAGTTGTATCGACGGAGCCCATGGAGTTGGACACGTCGAGATTGATCTCGGCACACTGGATCCAGACTTCTTCGTCAGCAATTGCCACAAGTACGTCCTCTCCTACAATTCTTTTGTTTGATCCTTTATTCCAGAAGTGCAACGTGAAATACTAATCCATTAAAACAGATGGCTTCACGTACCCCGCGGCTGCGCAATCTTCTACGTCCCCGTCCGCAACCAACCACTCATGCGCTCCACCCTCCCCACTTCCCACGGCTTCGCGCCAAAGAATAGTACTATTGCTTCGCCACTGCCAAAGTCGGCGTTCGTAGACGAGGCAAAGACTGCATATGTCAGTAACTTTGAATTCGTAGGCACCATCGACAACGCGCCGTATCTCTGCATTCCCACCGCACTCGCCTGGCGCGAACGCCTAGGCGGCGAAGAAGTCATCAGGAAGTATTGTAACACGCTCGCGAAAGAGGGCGCGAAACTAGTCGCTGCGAAGCTTGGTACAGAAGTGTTGGAGAATTCGACGAACACGCTTGGACAGTGCTGTTTGTCCAATGTGCGTTTGCCGGTTTCGGTCGCCACGGCGCAGGGGTTTGCTGCGAAAGCAGGCATTGAGCAGGCGGATGTTGGTGGTACGGTGAGGGACTGGTTGAGCAAGACGCTAATTGATGATTATGGGACGTTTGTTCAGAGCTTGTTCTATAATGGAGCGTGGTGGGCGAGGTTGAGTGGGCAAGTGTATCTTGGGCTTGAAGATTTCGAGTGGGCTGGTGAGACGCTAGGGAAGGTTTGTGAGCGGCTGGGGAAGGGCGAGTGGATTGGAAAAGAGAGCAAGCTTTAAGAGGAACAAAAGATGCGCATATCGCAGCGCTCCTTCATCGTCATCAACGAGGAGGGGCAAAGTAAGAAGGGTAGAGGAATCTAATACGCATACTTAGTGCTCGTCGTGATTGCCACTCTAGAAGGCGATCTCAAGTGAAGATGTAAATTGGTTGTGACTCCACGGCTAGGCCAAAGGTTTGTTCATTATGATGATATCCAGACTACATCCCCTTCTAGATACCACAATATGCCCATGTCCCCACAAGGCCTCCACATATCTCCGATAATACCAGTCCCTCTACCAGGTAACGAATGCCTCCCTCTCTATGTCCGCCCACGCCACGATACGCCTTGGTCTGCCTAATGGCAAGGCTTGTTGCCACAGTAACGCGGGAAGCGGTTCTGGCACAAGGTGAACTCGCCGGGGCACTGGCGGCACTGTATAGCGGTTAGTCTCAAAAGCCATGAATGCGGTACAGTCACTTACCTCGGGACGGATGTAGCACACATGATCACGGCATGTCTGCACCTCTCCCTTCTTGGTGACTTCGGTAACGCCGTTCTGTTGCACCGTCAGTCTCGGTCTCCATCCGCCTTGGATGATTCACGTACGGCTTTGCAGTAGAAGAAAGCCTCGTTGCAAGACTCGCAGTCAACGTTCTCGAACTGCGGGAGCGCAACAGTCTGCGCGATCAGGACGCCAATTACAGTGATGATGGCGGTAGTGAACTTCATGGTGTTCTGAACGAGGTTGGTCGCTCTTGCTTCGCAGATCGCGGGGTAGATGTGGCTGATACAAGGCTTGCCTTGAGTATGCTCAAAGATGGGTATATCTGGTAGGGCGTCTCAATGGTGTAATCGGCGACCGGGTGTACTTAGGTGGAAGTCCAAAGAGTGTGCAAGCGAGTGTGGAGAAGGAGTCGTGGAGCAGAGATACTAGAACTCTTATTGAAGCTATGGTCAAGTGGGGCTAATTGAATGAAGGAGGATTGAGTGCGCTGTGGCAAGAGCGTTGGTCGAACGCGCCCGTGCCAGGTGAGTGACGGAAACAAACGGGCAGACGCCGACACGCCGTACTTGACCAATGCGTGATCTCAAATCCAAATTAATCACTGCCTGAAAACATGGCCGGCGTAAAGTTAGCATTTTAGGTGCTGAGCGGTACCGGTGGCGTTTCCTCGTGCGCAACGATTGGACTCGACGTTCTACACATGACCCAAGCAGTGTCAGGGTATAAAGACGAACCGGAAGTGTCATCGCACATGCGTAACATATGGACACGTGCACTTTACACAGTAGTTTCGGGGTCATTACCAAAGAATCCTGCCTGCTCTGTGGACCTCGTCCCCGACCGAACCGGCTACGTTCATCCTTGTAGGCAGTGAGTGTCCTAGTAAAGCCCCAAGCCTGAGAAGTGACAAGCCCAGGCCAAGACCGCGTTGATTTGACCTTACACAATCTAAAAGCACGTTTGTATCTAGTCTCGACAGACTTAGCGCAAGTCTTTCGCTAAGTCAAGTGAGGAGCCGCAAGAAAGGAGATGAAGGAACGAGTGCCGTGTACTGGGTGCCCATCAAGTGTCAACCAGAACCATCAGCACCATGAAAATCAGGATGCAATACCTTGTACTCGTTTACTGAATCAAATGCATACTGAGGTTCAGCTTAAAGCAACGGGTGACAACAATGCCATGATAGATGTAAAGTGGTGCACGAGTCGATGTTTTCATCGAAAATAGTTTAGCGTACCAAGATGACGTAAGTCTACCAATGTTTGACTGGTGACAAGGGAGCTTACCGTCTACGCCCACCACGTCTAATTCCTTTCCCCATATCATTCGCCGTTCTCACCGGGAGAGAAATTCGATTTGAGGGGATGTCAGCATCGCGGCTGATTCAATGGCGCGGCAAGTCCGTAGCGTGAGTCATCCATTCAATGCTAGTCATACGTTTGGTAATTATCAGTGCAGTTGTCGAAGATGCCACTCACGTAAAGTGAAGTGCTCGGCGGAGCAACCATGTTCGAATTGTCGCGATGCTGGTCCCAATGTTGAATGCGTTTACCCAGCACGTGATCGACAAGTTAAAATAAGCCAAAGGTATGCTTGGCTTCACGCCATGGTCAGGCGAGGGAGGCTGACTTGACCAATATCGCTGGAGGCTCTTGTAGAGGAAAACACTCGGTTGAAGAGACTTACCGCTACAGAGGAAGCGTCATCTTCTGCTGTCGTCGCCGACAATGCCGACAGCAGCGATGCACTTCGAGATGGACCTTTCGACGAACGACCCTGGTTTCACACCGTATCCTCGTCAGACATACCGATACACATTGGCGACGCTACAGATGCCGCTTTTGCAACGAGATTTCGCCAGACCTTGGCTACAGTCTACACCGACCACTTGCCGCGAATGAGCTACGTGCCAGATGTATCACTGATGGTGCTATCGGAGACCCCATATGGGTGGCCAAGTCCTGCAAGAGCTCGCTTCTTGGTGAAAGTGGCAATGAGTACTATTTGCAGATACTATCACGTGATCCGTAAAAGCACTGTACGAGACAACCTGGAGGCAGCTATTCAAACTGGAGGCAACGGCGATCGGCTGATCGTAGGCAAACTGTTGGCTTTATTTGCTTTAGGAGAAATTTACTCCGCAAAGATGGCATCGCAAGAAGCAAACTTTCCTGGATCAGCGTACTTTGCGCAAGCACGAAGGTTAGTCGGTGAGCCGATGGAACGCCCACAATTGGATGCTGTTGAAGTGACACTTCTGCTCGTAAGTGTGCCAAGAATTACACTTTCGAGATCACAACTCATCGCCGTCACGCAGGCCGTCTATTCTCTTACGCTCAACAGACGTCACTCGGCGTATCATTACGCCAGCTCCGCGATCAGACTTGGCCTGATCATTGGAATGCAGTTGAATGTTCCGAATCATCAGAGCCAAGATCGCTCAGCTGCGGAACACCGCGTACGCTTGTGGTGGACGGCCTATGTTCTCGACCGAACCTGTACAACTAAGATCGGACTGCTGGTTTCCATTTCAGATGATGATATCCAGGTAGATCTACCCAGCGTACTTGACGCAAATAGCCTTGATAAGGATGATTTCGGAGATGTTGAGTATGAGCTGCGCAGTATCGAGCTGTCACGAATTTCCGCAGCATCTATGGTCCAGATCTATTTGAAGAGAGGTCACCACAACCCGTTCTCTCAACGAGTACAGGCAACCTTGAAGGACCTCAACAAATGGATGGATACACTACCAGCTAGGCTCCAACTGAAGACTGACGACTCCTTGACGCAAGAGAATCATGTAATATATCTCCATCTCAGATTCAACCAAGTAAGTGCATCTTCGTTTGCAAAGAAACATATCTGAACGTATTAGGTCATTGTTCTCGCCACGCGACCAGTTCTTCTCCATGTTCTCAACATGTACAAGCAGGCTTGGACCAACAACACTGACCCAAGGACTGCTCTTCCTGATACTGCGCATACTTTAGCAGAAACATGCATACAATGTGCTCGACACTCATATCAGATTGTCACCGACACGTGGATAAATGGCACCTTTGCCACGTTCGATTACTTCCACACGCAATACCTCTTTTCCGCCGCCACTGTTCTTGCCATATCTAGTTTGTTGAGCTCCTCACAGAGCGAAGAAGATAAGCATAGATTTGAAAATGCAGTGGATCTTTTGCGACAGCTAGATCAAAGTGGAAGTCTTGTGGCAAAAGAGTTATGCGAGCATATTGACGCAATGCAAAAAAGTATGGCCGCTATCCGCGAAGATACAGCCTGCCAGCATATTTCGAGGCACTGGCCAACCGCAGATCAGGAAGCAGGAGCATTCAGCTCTGGGCTTGAGCTGACCGCGGGCATGGCGCTTGCAGTGCCATCGCTCCAGGATTTTCTTGCTGATACTGAACTAAACACCCAGATTTTCGACGATTCGCTGTTTGATAGTACCCAGACACTGTTTTGGCCAGAGATCTGATACTTGTTCCCAATGAGCTTGATCTATCTGAAGCTTTGAAGACGCTGCTTCCACTTATGGTGGGCAGAACCATGTATTATACAAGTTCTTCATAGGCGGCTCGCCAAATGACAAGTACGTAATTGGCTGGACGATGTTCATGACGCAGTGAGACAGCAACCTTGGAGCTAAGATTTTTAGAAGTTTAGCATGAGACGTTTCGAGCGTGGATGACTATTGCTGTTACTGCTGTCGCTGCAAAGTGTGGTAACCAAGCTGCCGTCGCGCCTCGGCAATTGTAGCGCCGTTGGATATCATCTTTCGGATGCCTTCTTCGCTTTCTTCAATCTTGCTTGCCACTTCAGCCACCTCACGAGCTCGATCTCGTGGTACGATAACCACGCCATTGGCATCAGCAACAACAATATCGCGGGGATTGACCCGCACTTGGCCAATGCGACCGACTCGTTGACCCCTGCAACCTGAACCCGATCCTTGCCCGTACGCATCCAGCGCCCAGCAGTAAAGAGAGGGTATCCGTCTTCAATTGCCCTGTTGACATCACGGCACACGCCGTCGATTACGGTCCCAGCGAGTCCTCGCAAGCCAGCATACTGGGTCATGATGTCTCCCCAAACGGTACAATCTGTACGGCCGCCGTTGTCAATCACAACGAAATCGCCCGCGGTGACATCGTCAATGAAGTCTCCCACGCTTCCTGGTGGGTCGCTGGCAGGCACGTAGCGCACAGTGAATGCTGGTCCGACATGGACCTTGTCGTAGTTGGCTAGAGGCATGATATCGAAAGCTTGGCCACGGATACCCAACTTATCGAGTGCGTCAGAAACTCCTGGCGTATCGGAATTCGCAAAAAGTGCTACTAGCTCTTTATCCTCGGCAGTAGCTTGCTTCGGGTTCTGTGTCGAAAATTGCGCACTATCTTCTGATTTCGTCTCCTCGCGAATGCTCTCGAACTGCGAATCATGCATAACCTCCGTGACCGGTCTCCCTGCTCGAACAGCTTCAACCATAAGATTCTACCGACTCTCAATTCTCTCAGCAAGATCCAGAACCTTTTCGATACTCCCAGCTGACACGAAAACGGTTCCGCAATTATCGGCAATCACATAGTCGTCCTGCGCCACCGTGACGCCGCGTACTTGAATCTCGATTCCGGAATCAATCTGCACTACTCGGTTCCGCGCGCTGATCATCGTGATCCCACGACCGTAGACTGGATATCCAACGTCCCGACTGCCATCAATATCACGACTCATTCCATCGATAACGGTTCCTCGTATGTGTTTCTTGGTCGCCGCGTTGGCAAGAATGTCGCCCCAGCATGAGACACCATCGATGCCACCTGCGATGACTAGAATTCGATCGTTTGTTGTGATGGCGTCTATGACTGGGGTAAGGAGATGAGTTGTGGGCCTAGTACCTGATTTTGGCCCGACTTTGACTGTGCTGGCGCGACCGACGATTTTGCTACAGTTCCAGAGCGGGCGGAGACCATAGGTCGCCCCTTTGAGCCCAAGAAAGTCGAGTGCATCAGAGACGGTGTTGGAGTCGAGGGCGGAGAGCCGGTTCAAATATGTAGACATGCTCGTGCTGAACTTAAATGGGCGGAGTAGCACAAAAGTGGTGGCGCAAGCAAAAATTGAAGCTTGAGACAGGCGTTGTGGTAATAGATCATGATTTTCACTGGCGGATCTTTGGATAACTTATGCATATAACCCTGAGACGAAAGTAAGTAGCCATGCCGCCAATCTCTTCGGCGTTGGGAACTGTTCGCCGCGCTCCAGTCGGCGAGACGAAACACACGCCATGTTCAGCAACAAGTAGTATTTGTCAGCTATGATTCGTATCACGTCATTTCTGGGCCCAGATCTAAACCCGACGGCGAACAACATATGTGTTGTGCCTTTGACGCTGCGGTTTTGCTCTCGTTGGTCGGCCACAGGATCACGCTGCTCAGCCAATCGGCGGCTAGTAAGATTATGCCAACTACAAATCATCACGAGGTTCGTAGAGCCTTCGGATTCTTGCTTAGACCCACCAGAATCTTTTCAATGGTACTGCTCGTTATGCCTGCCATTTGCCGGTCAGACGCCACGGCATGCAAGGACTCGTGGGTGCTGTCACCATGCTTCGGCGTAAATTGCATTTGGCCGCAGTGCATCTTCGTTGAGAAGATACGAAATGAATTTCTCATATATGCACAATTTATCATATTGCCTGCTTTTCGCATGTACGTTCCCTACGCCTAAGGCCACTCCCGAGCAATGTCGAAATCATACTTGGATTTATTAGCTACTACCGCAGACGGGGCATTCGGCCTCATGGCCTCTTTTGACGTCGACCCTCACCCGAGAAAAGTTTCCTTGATCGCAGGGGCGTATCGTGACGAAAATGGAGAGCCGTGGATTCTTCCAAGCGTTCAGCAAGTTCGTAGCACTTCTTGCTGCTTTTTTTGTTTTCACAACTTTATCTCACAACATCTACTAACTCAGCCCCAAGGCAAAAGCTCGCCTTAGCACTACCGAAACCCACGAGTATCTTGGCATAGCAGGGTCTTCCACTCTAACAAATCAAGCAAAGATTCTCACCTTCGGTACCAACCTGGCTTCTACGCTTGACAAGTCCATTGTATCCATCCAAACCGTCTCTGGCACGGGCGCAAATCACCTCCTTGCCCTCTTTCTCGCACTCAATCTACGGCCCAACCATGTTTTCATCCCCAACCCAACATGGATCAATCACCACGGTATCTGGGCCCAGACCGGCATTCCGCGCGTCGAGTATCCATATTACGACGCTGAGACACGAGATGTAGATATGCTTGGCATGCTACGTGTTCTTGAAACCGCAGAACCAAACGACATCGTGGTTCTCCAAGCCTGCGCACACAATCCCACCGGCATCGATCTCTCGCACAATCAATGGAAACAGATCGCCCAGCTGTGCAAGCGCAAAAAGATCTGCGTCCTTCTCGATTCCGCGTACCAGGGCTTCGCAACGGGCGACGTTGACGCCGATGCGTGGGCAATCCGGCACTTTGTGCAAACCCTCATTCTCGATCCGCATGCCAGCGCTTCTTACCCAGGACTTTGCTTTGCGCAATCTTTCTCTAAGAATTTCGGACTCTATGGCGAGCGCGTTGGTGCTCTACACATTGTCGCACCACAGGGCACTGATACCGCTGGTGCAAAATCCGCACTAATGTCACTCGCTCGTATCGAATACTCCAATCCTCCACGATATGGCGCGGCAATCGTATCAGCAATTTTGTCTTCTCCGTCCCTTTTCGCACAATGGAAAGCCGACCTGGTGACTATGAGTTCTCGCATCAAACAGATGCGAACACGTTTGAGAGAGGAACTGGAACTTGAAAAAGTGATAGGCGAGTGGGGCTTTATCGAGAATCAGATAGGAATGTTCAGCTATCTTGGGCTGGGGAAGAAGGAGGTAGGAAGGTTGAGAGAAGAGTGCGGAGTTTATCTGTTGGAAAGTGGGAGAGCAAGTTTGTGCGGGTTGAACGAAGGCAATGTTGGGTATGTAGCGAGGGCAGTTGGGGACATTGTTGGACGGAGGAATAAGGAGGAGGATGTGAGATTGTGAGCTTCAGCGGTAAGGAAGGGAAATACGCAAGTAGTTGAATGGAATGACCGCCTTTACTGCATTGAAGTAAACCTGAAAGTCTAGTCAGAAAACAATATGCAACGTCTACTTCGAACCACCTGGACTGAAGATATTCCGCGACTACGCAATATAGGCAAGCCAACTACCTCTCATCTCAATCCCTTCCAACCCTCTCCAAAAACCCCGCTATCCGCTTCCACATCTCCACCGGATTCGAATACATCGGAAAATGCCCACTCCTCTCAATCTCCGCCAACTCAACCCCTTCCCGCGCCAACTTGGCCAAATAACTCAACTCAGCATTCTCCTCGCCATACATGAACATCTTAGAACACCTCAAACCCAAAAACCAGTCCAGCAAATCCTCTTCATCAGATAACTTGACCATGGATTCGAAAATCGGCCTTACGGCCCCAACACGTACGCGCGCACGCAACGTCGACGCATACAGTGCATTAGAATACGACGGCGCACTGCGAATCCGGTCGATGAAAGCATCTAAGAATGCTTCTGGGTCGGAAGCCGGGAAGGAAAAGATTTGCCTGCTGAGAAAACAGTCTTCGGGGGCGAGATTCCCTTTAATATCAACGAAACTCAGTATACGATCTGGATGGCGATGGGCGAGGAGCAGTGCTGTCAGACCACCCATGGAGTGGCCCATGAGATGGAACCGTTGGATGTTGAAGTGTGCCAGGACGGCTTCGGCTGTGGCGACGAGGAAAGGGATGGATGTGCGCGAGACATCAGAGGATTGTGTGTGCCCGCATCCTGGGGCGTCGTAGGCGAGGTAGCCGTATTGTTTTAGACTGTGGTGGATGGAAATGTCGGCGAGGTCTTCTTTGCATGAGCCAAAGCCGTGGAGGAAGAGGATTGGTGGTTTTGAGGTGAGTTTGTGGACGGCGGATATGTCGAGCTTCACGCCCTCGACTTCGAGTGGGATATTTTCATACTTGAGTGCCATTTGAAGGACTGTGGCATCGACAAGAGAAATTTGATGCGGTGGATTTGGTGTTTGTTGGCCATTTGAGTAGTTGTGGAATTTGACGAGCGGTTGAGACGATGACTGGTACGTACTCGGCAAAATGCTAGTTCGCCGTCTGGTAGCATCGGCAAAAACACATTTGGCCGACAGGGTTGTCCAATCGGAGCCACGCAGTCTTGCTACCACTGCGTGCAACGGATTCGCAGTGATGGAATGGCTAAAAGGACCACTTTTTACCAATACGTCAAACTACCTGGAACGCTCACGGTAAAATGTACAGTGCCCGACGACTTAGATTCCTTCAATATCTTTGCCTCTTGATCTTTGACTACATTTCTACTTACTCTACCTGGGTACATGTTTACTTTCGAAATCGCCTGCATAGTGTGATGATCAAACTTGCATACCGCACTTGAAGCATCGCGTCGACTATCTAGTTGCGTCAGTCGTTCATCTTCAAAGTCCTCAGCCCAAGAAAAAGAACCTCCACGATGAATCCACATCTCCGCCTCCTCAACGCCCTCCGCGCCGACTCGAAACCCATCATGACCTTCTTAGGTCTCCCATCCTTCCGCACGGCACAAGTCGTAGCCCAGACCGGTGTCGACGTGAGTGATCAACATATCGATACAAAACTATACTAACAATCAGCAAGGCCATCATCATCGACTGCGAGCACGGCTACATCAGCGACGACTCCATGCACAGCTCAACAGCCGCCATTGCTGCGCTCGGTGTATCGCCTCTTGTCCGTGTGAGAGGCCCACAAGCGGACTTGATCAAACGAGCCTTGGACGCGGGCGCACAGTAATTGTTCTAGTCACGTTCTTAGGACGACCAGTACTGAAGTGACAACAGCGGCATTGTCGTACCACAGATAAGTACAGCCGACGAAGCCAGGGCCGTTGTATCACACGCCAAATTCCCCCCTCAGGGACTCCGAGGGCAAGGCTCCGCTTTCCCGGCTATATCGCATGGAATCGATACACCGACGTATATGAAGACTGCAAACGAGACGATCCTTACGTGTGTCCAGATAGAAACGAGACAAGGCGTTGAGAATGTTGATGCTATTTGTAGTGTGCATGGTGTCGGCAAGTACTCCCACATCTCAAGTTGAATGTCGAGTATGGCTGATGTGTATAAAGACATAGTTTTCATTGGGCCAAACGACCTTGCCCTTTCACTCCTTGGGTATGTTCCTGCGCAGGGCAACGAGCCGGAGTTTGTCGGCGCTATTGAGAAGATTGTGGATGCGGCTAGAAGGCATGGGAAGTGGGTTGGTCGTTTGTCAAATGATGGAGCGTTGTGCAAAGAACATCTCAAGACTTTCGATACGGTTGCATTGAGCTACGATGTTCGGGCGATTCAGGCTTGGTATAAAGCTGAATTACACGCTGCGCGTTCATGAAGTACTGTCAGATATGGCGAAAAGGCGAGACGCGGAGCTACGCGTATTTTTGGACTCTACCACGGGACGGAAGCCAAGGGGTTGTGGGTCTATAATGATGGTACAAGAGGCACCAGAGACCAAGGCCGTGAGTGTAGAGAGCTAACTCTGTGGACCACGCAAGCCCCGAAGCTCAGCAGATATGCATACTGCGCCTGTACACTCAACGCATCGGCTTCGTCACCTCTAGAGTGTATCAACATACTCGCTGACATCCTCATCTTCCATTTCGGACGTGCTGTTGCTGTCGTGTTCGTCATTTTCCGTATAGTCTTCATCATCCTCCTCATCGTCATCGTCATCGTCGTCATCGTCCATGTGTGGCCAACGCACAGGCGAACCTCTCGTTGCGCGTTCGGTTGGCAGGACATCGCCGTCGATTTTCTTCACTCTGCCCTTCACGCGACCCTGGCGACCTCGTCCTTCAAAGTCCAGCAGCCATGTCAATTCCAGGCCTCGTTGAGTTGCGCGACCATTCTCGACAATCCACTTGTATGGCTCCTTGAGTATGATTTCGGCTTCGATTGTGAACCATCCCCAACCAAGTCGACGCACCTCGTATGGCGCATTTCGCAGGACGAGCCGTGGTGGACGGAAAGTAGGATGCTGCTGAGGGTCAGCCAGACTTGTCACGCCATGAAAATCTCGCTTCATACTAGATTGATGCGCACTTCCTCCACAAGCTCTGGCCGCGATATGCGGACGAAGAAAGTCCAGTCGTGCTGGTTGTCGTCGTCGGCGCCGCGCACTAGACGATGCTTGTTGCCTACCAGCATCATGACTCCCTCCACGCCATCTTGCCCGGGTCGAGCACCACGCTCCACCTCCTCTTCCACCCTCCTCTCCGCATACGTGGCGGGATAATTCGTCTCTAGTCGCTTGGCCAATGACGCATCAGGTGAAGCAGTTGTGTGCGTCCTGCACATTGGGCAATTTGCTTCGAGGTCATAAGTCGGGTCATAATTGGGGTCGAAGTCGGTGAGATTGACGTCTAGGCTTGAATGTTCGATTTGGTTCGTGGACGACACATCCGCCCACTGCGCCATGCATGATGCACAAAGAAGGTGGTTACATTGTGTTCGAACAGGCGTGAAGAGCAGCAATTGGCAAATCTAAAACTATGAGTAAAAAGCCTTGCTGTCTCCGCAATAGGCGCATACCGGACAGAGGTCGTCATGCGCTACTTCTTCCGTGGGTGCTGCGACCTCGGCCATGGCCACATCGGTTGAGCGAAGTTTGGAAGGAGGGAAGGGAAGCAGGCAGCGACCTCATGCGACGGCGGGATGAATGCAATATATAGCTCGCATTTTGACTAAGGACTGTTAGAGCATCTTTGTTGTGCCGAGTGGTGAGTGAACGTTAATTCGCTAAAAGTTCCATCAGGCACCAGTCGCGCCGCACTGGTGCACGAGCCGTGATGTCACGCGTGTCGCAGCACGTGACGTCGCGTTGTCGTGATCTTCATCTACATCTTGGCAGGGAGCGCGTTGCTGCATCTTAGGATTTAATATAAGAATGATGTCGGGGTTCCGGAAAAGCGCGGCTTGGAGGGTAAGATGATGGCTGAGCTTGACAAAATCATGCGGAGCCATGGCTCTTTTTGCTACCAGGAGCAACCCTCATTCCGATCGCGTTCATCCCTGAGTCGACACGGTGACGAAACTCATGCTTTGGAGCCCACGCGCTCGGCACCGGCTGCGAGAGTGTGAGTGCGTGGGCGATCGTATCCGCCACGGGCAGCGCAACATGCGGTCATAGCGAAACGAGCCGTCGAACTCAACGAGTGAACAGAAGGCAATGGCATCCAGCCAGCATTCGGACGACATCATCCGATGTTTTCAAGCGTGTTTCGATGGTGTCGATGCAAATCTCTATTGCATAATCTCGCCGTTACCAAGTCCAACACACTTGTATCGCAATGGGCAACGCAAGGGATGCGCGCAAAACACCTCCACCATACACGCGTCCCCGTGTTCTAGGAAATGATGCACACCTCAGTCCAGAAGCGTGATAGGTTTTGCAAACGGCGCCCCGCAAGCGCCCAGTCTCGGCGCCGGCGTCTCAGCTTAACTAATTGTCACGGCCCGCTGATTGGCTCTGCTATCTATTACGGTTGTGGCTATGCCGGTTTCAGCGGCGATTTTCGAGACACCACGACTCCCTTTTCTTCTGCCACCTGCAACGTATTTGGAAAGACTGTTGCCGCTTCCACCACTTTTCGCGCGCTGTTAACTGTGCCTCACTCTCGGCATTCCTGGATCAAGCGACACACGCGCATTGCTGATCGCCATAACAAACAAGGACGTGAACGACGGCCACCATGTGGTTTAAGAAACGCGAGGTCGATGTCGAGATGGAGGCGATGAGGGGGCAGAAGACGACTGCGCCAGAAGAGACAGAGTACAGGCCGATAAATTGGAAGAAGATATTCCTGTCACCCAAGTACATTCGTACGTTCTTACTTTTGCGACGTGACAAGCTCCTGCTGACACGCGCCAGCTTGGCATATTATCGGAATTGGGATTCTCGTCGCGACTGTCCTGATCACAATATATCACGATCAAGTCGTTGAGGTACATCCCCAACACCCCTGATTGCATTGACACGAGTCTAACATCGATTGCGCAGAAATTATTACCGTTTTCAGAAAAAGTGCGCGATCTGCCAGCAGGCTGGCTCATTCCCATCGCCATCCTTTTCGTCATTTCTTTCCCTCCATTATTCGGCCATGAAATCATCGCGCTACTCTGCGGTGTCGTTTACGGCCTCTGGATCGGTTTCGCAATCGTCGCAGCAGGCACTTTTATCGGCGAAATCGGCACCTGGTTTGCCTTCAAGCATCTCTTCCGACGCAAAGCGCAGGAGCTCGAGCGCAAAAATCTCAACTATGGCGCCCTCGCGCGACTTACGCGCGACGAGGGATTCTGGATTGTCCTTATCATTCGACTGTCTGCCGTGCCGTCGCATTTCTCGACCGCCGTGTTTTCAACCTGCGACGTCAAATTTTGGCATTTCTTCGTATCGACGTTTCTATCGTTGCCGAAGCAGGTCGTGTTGGTCTATCTGGGTGTTTTGCTGGTGCAGAACAACGGAAGCAACAAGGACAACTTAATCAAGACGGTCATGTTCGGTATTGTGGGGTTGATCACGGTTGTGCTGGGCATTTGGATTTACATGAAGATGCGCAACGTGAAGAAGGTGCTTTTGGAGGAGCAGGAGCAAAGGAGAGTGAAGAGCGCCGAGAGAGTGGAAATGGTTCCGAATGTTAAGAGCGCGTTTGAGAGGAGATATGATGAGGATGCCGCTGCGGATTGGACAATGCAACCAATACAGCCGACAAGAATGGTATGAGGGGTGGGCATGGAGTAATGTGTCCTGGAAGGCACCTCTTAGCGTAATGCATTAATGACATAATGACCATAACTCTCATTTTCGCTATTCGGCCGGGTGTTATCGCTTAGCAGTTCCTAGAGGTTTTCGCACTTATTTATAAGCGTAGCATAGCACTAACAGATACTTGAAGGCCTCTAGGCAACTGTAATACTTATAACACTTTATTGTTAGTAGGACGTGAATATATTCAGCCTGTACCATTAGATGTACATAGTGACTCTCTTGAGCACTACTATGTAGGGTGCACAGCCGAATAGCAAAAGCACAAGGCCGAGTATATTTAGCCTAACTTTAGCCCCTCTTCTATGTAAGTGAACTTCGTGGCCAGAGCTTACGAACGAAAGGAAAATCAGTATACTTTATTCACGCCCTTGACCCTTCCGACATTAGCATTGGCATCAACGCCCAGCCAGTCTCTCATCTGCGGACTCAGAGTCTTCTTCGTCTCTTCGCTCAGACCCGCAGCCCAATTGACCTGACCACGGATAAATGGTGCATTGTATGCACCAAATAAGAGCGCTCGATCTTGGTCTTCGGTGATGTTCTTGCCAGAGGTGTGCCAGATCCGACCTTCCATACAAATAATGGAACCTGCCTTGGCTTCAAATGGGATCAGCATCGATTCGGCATTGGCGGGAACATCGTTGCGGGACTGCCATTTGTGCGATCCTGGAATGTACAGCGTTGAGCCGTTCTCAAAAGTCGCGTCAGTCAGACACCTGTATACATTCAGCGTAGCCCAAAGCAGACTTCAACCGTCCGTGATGATTCGTGTACCAGATCACATTGAGACCCCAAGGCGCGACCCAAGGATCCGGACATTGCAAACTCAAATCACTGTGTAGACCCATACTCCCACTGCCCGGCCTCGCAATATTCGCCGTGAAATTGGAAACCAGAAAGTCTTCTCCGAGTAGACTTTGCACCATACTCACGGCCGTGGGATGGGAGATCAAGTCACGAAAGATCTCATCGAGCTCCATGAGGTAGAAGACGCGAACGTTGCTCTCGTTTGGGTCGAGGTGTGGTAGGTATGTGTCATTGCCACGGCGACGAGACTCCTCGGCAGCTTTCCAGAGACGATCAAGTGCTTCTTTGGCCTTGTTGGATGGCAATACGTCGGGAATGATACAGAATCCTTCTTCTTTGAATTGTTGTTGATATTCACTCAAGTCGCGACCTTCTGCTTCAGGGAATTTGGTAGACGTCATGATTTGCGAGTCTCAGTGAGATGCAACATCGAACCTCACGAGCAACTGCCAGATATCGCATCTCCATATCTTGCTTCATTTTTCGAGTCTGAGTCGATATTGAAGAGTTGCGCGACTGCCGAGAGCGGGGAAGGAGGAGGGGCAGGGTGATGGGGAAGCCGCAAGCCGCAAGCCGCTTCCGCATCAGGGGTTTGCCGCCACCACCAGCCAGCTCGTGCGGCTGCTCAGTTATGATATGTTGCACACATCTTCGTCATGGCATCAACTTACTCGTAGCCCTATATTGACAACACGCACACGTGATCAAACGTCCAGAACATCGAAAAGACACCCGAGGTACGGGCTACGACGAGGCGGCCCGCCATGCAACGCCCAGACGCAAGTCAGCCGTCGTGCATAAGCTCCATTGCTTGACCACTCAAGCCTCAGCCTTGCCCATGTCTTATCGAACATCACCATCCTGATCTAGACAATGCGATGGGGCTCCCCGGCTTCCAGTCTGACCGGCTAATCAATCTGCACATGCCGACCGAGAATGCCCACCAGTTGTATGTGAGTTACAGTCGCACAAGATCATCGCGTCGGAGCATGGCAACAGAAAGAGCATGGCGCACAAGATGAGTACCACAGGGCTGGAATGTCTCGAAGATATACAGGCATTACAGGAGGCCCAGACTGTGTGTGTTGTACCAATCTGACAAGTATCCCTGCCGTGAGCGCTGCAGCAAAATCTCAGCGCTGACCTCGAGGAATATTTAATGTGGGACTCAGTGCCTGGTGGTTACCCCAAATCCCCCAAGAAATCGATCATTCCTTCCCGGTAGGATTATGGCGGAGAAAAAGGTACCTCACGAGGCCGCAATCGATGTTGCAAGCGGCGAAGTCGAGTCGCAAGGCTTTGACCAGGCGGCTACCAAGAAGCTATTGCGTAAGCTCGACTGGCATATCATTCCTTTCATGTCTTTGATCTACTTGTGAGTAATCATCTTCTCCTCCCCATCGGCTTCGTGGCTTACACACCTCATACAGGCTATGCTTCCTCGATCGCACGAACATCGGAAATGCGCGCCTGGACCACCTCGAGCAGGATCTCAAGCTCCATGGGATCCAATACAATGATTGTCTGGCTGTACTTTTCCCGTTCTATATCGCGGCAGAGATACCATCAAACATCATGATGAAGCGAACCCGGCCTTCCATCTGGCTGACCTTCATCATGTTCTTTTGGTCCGTAGCCATGATATGCCAGGGCTTTGTTTCCAACTACTCAGGCTTGATGGCAACAAGAGTATTTCTCGGCGTGTTTGAAGGTGGTCTGTTCCCGGGCGTCAATTACTATATAAGCCAGTGGTAAGTTAACAAAATAGTTGACAAAGCTATCTACTGACATAGCTAAAGGTACGTACGCCATGAGTGCGGCTTCCGCATGGCGCTATTCTTCTCGGCCGCTACACTAGCCGGAGCCTTTGGTGGCATCTTGGCTCGCGGCATTGCGGAGATGAGTGGAGTCGGTGGCAAACAGGCATGGGCTTGGATTTTTATTCTGGAGGGGCTGCTCAGCATTCTGGTATCGATAATTGCATACTGGTGCATCTACGATTACCCTGACACGTAAGTCCCCTATGACCTGACAACTTCTCATCATGATTTTACGGCTCTGATGTCGTACAGCGCCCAATTCCTCAAGCCCCATGAGCGCGAAGAAGTCGAACGCCGACTGCGCGCTGATCACGGTCACCTCTCGAACGACTTTGATATGAAATATGTGTGGCAAGCTATCAAAGACTGGAAGATCTACATCTTCATGCTAATTTGCATGGCGGGATTCTGCCCCATCTATTCCTTTGCGCTCTTCCTACCAACCATCATCAGGAACATGGGCTATACCGCCAACGACGCACAACTCATGTCAGTCCCGCCGTATGTGTGTGCATGCTTCTTCACCATCACAGCAAGCTGGTATGCAGATAGAGTGCGAAGACGCGGCATCTTTTTGATGGGCTTTCAGCTCGTTGCTATCGCGGGCTTCTCCATGCTTGCTGCGACACCAAGACCACGTATACAGTATGCTGGCACTGTACTAGCTGCGATCGGCATCTACCCTCAGATCCCTCTTGGTATGGCTTGGAATAGCGGTAACATTGGCGGAAGCCTCAAGCGTGGGACTGGAATTGCCATGCAAGTCATGGGCGGTAATTGCGGCGGCATCATCGCGTCGTATGTCTATCTTTCGCGCGATGGTCCAAGGTATATCACCGGTCACAGCATCTTGATCGGCTTTGTGAGGTCAGTCGGCTGGATTGATGGTACAAGACGCAGCTGACACGCTCTAGCATGGCCTTCTTCCTGACGTTCTTCATGTCGACATGGTTTAAGCTGGAGAATGCAAGGCGGGACAAAATTACAGCAGAGGTCGGCTCGCAACCCTTGTCGCCGGAGCAGAAGATGCTGGAGAGAGAATTGGCTGACAATGTTCCTTGGTTCAGGTATACTACTTGAGGCATTGCGACAAACGAGCTGAACGCAATTACAGGGCGGTGATTCTAGTCAAACCGTGTTCATTATCTTGTTTGGTAGTCATGTCTTCTGAAAAAGAAAACCTGCACTACCCAGCCTATCTCCCACTTTGATTACACCGATCAATCCTATGGCGGACCAGTGTTCTAAGCCCAACATAAATTCCCGTACTCACTTGCACACGGATCGCCCGTACCGTTATACTCGAATACAATCCCCGGAAACTCCATCTGCACCGTTTCATCTCCCTTCAGCACCCCTTCGCCCTTGCCTACTAGCATCCCAAAGAAATCCCCAACAAACGTTCTAGATATATTCAACACCAGATCTGCAGGCGCAGCATCCCCACCACCCGCAATCCCATACGCCTGCTTCAAGAAAATCAGATCAGAAAAGTCTGTATGGTTTGTATGCCCCAATGCATGAATCTCTTTACACCATCCCGTCTGCCTCTTTTCGAAAATCGGCCACGTCGGATCAAAATATCGTGGATGAATTGAGCTTGAGAAAAGTAGCGACGGAACACCAACGTCAGCGGACGAATCGTTTGCACTTGCGCGCCCAAAGATCGTGCCGTCTAGATTCATCGTACCAAGAAATGTCTTGCCCTGAGACGAGCTGCGCTTCCGCTCGACGGGTATTTGCGCCAACGCCGCGCTGCCGCCGAGCGAGTGCCCGAAAAGCGCGAAATGCGTGAGGTTGAGTGGGATGTGCAAATGCCTAGATATCGTTGGCAGGGCGTCAAGAACGGCGGAATTGTCGTTGATGCGGTAGTTCTCAGTTGGGACGTAAATACTTGGATCCGGATCCCAATCAACTGAGTGCCCTGTGTACGATGTGCCGTCGGGATATTGTAGGTATGGTTGTTCGTAAGGGTGGTCGTTGGATATGACTGTGTACCCGTGGCTTACGAGCTGGGAGATCAGGCCGAGGAACATTTGGCTTGGTGGGCCCGCGAAAGGTGGGAAGAAGAGGAGTGTTGGTAGTTTCGGGATGTGCTTGAGTGAGCGCGCATTGTATGCGATGTGGGCTGTAATGCTACCGAATGTACCTAGGCTAAGCTTATAATATGTTTCGTATGCGGCGGCAAGTCCTGGCCAGATGTATCTCTGCGACGGAGCCGGATCGTGTGTTGGGTAGTAAACATTGACTAGGATGGATGTGCTGATGTTGTTGGGCGCGATCGGATCGTTGAAAGTCGTGTGATTGAGGATGTATGGCTTTGAACCGACATTGTAAGGACCGGTAGGTGGTGGAAGACTGAGGCCAAGTACGAGGGGGCTAGAATAGATGCCGATGAGGGCGAGCAACATGCGTGCCATGGCTTTAGTGAGAACAAAATCAAACAGAAACATAGCCTGAGAATTTGCTCAGTGCCAATAAATACACCGCGAATGACGATCCTTGCGCGAATTTCATCGTGCTGACAGCTATGTCAATTGCGCGTTATAGGCGCGACTTAGTGTGTCGGTTGAAGCTTTATTAGGCAGGTAGAAATGACTTCTCATATTCTAGAGCGTAAGCAGCCATTGCCCTATCTCAATACTGCTGCCTAGAAGCGTGGGAAGCGAACTATACATCACCATGGTATTTAATGAGCAAAGTGAGCCACACCATGGTGTTAGCCATATGGTGGAACAATATGTCGATGTCTAGACTATAGCAGAGCTTGTCGACGCATTTCTTTAGACATGGTTTTCGACCTTTCAAGTGGTATTTAACCGCTTGGGTTGGAGGCCTGAATGCTACTGTGGGCAATTGTTACATTGAACGATATATCGTGCCATGCATTACATCCTTTCGCTTTCGTGAACATTCGCAGAATTTCGCGAGGTCAATGTATCTATGAAGGTTATTAATACAAGATAAGATGGGTTGAAAATTGTGAATGGAGGTGCACACGTTACCGGGATTTTGTGTAAACTAGAGCGTTCAATTGTCTGGGTTGTGATTGGTGGCTGCTGTTTACGACGCCCCACTTCGGGTTGCAAGCAACAGTAGCTGATGTCTAGTTCTGAAGTACACTCACAATACCTCAAGAGTGTCTCTACAGCACCTCAAGCCCCTTGCAATCTGTACTTTTGAATTTTCTCTCGCACACGCGCCCATATGGTCGGATGATTACCAGCCATTTAGCGACGAATCACCATGCACAACCTCACCTAGGCGATGTCACGTGGTGACGCTTATTTCAGCCTTCCCTCCCAACATCCATCCATCGGCACACTCTTGCTAGAAGATCCCCTTTCCCATACTTTCGGCTTGTTCTCACCATGGAGCGCGACGATTTTTACGTACACGATGATTTCAACGAACCGAGCGAGATGATTCGCTTGCTCAGGATTCTCTCTATCGACAAGCAAATATACTGTGATTTACAAGTATTTTTGCTGATAGAATCGCCCGCCTTCACTGCACTGTCATACATGTGGGGCGATCCCAGTGTTACCGAATTCTTGATGATCAACGGACAGTTACTCCAAGTGACGAATAACCTCGCAAACGCACTCCGAGACGTATATCGCTTTTGGAGTGCGGGTGGTGAAGATAATACGCCGAGTGTTGAACCCACGGAGCGCTGGCTGTGGGCTGATGGTATCTGTATCAATCAAAAAAACGTTCTTGAGAAAACGACCAGGTACCTCTCATGCAGCAAATCTACACTCAAGCCAAGCAAGTCATCTCCTGGCTCGGAGGAGCCGATGAACGGACGCGTGCTGGACTTGAAGCACTCACCTTCATTTACAATGAGATCGTCATGCTGGATAGTTCCTCGATTGATCTTACTGAAATCGAAGAATGGTCATTTCATCCATTAGCATCTGAAGAAATCGCTAGCTTGATTGGACCAGAAGACCTGGCGTCTTTCGCACGTCTTTCGAGGCTGGTGGACTACTGGCAGGCCGAAGACATTCAGGCATCACCAAAATCACTCTTTAAGCCCATTGGCGAGCTATTCAAGCTACCATACTGGCATCGGATCTGGACATACCAGGAAACGGTCCTGGCTGGAGAACTTCTCCTGATGTGTGGCGCAGCAGTCACAACCTGGAGAATAGTGAGCACAGTAATTTTCTGGATACTCGCCATTAGACAGCATCATTCTCTTTCGAGATGCCCCGATGGTATACCCCCCAGCGAATGGTATAAATTGATGGAGCATACTGCGATTACAGAGAGAACTATCAGCATTAACCAGGGGAGGTGGTCTGTCAATTTTCGAAAAAGAAATGCTGCTCTTGGGAGCAATGAGCACGGCACATCTTTCGCATCCATATCTTTCGACATGTCAATCCATTTGAGCGGTAATGCTGTCGCATATCGAGCCACAGATCCAAAAGACTATGTTTACGGCATGGGAGGG
Source organism: Paraphoma sp. B47-9 (assembly GCA_001748405.1). Taxonomy (NCBI): domain Eukaryota; kingdom Fungi; phylum Ascomycota; class Dothideomycetes; order Pleosporales; family Phaeosphaeriaceae; genus Paraphoma; species Paraphoma sp. B47-9. Next base: position 132,399 of record BCLK01000239.1, read on the forward strand.
GTTATAGACAGTCGGATGCGGACAGACTATCGTGAGGCGTATTCCGTCGCACAAGTCTATCAAGACTATGTCAGCGAATGGTTTGCTAGAAGTGTTGGCGCCCCGGGCCAGAGCTTTCAAGACATAGAGGGCGGTCCCGACTTATGGTTTCTAGATTTAGCTGGCATTGGGTTTCCACGTCAATTTATCCTCGGACTACCCTCCTGGGCACCAAATTTTGCAGGCGTAGCTACGGCAGGACCAATAGCGGCTTGTCCAAAGCCTTTCCAACGGTCCTACGGTACCTGTAACAACGGCCTCTTCGCCGACGCTACGTCTGTTCCTCAACTTGGAAAAGGTATCCTTCGATGCAACGCAGTGATTGTGGCGGTGATCGGTGATCTCGGGCCGCTTGTCGCTTCCGAAGACTATGTATGTGATCGAAATAGCCAATCGGTTCAGTGGTTGCTGTGGATATTCGACAGAGTGCTAGCATCACTGCGACATTCCAGTGACAACAACATTCCCCTCCTCGAAGACGTTATACACACTCTCTCCTTCAGAAAGGTAGCAAATTCAGACCCGGAAATTCATTTCCGCATACGTATGCTTCTCAGTGACATGGCGTATGTCTGCGCCGACATCCGTGGCGTATCTCGAAACGACTTCTATAGGTCGCTCAAACTGGAGCCTCATCGTACTCTGAGCAAAGAAACCGACAGGGCCGGGGAACGCATTTCTCAGCAATATCGCGAGGCAGCTCAGCAATTTTGTGTTGATGAGAAAAGCACCGTTTCGGAAGAATTCGCCATCAACGTCTGGCTCGACGTGCAGAAGGACGCGAATGAGTTACGCATAGCGTCAGTGGAGCCTGCGCACTTTGGCCTCTTCCCTCCACTTATGCACAAAGGAGATATACTCGCAGTGGTCGGAGGTTTCGCGCTTCCCGTCGTGTTGCGTAAAAGCGGCAATGGGTACGTCTTCGTCGGCCCGTGTCACGTGCCGTTTCTGATAGATGTGGAGAATACAAAGGAGCGCATACGTCTTGGCCAAGCATGGTTGGAAGACATTGAGATCTACTGAGTCGGGTAGCCTTGAGACCTTCCCATCCCTTTCCTCTTTCTCTGTCTTTCCCATCTTCTCTTTTCTCTCGCGCCTTGCTCTTCCCAGAAACATGAACGAGGCTCGCGTCGTTAGGTTAGCACGGCATTGTAACGGGAAATCATCAGCGTTATCACCAATCAGATAGTCACAATTGTTCCTGCAATATAATACTGCATTATTCCCAATAACATGCCAATTGTACCCCTATCAACCAGGGAGAAATTCCAAAGTAGGTAGGAAGATGTCTTCCTAGCAATCAAAACACCGCTGAAAACATGATCGTAGCACGCATAGATCAACCAACGTCTACCGCAAACCGGCAATTTCGTCACGCATTCAAGCAATGACATGCCTCCCGCCCGCCAGCATCGCGATATGACACTGCAAGAAATATTAGAATACTTTATAGCAGTACTCCCTTGTCGTGTGAGATGCAAGTTTGGTTGATGATTTACTGTGTTCATATATCGCTGAGTTTCGGATGAGTACCATTTAATAACACCTGATCCCAATCTCTCCCAACCAAACCATCACTTCACCCATCAACCCACATAAAACCAATCCCACACATCAATCTTAATTATCCACATTCAATTCCACATCTATAAACTCAAACTCATGCTCATACTAATTCTCATTTCCATACTCGTATCATGCATCTATCGCTCATTATCATACCAAGTCGCGCGAGAGAGAGGGGAAGAAAAAACACACAAAGTCCCTCACGGAACCAATCTACAAACCCCACAGCCACCGCTTCGCTTCGCTGCGACTCTCAATGCCATGCTATGCTTACTTGCTTCATGCCACGCAAGAAACTACGGGGGTATAATGCCAACCACCAACCACATTTTCGGAAAAAAAGCATACACAATTACGATCCGTCAGTCTAATCCTCCATCGTCACTTCATTCAGCAGTCTACGCGACGCCAATCCCCTATGCGTCGCCATTCGCGCCCTTCTTCTTGTTCTTCTTCTTCTTTGACTTGGGTGTGCCTGGCGTGCCGTTCTCAGACTTGGTAGGGCTGGGTTCAGGGTCTTCCACAGTAGGCGTGTCAGGCACTGGGGTCTCGGCTTCGGCTTCGGCCTCGGGCTCAGCTTTGGCTGGTTCGACGGCCTCGGGTTCTGCTTTAGTAGGCTCAACGGCTGCGGCAGGTGTCTCGGGTGCAGCGGCGGGAGTTTCAACATCCTTCACTTTCTCGGGTTGTGCGCTGGCTTCAGCAAGTCTGGCTTCGAGGTCGGCAATCTTTGCATCCGAGGAGGCCTTGTCAGCTGACAGCTTCTCTGAGGATGCCTTGAGGTCCGCGATCTCAGTCTTGAGAGTCTCGGCCTCTTCCGCAGCCTTCTTTGATGCCTTGAGCTCCTCTTCAGCAGTCGAGAGCTTAGCCTTGGTGTCCTCTAGCTCAGCAACGTCCTTCTTAGCAGCTTCGAGATCGGCTGTGGCCTTCTCAAGCTGAGTCTGTAGTTCAGTCACTTTGCCTGAGTCCTCCTTGGCTGCTGCGAGGTCCTTCTCCGCTGCATCCTTGGCGGCGGTGAGCTCATCAGCCTTCTTGACAGCATCGGCATGATCGGCGGAAGCTTGTTCAAGCTTGGTCTGAAGCTCGGCGATCTTCTCCTCGTGGGTGGAAGAGGCCTTTGCGGCGGTCTCTGCCTGCTCTTTGGCTTCGGCCTGAGCCTTTTGAGCTGCCTGGAGGTCTGCATCGAGGGCCTCCTTTGCTTTCTTGGCTTCTGCGAGTTCATCCTGAGCAGTCGACAAGGAAGCCTTGGTCTCATCGTGAGAGGCCTCCGCAGCCTTGATAGCGGACTCATGACCGGACGCAGACTCCTTCAGTTCAGCGAGAGCCTTCTCAGCATCGGATTTGGCGGTTTCGGCGGCGGTGAGCTGCTCCTTAGCGGCATCATGCTCAGAAGTCTTCGCCGCAAGGTCCTTCTCAAGAGTAGCAACCTTCTCCTCGACCTCACCACTTGATGCCTTGGCAACTGTGAGAGCTTCGGCATGCTCTGCATCCTTGGCCTCAAGTTTGCTGGTGGCCTCCTTGAGGGAAGCCTCGAGCTCAGAAACCTTGCCAGCATCTGCCTTTGCATCTGCCAACTCCTTCTCCAAAGTCTCGACCTTGCCAGCGGCGGCCTTGGACTCAGCCAGCTCCTTCTCGAGAGCCTCGATCTTGGTCGTAAGGTCGCTAGTCTGGCCCTTGGATGACTCTGTATCCTTGAGTGCTTCAGCGAGCTTGGCGTCCGTCTCCTCGGCCTTGCTGTTCGACTCCTTGAGAGATGCCTCCAGGGTGGCGATCTTCGCTGTCAGCTCATCGGTGCTACCCTTGGCAGCCTCACCAGCCTTCGTGGCCTCTGCGAGCTCAGCCTCCTTCGCTTCAAGCTTGGATGATGACTCCTTGGCGGAAGCCTCGAGCTCAGCAATCGTGGTGCGGAGAGTCTCCGTCTCGCCCTTTGCGGACTCAGTCGCCTTGGACGACTCTTCCTTTGCGGCTGCAACGTCTTTCTGCGCAGCTTCAAGATCGGTCTTGGCCGACGCAAGGGACTGCTCAAGCTCGGTGATCTTTGCCTGAAGGCCATCAGCATCACCCTTGGCCGACTCGACAGCCTTGCTTGAATCCTCCTTGGCGGCAGCGACTTCCTTCTCTGCGGTAGCGAGAGACGATTCAAGCTCGGTGATCTTGCTCTGAAGTGTCTCGGCCTCCTGCTTTGCAGACTCAGTAGCCTTAGCGCCAGACTCCTTTGTCTCAGCCACAGCGGCTTCGAGCTCGGTGACCTTTGCTTGGAGGCCTTCCGTATCGCCCTTGGCGGCCTCCTTCGCGGCGGTGACGTCCTTTTGAGCCGTTTCGAGGTCGGCCTTTGCGGTGGTGGCCTCCGTCTGGGCAGCTTCGAGCTCGGACTTCGCGGATGCAAGGGATGCCTCAAGCTCTGTCACCTTGGTCTGAAGACCTTCAACCTCCTCCTTCGCAGAGCTAGTCGCTTTCTCAGCATCAACCTTTGCCGCGGCAAGAGCCTCCTCCAACCCAGTAACCTTTGCGCTGGATGATGATGAAGTGGCGGCGACCTCACCCTTGGCGGCCTCGATTTCAGCCTCCTTTGCTGCGAGGCTATCCTTGGCCTGATTCAGGGACGCCTCAAGCTCAGTTACCTTCGCAGTAGAAGCCTCAGTCGCGTTACCAGCCTCAGCCTTTGCGGACTCCACCTCCTTATCCTTAGCGGCAAGGCTCTCCTCGAGCTCAGCAATCTTCGCGTTGAGAGAATCGACATTGCTCTTGGCCTCATCGGCGACCTTCGCAGCCTTCTCTTTCTCAGCAGCGAGCTCAGAAGATGCGGTCTCAAGCTCCGACGTCTTCGCGGCGAGCCCGTCTTGGGCCTCCTTGAGTGAGGTCTCCAACTTGGTAATCTCTCCACGCAGCCCCTCGGTCTCGCCTGAAGCGGAGTCTGTGGCATTCTTCACCTTCTCCTCCAGCTCGGCGATCTGGGCCTTGAGGCCATCGATCTCGCCCTTGGAAGAATCAGTCAGCTTGGTGATCTCGTCCTTGGCAGCGGTGTGCTCATCAGTCTTGGTGACAAGGTCCGCCTTCGCGGATTCTAACTGCGACTTTGCGTCATCGAGGGCAGTCTGAAGCTCTGACACCTTGCTAGAAGCATCGGTCGACCCGGTGCTAAGCGTGGTGATCTGGGTGCGAAGACCTTCGGCTTCGTTCTGGTGAGTCTGTTTGAGCTCGTCGATCTGACCGCGTAGACCCTCAGCCTCCTTGGTCGCGGTCGAGTGGGACTGCTCGAGCTCAGTGAGCTTTGCACCACGGGCTTCATGCTCCTCGGAGAGCTTGCTGTGTGCCTCGGTGCGAGCGGCGAGTTCCTCCTCATGCTTGGCCTGGACCTCCTCGAGCTGAGACTTGATCGAAGCGACCTCGGCGGTAAGATCCTCGACCTTCTTATCCGAGACTTCCTTCTCCGAAAGAAGAACGGCAAGCTTGTTTTCCCGCTCGTCAAGGTCGGTCTTGTCGATCTTCAGGGCATTTTCGGCCTTCAAGGTCTCGATGTCGCCGGTGGCCTTCGCAAGCGATTCTTCGGCAGACGTGTTCGCAGCTGCAAGCTTCTCGAGCTCACTCTTGGCCGAAGCAAGTGACTGCTCAGCGCTCGTCTTGTCGGCGCTGAGCTGTTCCAGTTCGCTCTGTGCCTTGGCCAACGACTCTTCTGAGGTTGTCTTGTCCGCCTTGAGAGACTCGATCTCAGCATCCTTTGCAGCGAGGTCGTCCTTGGGAACGGACTCGCCCTGGCTTGCCTCGAGCTTGGCGATGGTCTCCTTTAGCTGTGCGATCTCCGCCTTGAGGGTCTCAATCTCTTGCTGCAGCTCGGTGATGCGGGTGGTGAACTCGGCCTCGCACTCCTCGCGGACTGTGTTGCGCTCCTTTGCCTTGGCTTCGCGAACCTGCTGCACAACAACGCTGACCATGTGCTCCTCGAGGTCCTTCTTGTCCTGCTGCAGGGTGACTTCGCGCTCCTCGAAGCCTTTCTCGCGCTCCTTGTAGTCCTCCTCGAGCGACTTGACGTGCTCGTCCTGTGCGGTAGCAACGGTCTGAGCCTCTTGGAGCTCCGCCTGGGTGTGTGCGAGCTTCTTCCGCAGCTTCTCGAGCTGGACCTCGAGCGAGTCGTCGGGCTTGGGTGAGGGCGGTGTGGTGTCTGGGACACGGCGAGTTAGTAAAGCTGATGCAGGCACGTACTTGGGCGTGACGCGGAATGAGTTGGGGGTGTGTGCTGCGGCAATGGTTACTGGGCATGTGGAAGAGGAGGAAAGCACACGACATACCTATCCGGTCCTCACCACCTGGAATCTGCGCCTCGCGGGGCGTCTCTGGCGGGGTGTCGATGCCATTCTCGCGCGGCGTATCCTCGACCTTGCTCGGCGCCTGTGTGTCCGTTGTCGTCACCGGAGCTGTGGGCTCTGGCGGTCCGGGTACGGGCTGAGCACCGCCGAAAAAGTAGTTGTATGCGCGCTTCATACTGCTCGTCCGCTTAGGAAGACCTGGGCGCTGCGAGCTCGTCGATTTCCGTCCTCTCCGCTCCTGCTCGGCTGACTCTCCGATAACTGTGACCGGGATCAAATTCTCTCCCGTCTTCTCCCGTTTGCTGGCTGACGGTCTGGTGAGTCGGCGGCCGAACTTTTGGGACCCGGATTGGATGTCCGCGAGGATTTGCTTTTGCTCTTTGGTCGAGGCACTGCAAAAGTTGTGAGTAGACGTTCAGGGAATGTTGAGGAAATAGGTAGGTGGAGAGATTGCGCAGGTGAGATATGTTGTTGAGGTCGAGTGCTCGGAGTGCAAGCAGGAAGCAATGACCGCAACAACAAGCAAACTCGCGCAATCGCAGCAACAGGCAGAAACACAATCTCTCGCCAATCGCTTATCCGTACCTCGTGATTCGCCCAGTACAACAAGTTGAGCCTTGACCCAACAGTGAATGCGAGCTGGATATCAAGATACAAAAAAAAAGTATCAAGAAAGAGTAGAGAAATGAAAACGGGCCAGCAACTTACTCATAGCTCTGCTTCCGCCCAAAGCTAGGCATGATTCAGACACACACCCTCTTTCACGGCAGCTAGCGAATGAAAAAATTGCGTTATCAGTAACGCACAGAGGTCACGGCGTTTCTGAGCGCGAGCGGTAAGTGTTGGAACCTTTATGTACAAGCACAACACGTCGGACCTGCAGGTGCAGCGAATCACCGCGCAGCCACGTCACGTCGCGTGGAGAGGCGAGATTTCTTGTGCTCCGAGGAAAGCGCTGCACAGAGGGTTATGCAGGTGTGGTCGCGGCAGATGGGATGGTGTGTGGGAAATGTTGAGAAGGTGCAATTGATGTGGTTGAAACGCGGGATTTGTATGTACGGCTTTCTTTGCTGTCGTGCCAGCGTGCACAACATATGGACATGGCCATGCTGAGCTTGCGCACAGGTACCGGTCGGTAAAGCGCTGGCGGGTACACTAGAGTTGGGACTCGGCATGATGCGAACTCGACCTCGTGCTGCCAATTATCGCAGATGTTTCATCTCATTACACTCGAGGCGGCCTCTCACAGCGCCTTCACGACAAGGCACTCCTGTTGTCGCAGGCAGGGACATGGCGCGACGTGAGACACGTCGGGCGCGAAAAAGTCGACATGACGGATGATGCAGGGCTCGCGGTTGATGCGTTGGCGCTGGGGATCCACTTGGCTTTCCACTCGCCAAAAGTTGCGGTGGACGGGCCGCGGGATGCACGTCGTTAGCAGGACAGAAGACACGTCAAGGTCAGATGCGGTGGTGCTTTCGAGTCGCGTTGGCACTGGCATACGCTCTACCGTGTTTCACTCAAACCTCAGTTCGTTGATGACAATGGCCTCATTAAAGAATAGAGCATCTCGCACACCAAAAGCAATCTCTTCACCGCCAAAACCAATGCACCCCAGACCCATCCATCCACAAGTAGAAACCCTGCATGCATAACCGCACCCGTTAGCGCTAGCCAAGTCAGGGCTTCCACCGCCAGGGCCACCGCCGTCTCGCAGATCAGATCGCAGGCTGTCATGACGGGCGTCAAGAATTTTTCGTTGCTCTGGTGATGTCGCAGACGAACGTATGTTCGCATCGCAGTGCATCGTGAGTCTGCAGAAGCAAGTCGTGCTGCTTGTAAGAGTGATGTTGAGACGATGGGATGACCTGATGTTCCTGAAGCTGCGTGCGCCATCCCGTCGTGCATCGCATGGCTATCCTTGACGACCAGTCTCAACTGTCAGACTTTCAGGCACGTCATGACCGCGCAGAGTCATATTGTTGAGGAGATATTGAACAGAAGTCGTAGACATCTGTAACTAGATTTCTTTTTCCTAGAAGTCAACGTGATCCAACTTCCTACCAAATGGCCAAGCACACTGCCCAGGTGAAGTAACAATCCGTACTCATTCCAGCTCAACCTGCGCGAAAATCCTGAACTATACATTGTGTGATTACAGAAGGCTGTATGTGTTCGGAAACCTTTTCACATTTTCGTTTCTATAGGTAGTTGTCTGAGACTACACAGCACACTGCGAACGACCCATGTGAAGATTATACATAGCCGAGCGGACACAAATCGTTGCGAGCCATGGCGGCAGTGTGATGTCGCTTTCGGAAAAGACGAGATAGCGAATAGTGGCGGGAAGGCACACGCATTGAAAATGTAACAAACATGATATTGTACGTAAGCTTTCCCGCGACGCTATCCACAGTCGCTACTCCAAACGCCACAAAGCAACAAGGTATCTCACGTTATTCATCCCAGCGCATGCAACTCCGAAATCCACGTCCTTCTTCTCCGACACTCCTACATCGTCCGCCAGAAATAGTTTGTGTAAAAGTGCCTCGAGAACTTGGGATCAATGTTGACCACGTGCACGTCGCCCTTTGCCGCATTCCGGATGACAGCCTTGTTGTACTCGCCCGTTGTCTTGTCGGCTTCGACATCGATGCCCAGGGTGCGGTAAAGCTTCAGCTTGAGTCTGTTTCCACGTTGTTAGCGCATAATCTCCCAAACACATTTCTGCAAGATGATGGGTCGACTCACACAGTCGCATCCTCGCCGGGCCTCGTTTCAACGCCTCCCTCCACACCCTCATCCTCTAGTTCGCCCGCGACACTTCCCAGCCTGCCCAACTCGCTCTGTAACCTCTCGCCCTCAATTTCTAAATCGCTAGCCTGCTTCGCAATCTTGAACTTCTCCGTGTCCAACCTCAGAATCTCACTCGCATGGTCGACTGCATTGTGTTGCGCTAAAGTGTGGTTGTGATTTGCGCTCAGTGTATGGTGGGTGCGCGAGAGTTGAGAGAGGCTCGCTTGGAGTGATTGGAGGTGTTGTGTGCGGAAGGTGGAGAGTGTGCTGAGAGAGTCGGAGATGCGGGCGAGAGAGGCAGTGTCATTGGAGATTTTGAAATGCGAGGTGCACTGGGAGATAAGCTGGAGAGCGGTCAGTTTGCCTGGTCTTGGAAGCAGGAGTGAGGGCATGCAGGACGTACGGCGGCGGGGTCTTCGTCGAGAAGCATTTTGAGTGTTATTTATGAGTCGCGGAGAGATTTAGTATTGTTTTGTATCTTTGACGAGGGTTTGGCGGCGACTGTGTTGGTGCAAGGTGGGATGTAGGTGTGATGTTCGCGATGCCTTTGTGGTGTTGATGTTCTGTTGTTTTGGCGCCCGTGCACCCCAGCAACCAGAATCCAGCAGCCGCGGCCCGCATGCCGCCACACTTGGGGCGCAGTCCACGAGGCGTACGTCACAGAACGTTTTCACGAGACAGTCCTTGGTCGTCTGCTGGTGTATCCACCTGCTCTTGCCTCTCTGTCTTATCTTCCTGACAACTCGCTTCGTGGATCGCATACCACAACATCGCCATGTCGCCATCATTACCATGTGTGTACAGCTGAAAATTGAGGGGAAGGCTTTGCTAACGGATGACAGACGCTGCAGATGTTGAATCGCCGCTGAAGCCTGAGGAACTACAGGTCCTGCGTGCGCAGTATGAGAAAGAGGGCGAATATGTTGGATTGCAAACAAAGTTCAACTACGCATGGGTACGCTGCCACCATGCCCCGCATGCTATCTATTGAAGCTGCGCGTCACATTCAGAGGCGGCGGCTAACCACCGGTTTAGGGCCTCATAAAATCCAACTCGCGCCCCGATCAGCAAGAAGGTGTGCGCTTGCTCTCAGAGATCTTTCGCAACTCGCGCGAACGGCGGCGAGAATGCCTCTACTATCTCGCCCTCGGCAACTACAAGCTCGGCAACTATGCTGAAGCACGGAGATACAACGAGCTCCTGCTTGAGCTTGAGCCAGCAAATCTGCAAGCGGGCAGCTTGAAGGGCCTCATAGATGAGAAGGTCGCAAAGGAAGGGCTCGTGGGCGCAGCCATCGTCGGAGGACTGGTTGTGGCAGCGGGCGTCGTCGGCAGCATGATGATGAGGGGAAGGAAGCGGTAATTGTTTTATCAAGCAACGACGTAATGATGTGAACATGAACGCGCCAGGCACTGGCGTTGGTGAAACATATACCTTTGGCTGAGATTGTACAATATTCGAGCGCTCTTCTCGCATGTTGCATTTGAAAATAATCCCATTCTTTCAAGCATGATTTGCAAGGCACGCTACAACCTTGCCTGGAGTCTCCAACCGTGTCGTTTGAATAGTGACAGGGCTGTGGTGCGGCTGGAGAAGCAAATGGAAGCTCGCAGAAAGGCAAATACAATTGGTCGGCAAACGGGCGGAGTCACCTCAAGACAATCACAATGGTCTTACCATAAAGACAACAAAGCCGCGAACTACTTTAGAGGCGTTTCTCAAACCTTACACTTTTTCTTTTCCTAAAGGAGACTTGTGCCTTGCATTTCGCACACCCCACGAAGTGTGCACTTAAAGAGGCTTGGTGGACCCTGGATCGGACGCGACTCTTCGCGATCTACCTACCCGCATAACGTCACCGCTGAAAGCAAGCTTCACGGCACCGTCTTTCGCCGCCAGCCTTGCCAGCTTTCTGGAACCTGAAGCTGCCCCCGCAGCATCGCCACGCATCCTCCTGCATCTGCCAGCGACACATAGGTCCAATCAACCACATTGTCTGGTCGCTACCGCAACACAGCGCATGACGATATTCCGTGGCTGTTCACGGCGCCGAACTCACCTCCCGTGACATTTCCGCAAGACCAGCTCACCTCACATTACACCTTCCCCATCTACACCACTGTACCTAGGCCACACATACATCGGCTTCCTCTCGACCTAGACTCCACACACATCCCTCAGTATGGAACGATCAAGTACTCAGCCTTCCGCCGGGCAGAATCAACCGTCGGGCCGGCGCGACATGATGTTCTGCCACGAATGCGCCGACGAGTGGTATCGGGACGAACATGGCCTCACCTGCCCAGAGTGCGGCTCGGACTTCACGGAAATAGTAAGATGATAGCGCGCGACCTCGCATCCAACCTCGTGCTGGAGGCTGGTCATGTTTGATCAATGCTGGACTTGCTAACATACCCCAGATTGAAGAGAACAACGACCCACGAGATAGCGTTATGTTTGCCGACGACGACGGCGACGACGATGACTCAATGCCCGACCTCGAAGAAGCCCCGCCGAATGCACACCCCCACCACAATCCTTGGGCGAACGACGACCCTGATGAGGCGGACATCAGCAATCTGCAATTCACACAAACAGCGCCTGGTAGATTCAACGTGCAAGCGACCATCACACGATCAGTGTCGCCTCAGCAGTTCCGTGCCGCTGGTGGCATGGCTCCAGCTTCAATAGGCGGCTTCATGTCCATGTTGAATGGGTTGACAAGAGCTGCAGCACAGCCACAAGGCCAGCAACCCCACGGCCAGGGCGAAGGCTTGTTCTCAGGACCCAACCAGGCTCAGAATCAACAGCAAGACCAATCTGCGTTTCAGGAGGCTAGAGGCCAGACTACAGGAGCACAGCCACGCATTCAGACATCACGATTCACATATCATGCGGGTGCGCGGCTGTACCCGAGAGACCCGAACAACCCAGAGCCACGGATAGAGCCTGTCGACGATATTACCAAGTAAGTCTAGCATCATTTGCTGCCCGAGACATTCTAACAAAAAGCAGTGTAGTTACTGGCCTCATGGCAGCACTCGGCGCGCAACCCGGAAATTTCCAGGCTCAACAACATCCTGGCGGTGGGTTCGAGGCACGTTTTGGAGGTGGACACGATCACGATCACGACCATGGCGGACATGTGCATGCTGCTCATCCGTTTTTCGCTCTCTTTAACTCTCTCGGAATGATGGGACCTGGCGGCCAGATGGGTGACTTTGTGTACTCGCAAGAAGGTCTGGATCGTATCGTATCACAGCTGATGGAGCAAACTGCCACGTCCAACGCACCTGGGCCAGCACCGCAGTCCGAAATCGACTCCCTGCCGCGTAAGAAGGTGGATGAGGAAATGTTGGGCGCGGAACACAGAGCAGAGTGCAGCATTTGCATGGACGAGGTCAACATCGGTGAAGAGGTCACAGTGCTACCTTGCAAGCATTGGTTTCACCACACGTGTGTCAGTGCTTGGCTCAAAGAGCACGACACTTGCCCGCACTGCCGAAAGGGTATCACAAAGCAGGAAGAGGGGCAATCAAGCAACCAATCAGGTCAACAGCCAAGCTCGGGAGCCCAAGCAAGCGGCTCAAGACAGATGCCAGGCGCATTTGACGTCTCTGGAAGTGGCACACCTCAAGATCCGTACATGGTGCCAGCCGATGGCACATCATCAAACAACACAGATACAAACTCTGGCAGCGGAGGCATTAGCGATCGGATACGCCGTGGTTTGTTTGGTCCTCAGCAATGATCGCAGTCTCGACTTGCTGGCGACTAAGCTAACGCACTCCCCTTTATTCAGGAAGAGAACGATTGCGTCGAAGTCGAGAGCGAGTCCGACATCGCAGACACAGTCGCTCACTCTCCGGTGTGTTCGAGACAAACTCTCCCGAGATAGTAAGGGTCCGAGCCATTCGCCCGATTGGGTTCATAGTACATCGCATTCCAGCACAGGATGGATTGTATGACACGGAAAACGAGGGACGACCGCACTCAGTTGCTTGAGCTTTGGATCTGGCGTTTGTTAGGCAAGGTTTCCGTCCCCTTTGAGTTTGGATAGACACTGGCACGTTTCTGCAGCCGAACAACTACGGCGGTTGGTAGATTTGGATAGGAGCATTATCATGGCGTTAGTAAAGCGGGTTTGGTCCATCTTATTACCGGGACATAGCATTCGTTCGAGACTGGGAAGGAATACCATGACATCTTTCAATGATTTCATTCTGTGACGCTTTCAATGCGGTGGTGTTTATATGAGCTACTTTTTGGATATGCGGCGTCCAGAGGTGGGACTACAGCTACTAAGCGTAGTTCTAATTTCGGCAATCCAAATTATCTCGTCATTTGCTTCTCCCATTTGAGCCCCCGCATAAACTAACAGCTATTCGTCGCCAGATGATCTCTGATTGGAGTTGGTGCATTTGAGGGGGCACACCACACGGCGCATGAAAGCGCGGTCCTGAGGGCGCAGTTGAACGGGCGGGAAAGACGCCCGCATGGAGCGAGTTGAAAAACGTCGACTCATGCTTTGAACGTCCGCTTGTTCCTGTCCGTGAGGATGCAGCCACGGCGTGGACGAAGGCACCACCAGATCACGGGTGTCTGTAGCGGAGCTTGTACCCACGCGGAAATCTTTTGATTTCAATAGGGCAAAATGTCCATGTGGACTGGCGGACCACCCGTGACTGTGTAAAGAGTACTGTAGAAAGATTATGGGGAGAAAGAATTTTTTACATTCCTCGTGCGTTCCCCCGCACGGTTACAACCTTGAAGCGCTGCCTCCATCAACGCTTCTCATAGCCTTGAGCGCCCGCACGGGAGAATCGCTAGTGAGTGAGCACCTCATCTGGTACAGAAAATGCCCTTTCCCCGTAATTTCCTGTACTTCTTAAAAGTTTACTTTCCCGCGCCATTGATGATTTACAGCTTTCGAACGGCTGGCAGATCACGTCTTCCGGCAAGACTACTTCTTCGACGCAGGAAACACCATTCTCTTCCGCGATAATCTCCTAAAGCCTTCAAAATTCTTCGCTGAGCCTGTCACAACGTGTGTGTAACACAGCTTCATAAACGCTCGCAGCTTCACTGACATAAACCATGTGGTAGGAGGCGGTGGAGCTATTGTTGAAACGGAACCGCGGGATGTCCATTTCCGGGCGTTTGATTGGCTTCGGGGCCAGATTACTCCGGTCCTAGCGTCGCGCTAGTGAGCACATAGCTTACGCGGTACTTGAGTCGTAGCCTGTTAAGGTTCAGTGTTCGTCTCTCGTGACCGACATTAACAGTCTGTACAGCCGTTCACTACACATCCTTTCGCTTCCAAGGGGTTACGCTCTACCTCAGTGTCAGCAGCTGCGCCTTACCAGCTTACCCTCTCTTCACTGATTTAGTGGTGAATACCCGCCGTTGCAGTTTGCTGCCCTCCTGGTCCTGTGAATACTTTTGCCTCGCTTTGGCATTCCCACTGCCATCGTGTCGCGCGGCCGCTCACCGAGCGGGAACCACTATCTAGTCGACCTCTAGCAACCTATCGCGTCAGACTTGCAACTGCGCTCCGTCCGTTATAATTGTATAAGACGGCGAAGTACAGGACGATTTCTACGCGAATAGTATGTTCCGGAGGAGCATCGCCAGGATGGCAGCTATTCCCAGAGACATGGTTGGGACTACGGGAACGAAATACCAATACAAACAACTCCTCCAGGAACGAGAGCACTTCGGCCGCGTCTGGCTAGCATCGTAAGTACTTCCCAATTGTATGCTACACAAGGTGCGAAATAACTCTAATTAGAAGTGGGCACGACCGATTTATCTTGAAAGACATTCCTGAACTCATTTTCGACCATTTCAACGAAGAGATTCGACCTAACCTCCGCGATAGTCCCTTCATACGACTACCCGTGGACACGATCCCCGGGGAGCGTATTTTCGTTTTCAGATATCTAAAAGAAGACCTTTTGAGCCTTGTGAGGAGAGAAATTTCCATGCAAACTGCAAAAAAGATCCTCAAGGATAGTCTGAGAGGACTCGTTGAGTTACACAACCAAGATATCATACATCTAGGTAATGAAGCTCTTCACAAAACTACAGTGCTAATAACTAACGAACATCAGACATCAAGGCAGACAATATCATGGTTGACTACCATCACGACGAAGAAGAAATGGTACTCGAGAAGGTTCAACTTACTGATCTTGACAATGCGGCCTATCTTCCCAATGGCAGGTACATCAAAGGCATGGTAGCGGGCAACGAAAATTGGCGTAGTCCGGAGGCATTTTTCAAAAGCAAACTCAGCAAGCCGGCAGATATGTTCTCCTTTGGGATCGTTGTAGGTACTGGTACTCAAATTTCCACATTGCGCACTAATCGTTGTAGTGTATCTATACTGTTCTTGGTCAGGTGATATTTGGGCCAGATGCCGATCTTGAGAAGCATGAAAAGCAGGGCGCATTGCCTGATATGATTCGGTTACAACGTC
This sequence comes from Paraphoma sp. B47-9, assembly GCA_001748405.1. NCBI lineage: Eukaryota > Fungi > Ascomycota > Dothideomycetes > Pleosporales > Phaeosphaeriaceae > Paraphoma > Paraphoma sp. B47-9. The sequence continues at coordinate 147,582 of BCLK01000239.1, forward strand.
AGGTTTCATACTTTGGAGATCAGGATGGACTTGATGGTCTGAAGACGCACCTAGACGACGATGAAATCAGTCGCATTGCTTTGACTATGCTTTGGGAGGATCGCCATGAGCCCTACATCCCTTATAAGCCATTTTCAGAGTGGCCCGAGGTGAAGGACACTGTCTTCAAGGATCTGATCCTGCGGTTGATGAACTTGGACCCCTCGAAGCGAATGACAGCTCAGCAAACGCTGGAGCATCCATGGTTCAGGGACATTTGATAATCTGTAGAATGCCGATTCATTTCATCGTTTTTGCTTTTCTACTTGCTGCTCAAAGTCATCACTCTTTCCTGTTGTCTTTGCCGACCCATTTCTTTGGCAGGGCTTGTCACGTGTCAACTGTGGAGAATAAACCAGCGCACGCCACGGTCAAGGACGATTGCAACGAAGAGAAATCTGCTTCACCTTACCAGGAGACCAAGCGCCCTGGGAAGCACCAGCCCCAGTGATCTGCATTAACCGCTTTGAAGGTCATGATCGGCTCCAAGAAGCTACATTTGACTCACAGAGTTTTACTGGCCTATGCAAGGGTTTGTTGCATTATTTGCTGTGCCGCAGCGCGTAGAAATTTCTTTCGAGGACCTATAATTTGAGATCAGACGTGTCGGGACCAACTCGGCACTACACTCAAACAATGCACTGCGCCGTAGCGCTTAAAAGCCTCTTTCGAGAACATATCAATTACACCGAAATTTGATGGAATGATCTCAACGCTATGATCAAGTAATACATACGCGCCGATCCACTTTTCAACGGGAGTTATTTTGAGATGTTTGATATTTTGAAGTGACCTAGCAAAATATATATACTTCACATCACTCCTGTGCTAGCTTTCAAACTTCAGGTCGATCCTGTTCTACGTGCCAGCAAACCATACTTTTTGAACCATCCTGTTCTAGAGGCTTCATTGATCCTCATCTCTTTCGTCTACCTCTTCGTTCCAACAATTAAGCTTGGTTTTCACTGCATCTTAGAACCTTAACGTCACATTCTTATCCCTGCAGTTCATCATGTACAGATCCAGCGTTTTCATAAAGAAGATGATCACATCTGCTGGGAAAGAAATCAACGTCTCATATGTCAATAAGACGGACACTTGGGAACGTACAGCAGTCGCACAGCAACTGAAGAACGAGTTCACTGCAGTAGCCGAGAAGTACAAGGACACATTGAAACCTTCTACAGTCGAGGTTGCAGTCAAGTAAGCCCATGAGCATATTAATCTACCTTTTTTGTTACTAATGTCTCGACAGAGAGGCAGAACACCCGAGTAGGGCTGATCCGAAGCGCCACTACTCCGTATTCGAGCTTGACGGCTCTAAGAGGGTTGTAGCATCTAGGCACTTTTACCCGTAATGGATTTGATGTTGTAGAACGGAGGCTGAAGGACAGAAACTGGAATCATGCACGGACGAAGCGTTCAGGCGGAGGATGCTGAAAGATTTCCTGCCATTCCTCAAGGATGCAAGCCCTTCTCGATCAGCATATAACACGGTTCGGGATCTATGTATCACTAGCCCCATTAGACGTTCTAGCAACGCGGTACAAGAGTCGCAACGAACAAAATCCCCATCATTCTTCCCCCATTTCACCAACTTAAACCTCACTTCGTTGTATCATCTCACCCCAATGCAACAGACAATCACAAAACTGCAAGCCATCCAAGCTTTCATACTGCACTATGCGGAGCGGTTTAGAGAGGTAAGTAAGCGAAATGCAGTGCATTTTGGAAGGGGAAAGGAACTGATTAGAGGAATGAAGAACGTGAGCCGGCTTTGTTAGACGGGAGTGTGACATTGGCCGATCTTGACGGGCATATGGTGCAGCTTTGGGACATGATAGTGGGGAGGAGGAGATCCATGATAGGGCATACACACTCATTTTGAATCTAGACTGAAGATGGTTGGACAAGTCACAAGGATGGTCGCTCCTATATACAACCGTATATTGAAAAGAATTTCCTGCTTGTCTACACCAAGATTTTTTGGTCAACGTGATAAATCTGATAGGGCTTTTGCGGCCAGCGGCTCATGCGTGTACACACTTATGCATCAAGTACTTAAGGGCGGAGGGAGGCGTCAATAGCCATTGAATCCATCATTTTCAGATCGAATAAACACGTGCACAATCTTCAGCAACGACATTGCATTACGAATCTACCAACCAAGTCGTGATCTGTCATGCGACAATCATAGAGACATCCCATTGGTATTCATCATCATTGCTTCATTCAGACCATCCCAAACAAAATCCTCATCCAATCAGCCAAATACAGTGGCCAAGTCATCAGCGCGTGAAGAAAGCGTCACTTCGTCGCGATAGCGCGACACTCTCAGCTCTCAGGCTCGGCGCATTTTAATTGTGCTGAATTTAGCGCTTGCCCTTCTTCTTGGCGGCGACGACCTTGAAGTTGCTATTCTCAAGCGGAGTCGTTTGTTGCTGTTGAGTAGACGCGCCACCCTTCTTTGCGACTTCAGACCAGCCACTCGCTGCAGATTTGTTCTCGGCAGGCGAAGACGTGTTGCGCTCGTCGATGATACCCTTGTCGGCAAGCTTGCGGCGGCGCAAGAACTCTTCAGCGAAGTGGCGAGAGTCAAGAGTGTTGGATGCGGAGTGGACGGATTCAGTGATAAGCTCGACATCGGCGGGGAAGCTGAGCAGAGATGATACAAAATCCTCGGCTATATCTGTGTTAGCATGTAAACGACGGGAAAGACAAAGGGCTTACCATTGATCAACTTGTTAAGGTCATGACGGAGCTCGTTGACAGCCCACTTTCGGAACTCCTCTTCAGCATTGAGTTTACCGGACTGGCCGCCCAAGGTGGTGCTACGAGTGACCACGGGCTTCTTGGCAACTGGTGGTACGATGGAGGTGCTAGTAGAGCGGACAGGGGGTGCAGGAGTTGCTCCCCCGGGGGCCTTGGTCTTGCCACTTGCGCCAACTGTTGTCCAGGCACTATTACCAACGGGACCGCCCGGCACGGCCGCAGCGGTCTTACCAGCGAGGTCGGCGTATCGCTTTCCAGTGGATGGAGCAGGTGCGGCAACTCCAAAAGTGCTTGCTGCGGTTGCGGCTTGGGCACGTTGCTTACGAGCCTCCTCCTCTTTCTGGATTTGCTGGAGTGTCTTCTTTCCGGCCACTGCGGATGGTGTGGAAACTTTGCCAGGAGCTGGCTTGGCTCCCCAAACAGTTGCGCTGGCTCCTCCTGGCGTAACAGGAGACGCGCCACTGGCCCAAGTAGAAGTAGATGGAAGTCCAGGATTTGCAGTTGGCGACTGTCTGTGATGTATCAACTCCTTCTCGAACGCTTCGCGACGAGCGGCCGCGGCGGCGGCTTCGCGCTCTGCAGCTTTCTTGGCCTCTGCTTCTTGAATTTCGCGCAGGGACGGGCCGCGTGAAGATTCGGCAGTTTCCTTGGCCCATGGAGCGATCGATGCGCTGGGTGTATCGACGGCAGGTGTTGCTGCCCCTGACCTGGACTCGGCCGCAAGAGATTCTGCGACGATAGGCTTTCTCTGAGCAGCCGGTGCAGGAAGCGGTGACTGTGATGGCGGAGGTGGGAACGGGTAGATCGCAGGCTCTACTTTGTTCCATGCAGACTGCGGCTGAGGCGAATGCTTCGCTGACTGGGCCTTTTGGACTTGCTCGGTCAAAGAAAGTGGCTCTTGGGAGTCGGCCTTCGCCTCTGCTTCACGCTGTCGAAGGTCGGCTACCTCCGGAGACGCGGGCTCTGAGTGTTCCTGCTGATGGGTGGCTGTAGATTTCGGTTTGCCGATGACGCCCTCCGGAGGGGGCGCAACCTTGGAAGATGAATCTACATCAGTCTGAACTCGTAGATCGTTGAATTGTTGTAGGCGATCAGCAAAGACCTGGGCAGTCTGCTGATCATTTCCGCTGTAACGCTGGAGCGCGTCGTGCTCAGCTTGCTCACGCTGCAATCGGGCACGATCACTGAGCATAGCGACGACCTGTTGGGCGTGGTTGTTAGAGTCCGGCTGTGGCTGTCCGAAAGATGGCGGGGCCGCACCGAAAGCAGGCTGACCAGCACGTCCTAGATTCAAGCGTTCCAACATAGCAGGAACATCCTCCTCTCTAAGATTGCCCATCATATCTGCACCTGGGCCAATTGGACCAAGTCCAGGGACGCCGGTGGGTCCCGGCCTGAAAGCGCTGTCAATGAGACCTGGAACAGCCGCTCCCGGCGCAGGACCCTGCGTGGGAGAAGGCTGATAGCCACCGGGAGATGTAATGCTTCCATAACTCGGCTGACTCTGCAGGCTATGAGCACTGGAGTGATGCTGTAGTTGACCGGGAAGTACACCGCCCAATTGAACTTGTCGAGCCAGTGCCTGTTGTTGAGCAGCCAGATGCTCCTTCTGACGCGCCATGAGATACTGCTCTTCTTGCTTCCTGCGCTCAAGAGCGTTTTGTTGCTCCGCGGTCAAGGTAGTTCCGAAGCTTGGGAAGCTATTGGCAAACGGAGGTTGAGCACCAGGAGCAGGCGCGGGACCAGCAGAACCGGCCCATGCGTTACCAGGCTGGGCCGTAGGTGGGCCGTGGGGAATGCCAATCTGAGGTACAAGGAAGGGTTCTCTGGAATTACCGATACGGCGGATGAGCTGGGCAAGAGGCTCATAATCAGGCTCCTCCTGCTTCTTGACCAGTAGCTCCGGCGAAAAGAAACCGGCCTTATACCAATCGTGCATCTCTAGGCCCGAGAACGGTCCTTGAGTAGCACCAGATGGATCCTTGTAAATCCACCTCATTCGGTCAGGCATGACCATCGTACGCTGCTGAGCCGCGGGAGGTTGGCTTGAAGCTGGGCTGCTGATGCTTGATGTGGAAGCTTGAGCGGTACGCGTCTGGTTCAGCGCAGCCATGGAAAGTGAAGTCGTGGCCATGCCAGAAGGTTGTGCTCCTCCAGGAGTCTGCGCGAACCCTGAGCCATGATCGTCAGATGCCGCACCGGAAAAGTCATCGAAGAGGTTGCGATTGGCACGGAATGGACTGTCGCTGTCGCGGTTGGGAATAGCACCTGGAGCATGGCTACCAAAGGTGCCTCTTCCGAACGTGCCCGTCAGACTCTGCTGACGATCGCCATGCGAGGATGCATCGTCGTTCGGCCGATGCTGGTCTGTACGCATTTGATCCTGCATCGCCGTTGGGAACAAGGATCCCAGCCTACTCTGTCGGCCGACTGTGCCGTGTCCAAGACCCCCAGCAGCGCCGAAAAGCGAGCTGTTGCCTAGACCAGCCAAGGATGGAGACTGTGCCTCTCCTACGTTGCCAAAAGTATTGTCGAAGCCACCAAGACCGCGCTCTCGTATGGGCGTTCCCAGTCCTTGTGGTCCAGATGCCCAGGTGGCGGAACCTCCGAGACCTGGCAATCCGCCCAAACCAGGTAGAGTAGGGAAACCTCTCGATGGTCCTACACTCGAGGTCTGGCTGCGATCGCTTGCAGCAACATCGAATGGTCCTGCGCCTCTACCAAGTCCACCAAGCGCTCCGAAAGCGCCGTGAAATGCGTGTCCACCCGATGGGTCGACTTGGAAACTGCCCATGCCAGGGTACTGAGTGTTTTGGTCGCCCGATCCGTCAGACTCGTCATCATGGTTGTCGCGGGCATGGGCCGGGCTCTGATAGGGATTAGTATCTGTTGGGCTCATCGGCTCATTGCCTCCACCGCGATGTGGCGTCTGGTGAGCAAGATTTTCACGACCATGGAAGATGTCACGCAATCCGGTGTTGTCGGCCGTCATTCCAAAGGCAGAGAATCCAGATTCATCGCGTCCATCAGGTCGTTGAGGTGTGCCGAACGCCCCCAAACCTTGCGTTCGAGGAGGGCTCACATCGTCTCCGCGTAATGCTGCACTACCTGAAGGCATGTCATCGTCCGGGAATGGATCAGTGTCATTGCTTGTGGGCCTGTTCGAGCGAGCCTCCATCCAAGACCCACCAGCTTTTCCTGGTTCAGCCTCGCTAAGCTTTCCCAGATTGCTAAGCGAGGCTTTTTCCTTCGGCGCCTGTCCAAAGTCCTCGGTGCTGGTTTTACCCATGAGACCCTTGAATCTGCTTTCGCCGCGCATGCTTCCAAAACCTGCTTTTTTCTCAGGTTGCGGGTTTCCGAAGCTGCCAAAGGCGCCCATGGGAGAAAAGGCACCTCCAGCGGACGCTGCCCATGGTGAAGCGGTGCCGCCTGGGCTGAATGGCGCAGTAGTGGTGCGCTTCAGCGATCCGAATGGACCAGCATTCTCAGCTGTTCCCTTCTCTTTTTCGCGCTCATCGCCATTGCCGCTCGCAGAGGGGTCCTTGTAGTCCGTTCTACGGCGAACCAGAGCTGGGGGCGGTGTGACTGTATTCGACTCGGCAAAGCGTGAGGTTGCCGGTGACTGTGGGAAGGGATACGCCTCGCTAGTGTCACGGCGGCGACCTCCTGGCCGGGCGCTGGTTGGCGACGAGAGACCATAGGGAGTGCCCGCACCTTGCGACACCGACGTCTTGCGCAACGAGAGGCCCTCTTTGGGCGCGCCATCCTTGTTGGCGTTCTGGGCGGGTGGCTTGAGTGGGGAGTTGACAGACGACAGGAAGACCTAAGCGAGACGAGCAGATTAGAACACATTCAGAGAGTGCCTCTGGGCAGCGTAACATACATCTCGTTCCTCGTCGGTGAGGTCTCGCAGACTGAGTGGCTCTGTGCTGCCTTCACGATCCCAGCATTGGTCGACCCCGCTCGGGACATCCCTACTATGATCGTTGCGACCCCACGAAGCGCCAGACACGCCATTGGTAGCGTGGGCGTCCCAGGTGCCCATGGATATGCTGGCGACGCCATCGGACAGGTCATCTGACTCTCGTTGCGATTTGAACAGCTGCGTTAGTTGGTCCCGCGAAAAGCGGCCCTCTACTGAGCTGCCGTTGCGGCCGGGCTGCGCATGCGGTGGTACGTAGACGCCCGAATTTGACGTGCTCTGACTGGTGGGAACGTCGCGTGAAGTTGAGTGGGCAGTTGATCCGGAAAGTGAGGTCGCGTGTGAGGGCCGCCGAAATGTTTGCGTGGCACCATTTGTCCGTCGAGGCCTGGGAACATAATTAGCGACCGGGACTTGGGGACTGATGTTGGTCATGGTTCTAGCGAATGGTGCAGAAAAATTCAAGAAACTAATATGCGAGACGTTGTGGTGTTGCAGAGCAATATTCAAAAGCTTTGTTGTGAGGCCGAGAATGCATGCAAGGTACGAGAACGAAAGCGCTGTGGCACTTACCAGTCTGCGCTCGAGTCTGCACGCGCTGGGTTTGCACTGGTTCCTGCCGCCGCTGAAGCGAATGAGGGAGGCGCCATTGTGGTGGTGGTGTTGGGGACGGTAGGGTGGTGGCTGTGGGGCGGGTAGTCGCTTTCAAACGGCCCAGAAGAATTGGAGAGGTGGGTGCGGGAACACGAAAACGGGTGCTGCAGTGTACAGTCGAGATGATGTCAGGAATCGGTCTGATTCGAGCTAGGCAGGTGCAATCGTAGTGGTGCGGAGAGGTCGTGGTACAGGAGAGTTGGGCGTGCAGCGGTCGTGTTCGCGTTGGAGCAGAGAGAACATTTAACGAGAGATCTCGTCCACACCTGCCCAGACTGGCGCCGAAGAAATGTGCACGTGACTTGCCAAGACCCAGCCATTCTCGGGCCAGTCATGACGCCTGTTGCCCAACGCGTCCTCAACGCGCATCGCCATCCCGCAGAAAGGACATATTTCTCGCGAATTTCTGCAGGCTAACCCACATTCCGACAAGCATTGCCCTGCCGCCCGAGCGATTTTGTATATTTCGGCCTCTTCATTGTGTGGCCTGTTGTTCCGGCGGTGGTACGATGACGCGGGTTACCTCTCCTCCATGAGGGGAAGCAATTGCTAGTTCGACCGCCTGCAGTGTCCAGCGACAACCGACAACCTCAACGCAAAGTCACGTGGATGTGTTTCGGGAAGAATTGACTCTGGCCAACCTATTTTTCTCCGTCCTCGTCTCGCCGTCTCCCTCTTCTTTCGCATCTTATCAGACTGGCTCGCGTTCCTGTTGTTTGCTAAAGCTTCCTTGACCCAGGGACTGCAAGTGCTGATGAACACAAGTTTGCTGTCGATATAGAGGCCATCTCGTGCATCGGAAAGACCAATCAGCGGCATTCATGTCCAAGGCTACCCCCGTGCCAGCAGACACTTTCTCTCGCCGCAGTCGTGTTCAGCCAATGCGCACGAAGCGTTACACTGTTCGTTCGCGCGCCCAGTCTAATGCTTACTGCGTCTGTTGTCGTGTCGTTGTATAAGAGCACTGCGCCCGGTCCAGGCTTCATGAAACTTTTGGCCCCAGCATGCTTGTGTGACGGCTAGTCGTGCTTTCCCCGACATTCGTCCTTTCTCTCAGGAAACCTTCGGTTCTCCTCTTCCTCGCAGATTCTTCGAGCATCGTTCGCTACCAGGCCACCTGTCACCACAACTTCACATCGGTCGGGCATCGTACCACCGCCGTGGTTCACGTGACAGCCTATCAACGCCGTGAATCTCCACTGCGCCTAGGGCGCTGCTTGAGATGCCTGGTGCTCCCGACCTTCATATGTATCTACCTAGATACTACGGAGAGTCATCATCTGATGGCAGTGAAGATTCCCTCCATCAACGTGAACGGCTACTAGCAAACCTCCGACAGCGTCAGGCGGCAATGTTCGGCGGTTACCATCCGGGACTAGGCGGTATGGGAGCCTATCCTCCTCACTTTCTAGGCGGGCAAGGAATGATGGGAGGGTATCCAGAACGAGGCATGGGCATGGGTATGGGTATGGGCATGGGCTTGCCAATACGAGGCGGACTAGGCATGGGCATGGGCATGCACCCGGCTATGGGAATGGGCATGGGCCCTGCTGTTGGCGTAGGTGGTCGGATACCATTCAGTCCGTCGCCATACGGACATTGCCGACCTGTACCATTCGGATACCAGTCTCGTGGTCCACCACGCGCACACTCGTTTCGCTCTCCTTACTCGCACACACAGCACAGCCCGTTCTCTCGCATGCGCGAATTTACTGAAGACGATTTCGATGATGAGTACCATCCCCTACCACGCCACACCCTTGGTCGCAGAAACAAGCGTGCATTCAAGATTATGTCACAGCATCCAAGAGGGCGAAGAGGATACAGACCAGGACCATATTATGATGACTCCGACGACGACTTCGACGAGTATGACGATTACGACGACGACTGGGATGATGACGATGAGTACGATAATTATTATGGGAATAGTCGACGGCCTCAAGTTGTGCGGTGGATGTAGAAATAATCGTGAATAAATGCCGCGCTACACTCTTGTCATTCTTCAAGCCTGCCGATTTTGGACAAAATTTTTGCT
>BCLK01000241.1:0-242151 GCA_001748405.1 Paraphoma sp. B47-9
AAAGCGCGCAGTCGGATTGGGGAAATGGGTCTCAGTGTTGACAACGGCACGGACTACTTCACTACGCATGTGTAGACAGCATGCGATGGTACTTTCCAGTGTCGTAGATGGTGCGGCAACGACGACGAGGAAAGTAGGTGAGTGCATCTTAGTTGAACTTCGGGTCGTCGGTAATACATTCGATGAATCGTGCAACCTTTATAGAGAAGCTGTGTATGCAGTTTCAAATACGCACATGAGACAGCCGCTACTTGATGCAATATGAGGCGATTAACATCTAGAATTAGGCTTCCCTGAGAGAATAGCCGATCTCGAATGCATGATGAGCATATGCAGTACTGGAATGATTCGAATTCATTTGCTACGCACTAGATTGTCCGGCCAAAGAAGATGTGAACCCAGATTCGAAGACTCCGATGTGCACGCCCGCCTTGAATATCCAATATTATGACCGATGGCTGTGGAGCGCTTGGCCACAATAACATGCCCAACACAATCTTTTCGGGTGCATGCTCCTCTGCTCATACTTGGTCGATGAGCTAGATCAATTGCTCGTCTCGGTAATTTACTGGCCAAATGAAATTTAAACTCTGAAACTAAGCAAGGACCGAAGTGTTAGTGTAATCACCGCTTCGCCGCCGTGTACTTAATTTAGACCGGTAGTGTATGTACGAGTGTCTTGGAATCATCCCATCCTTGTATCACGACTCCTCGAGCTTCCTTACACGATATGAAACTCCGTAAAAGGCGAGTCCACCAACGGTTGTATATATGTCCCATCCATCACGTCTTTATCGAGGACATAGCAATCGCCAACCAACTCATAGCCGATCCGATCTGTGCGCACGACTGCTCTAAAGACAAATGGTGTCCGCGCGCCGATAGGAATGACAACGTCATCTCCAAGGCGAGCGTTTGTGGGCACGTATGCTGTAAAGCCGCTGTCGAGGAGAACGAATTTGCGATCGGAATTGAGTTCAATGCGATCTGGGAACCATTCCACTCTGACAGTTTGATCTAGCTGTACAGGAGGGTCAAGAAAAAGGTCGATCTCCCCAATCACGAGGCCCTTGATGGTGAGGAGTGTGTTGCTTTCCTCGTTTATGATGACGTGTTTTTCGGCCCCTTGCCCTGGAACTTTCTTCTTTCGTACGCCTTTCAAAATACCAGCATGACAGTCAGCCGCCCTCAGGAGTGGTTTGTAACGTGGTGGATGCCGCCAGTCTGGTACCCAAGACGGCAGAGAAAGTTCTGCAATATCTCTTGTACCGGTGCACCGAAAAGCTCCAGCGCAATGTAAGAGGTCGAAAGCAAACATCGATCGTATGGCAGCCACGGCGAACTTGTGGTATACCTGTGTAGTATCGAGGGTGTAGCATGGCTGGAACCAGATTTTGAGCGCCTGAAACTGAGCCATTTCTGCACGCGTCATGTCGGGCTCATCTTTCAGTTCCACGTCACTAGACACACCAAGAAGAGCGTAAAGCCGATCGCGGTCGTCATGACACTCTGTCGCATGGAACTTCAGCAGGAGAGGAAATATACCGGACCATCGTGTCGCTTTAGTCTCGGCAAGTCCGCGGAGGAGATTCGCAGCGGGAAGAAGGTCTGCTCGCAGGTATGCCAACCGGTCGATACTGACGACATTGACGAAATCATCCCAGGCCATCTGTTCCCATGTACCATCTCTCTGGATATGAACAATAACCTTTTGAGCCGCGACAGCCTCCTGAATGACCCATCGCCTTGACAGCCACTGACTTGCCAGGATCGGTTGAAATGGGCCCATTGAGCCCAGGAATATGTGGACACGTGCTGCGCGGCGATAAATATTGGCCATCTTGCGCACCTGGTGACCGCGTTCTTCCTCATCCTCTTGATTAATGCAGATCGCATCGATCCAGTACGGCCGACTACTTGCGAACTCTAACGGTTCCAAAGCCAGCGTCTTCAAAATGTCGCGGAGGTTGCTAGTGACATGGAGAAAACTCGTGTGATCGTCGCAGAGGACTTTTTCAGTTCGTGCTGAGTTGCCCCACACATACGAAATTGCGTCGTAAGAGCGGCTTCCAACCAGCTCACGCATTTTGTGGTGTGCCAAGTTGCAATTGATCTCACCAGTCCCGCCTTCGGTGAAGTTGACTCTCAGCAGACGTATGGCGTCTAGCGATGCGTCGAGGCCCTTATACTTGTAGGGTTCGGACAATGCTTTGTCTATCTGTTCTTGCCGTGGAAACTGAACTGATCCTTTGCCTGTGACCGGAGGCCCGGAGGTTTTGACTATTTGTCCCAATTTCAGAAGTAGTCCCTTCAAACGATCGGCTTCAAAGTCATCCTCGATCTTTGCTAGCAAGCTCCCAACAGCCTGGTTGTCTTCTTCGTAAGACTGTGTGCCCATCTCGATTCTTGTTTCGTCATGATCACACGCCGTGGCGAGTTCTGCTAGTTCAGTCCGATCCTGCATAATCTTTATCCTCGTATTCCGTAGATACTCATCTTCAATTGCCATTTCTACATCAGACTGCCTTCCTGTGGTTGAGTCATATTCCCTTTCAAGCGGATCGTGTTTCTTTTGGAGCTCGCGTGCTCTCCGACGCTCATCCAGTTTATTTTGGCGCTCATTGATATTCGTTTGTTTTACGTCGATGGTTTTTTGGACCGTGTCAAGTTCCCTTCGCAGCGCATTGAGCATGATTCGACGTCCTTCGAACTGTAGTTCAGGATTCATATTTGTTGTGCGCCACGATCGGCTGACTTCATCAAGTCCTCTCAAAGATGCGAACATATCGACGTGTCTCACGTTGATGTTTGGCGAAGCGATCGAGTGGTTGAAGTGACCCTAACAATGTGCGTGTACATGAGCCTAATATCCATCAGCATGCTTTGGATCTGCTTGAGTACCTCCCCAACAGTATCTCAGGCTAGAAAACTTGCTTAGATGATACAATGAGAGGGGGTCTCTTGATGTAAGCGTACGTTTACTGCGAAGTCACGCCGCCTGATTGTGGTTCGAGATCAACCCAGCGGAAGCTCGTTATGGATAGGCAGTGCAGTGTACAGTGTAAACAGGGGTTGCGTGAACTCACAAAAGCAAGCCCCAGGATACTGCAACTAGAGTGCGTAGATGTTGTATCGACCCCAAAAAGTTGATGATGAAGTAGTGTGCGCAATGTGGGGTAGCCTATGCAGCGGTCTCCAAGGCTGAGCAGCACAGCCACAGCCACAGCGCATACCTGCATCCTGGAGCCTGGAAATACCCTGATCATCGAGCGGCTGAGAGAAATGCACCAATAAGCTGGTGTTTGTGACTTTCGATCAGAGCCTTAGCAATAATTCGATCAATGCTATCGTTTTCATGCCCGATATCGAGCGATAGAGTTCTCCATGGCCTGAAAGCCCATACCAGTGAAAATCGAACGTGAGATCACCTGGAGAAGATCAGATCTCTATGAAAGACACCCACAGAGCCGAACCTGCGCTATGAAAAGTCCGAGCCAGAGTGCATAATTTATTGCAGCCATTGGTAGCCTTAGACCAGCCGGAATGAGCATCACATAGCAGGCGTTGTGCATTATCAGGCGACAGCAGACGACCTCGGGAGATGCACCCGACCGAGTATCTCTTTCCATACTACAAGACTCGTGCTGGAATGTCATAGTCTTGCGAAGTTCGATCTACGCTTGACGCAATGTCTTCAAATACATTTCTCCTTGAGCACATACGCGTTCTTGGATGCGCCTTGTGTCATCGCAATCGCCATTCGGTCGACAAGCGTCGTCAGAGTCGCTCATGGCTTACATAGGAATGTGCGCAAGTGACAGAGTCGAAAGTCACGTGTGAGCGCCGAGCAAGATGCGTTGTACGCTGTCACACCTGTAGCCGATCGGCTGTAAGGAGTTGAAGATCCTGCAGCTGGCCGATGTCCAACGTGCCAAAGCGCGACTTCAGTGCGCGTGCAACAGAACCGTTGGTGACGTCGCACCTCGGTCATTAACGTCCGATTGTCTCGTATCTGGATCGCAATGGGGGACGGTGGTGGCAACAGGGTCGGCTGTCAAGGCCAAGCACTTGGTCGTGTCACGGTATATTATTTGGGGCTCTCTGTCGCTTGCAAATCGTGGCTTTCAGGGAATTGTTGACCTTTTATTAGTGTATGCAGGCCACCCGTGTAAGGTGCTGGATCAAGAACGATCCCCCACAACTGTGCTTCCGATGGTGTTCCTCCATGCCCCTCGACCCAGGTAGCTGGATCCAACTCCCTTGCGCGTTCTGGGATACCGCTTAACGAGCTGCAAGAACAGCCCAGCAACCAGGTTACGAAGGACTTGAGACGCAAGCCTGCAGCCGCCACCAAGCTCTCGGTGGAGACCGAGACAAGAATGTGAAGCAAGCGACTATGACTTGAGTACCATGCGTAGTCTATCGAACGGGAGGCCAACCCTGGCTAAGAGCGACCATTATCGGTGAGGGTTCACATGTTTGTTGAGGGTAGCATCTCATTAATGCGCATAAACATCCATCTGCCGTTCAGGAGTACACGTCTGCAGAGCTACAACTCAAGATTGTGGGCGATGGATGTACCAGGGCAGCTCGCACAAGTTTCATGTGTGCCAGGGAGCCGACTGGTACTTCCATCTCGAAGCGCCAGGGTCATTTGCATTAGTGATATGTGGAAGCAGGTGAATACCGTTTTGGTGTAGTTGATGTAACAATGGAAGGGAACCGCGTTCGCCCTGTGCGACCCGAGTAGAACGCCGACGAGACCTTGACTTCACATTGAGTATCGTTGATGTGGCAAGAGTCGCACGACTTTAGCGACGCATAATGCCTCTGAGGTGGCATAGTCAGGGACGCATCGCCATTTGCATCTTGCATCGCAAGGACAGCTTGGACCAATCAGATACTGGCCGGCGCTGAACAGGTGTAGGGGCCGGGTAGGGCTAGTCTGCGTTAGTCCGATCGGGTCAGCGTAGCATATACAGGTACGGGGTGGAAGCAAAATCCGAGGCCATGGCGCCCACTCCGCGTGGTCTGCTTACCTGGGCATTGTCAAGCCCAGAAGCACAGCTCGTTCGTTGGCGGGCTTTTTGGAAATGGGAGGGCTGCTCGGTCGCGATTGGATGTTCATGCTGAGATAGATAATCGAATCAATGTCATCAGGTCGTTCTGCACGAGAATCGCACCTCGATACGACGTGCACCCCGATCCTGTTTGGGAAGTCACGGCAGCCGACCTCGGATTGCGAAGGAGCAGACAAAGCGTCGGTTCTCGCGCAGGAGTTGGGTTCGAGCGAGCCCAACCTCGCTACTTGCGCATGCGATTGCTAATGCGATTGAAGCGCATCCTGCAATGTCTGCTCCTGATAGTGAGGGTTGCCAAGACGTCATTACGGTATTGCCGATGGGATGAAGCAGCCGTTCGACGTCGATAGATGAAGCCTGGCATGGCTGCAAACGCTGTCCGTGTCATTGGGCATGGCTGTACTCCACGAGCGTGGCTAGTCGTTTGGCGTGAGGTGAGATGAATGAAGCCCGGAGGATGGCATGCTTGCCAACTCATGGCTCTAGCGTTCCCTCCACCAGGAACCTTGGAAGGCGCCGCGAGCACCCCGGCACGTGACGTCATCCCCAAGATTCGCGAATAACGGCTCGAAGCGGGGAATTATGGCGGAATGGCCGGATCGCTGAGCTGTTAATTGTCTGCTTCTGGGGCGTAGGCTGACGCTTGAGGAGATTTACACAGCCGCAAAAGTCCGCACGCGCCGCCCGATTGGGACAAGAGCGTTGCGCGATACGGCATCAGCTTTCTAAGAATACTACCAACGGCCACCCTGACCATTTGCTCTGCTGAGATGGTAAGGCCTCGTGCGCAAGGGAGCTGGCCGACGAGAGCGCTCGACGCGTTGACGCGGCGCTCTCAGCGCAGCAGCCGCTCTGGCAGCGCAGCGCGCAGCTGGAGCAGCACTGGAGCGTGCCAGGCGGTCGTACAGGATAACGTCCCCTCTGGGCCCGG
Source organism: Paraphoma sp. B47-9 (assembly GCA_001748405.1). Classification (NCBI taxonomy): domain Eukaryota; kingdom Fungi; phylum Ascomycota; class Dothideomycetes; order Pleosporales; family Phaeosphaeriaceae; genus Paraphoma; species Paraphoma sp. B47-9. Next base: position 6,013 of record BCLK01000241.1, read on the forward strand.
TTGCGCGCGAGGCACCGAGCTTCATTGCTTCATCTCGGGACCTGGCAGCGTCATCTCGCGCGTCGCCGACGAGCCAGGCGGGCGGGTGTGGTTACAGGTGGCTATTGTTGCTTCTTTCCCGAGGCAGCGGCGGCATACAAACGGGCAACCGCGACCCAGGGCCTGACCTCACCTCACGCAGCCGAGGCAGGAGCACTGCGAACAACAACACAACACGCAGAGCAGGCGCGGCCGGCAGGACGGCAGGAGCGGCGGTGTCGAGCACACAGAAGCGCCCGCGTGGGACAGAGACGCTCCCTTTGCTGGCGGGCGCCGCAAGTGTTGCTGCTGGCAGCGTTGCTGTGCCTGGCGAGAGTCTGCCTGAAGTGGCTTTCTGAGCGTGGCTTGCAGGCAACCTTAAACGCATCCCTGCACGCCGCCTGCGCATCGCCAGGAATAGATGTCCGATCATTCGCTTGGCCCGCCGGTGCCAATGCTCGCTGCTCACGACACTCCATCTGCCTCCCTTCCTGCGACGACCCCATCACCACAGCGCTCAGAGGGGGCCATGCTTAGCAGTTCCGTGCACTGGCGGCCATGGCCAGCCATCTGCCGTCATCGCGGCCAGTCACCGTGCTCCAGGCCCTGCGAAGCATCGTCTGGGGCCAGAGGCTGTGGACGCCCTGACAGAGGCCTGCCGCAGACACGCCCATACAGCTGCTGCTGATGCTCACGGCCATGCTGGGCCACATGTATATCATCGCTCTAGTCACCGCCGCGCTGGGAGCCTGCCCTACTCCTGCGCCTGGCCCTGATGTTGATGCTGCTGCATAATATCACATACATCCAACACCACCACCACCCTGCAGCCCCAAGTGCCTCTCGACCTGCTGCCCATTCTCCGCCACTGCCGACTCCCGTTTGCATTTTTGCATTATTACAATTACACGCACACTTGACGCCTCACGGATTGTGTTTCGAAGCTTTGGCCCGCCGACTCCGCATCCGCGCCCATTGCTATTGCAGAGGTCTTAGAGCCCCACTCTACTCCTAGGACCTGGCCACACCGAACGTCTGCTGGAATTGCATCCCGTTGCTTTTGGATTCGCATTCTGAACGTGTCTTGTGCCGCACTCTGCTCGCAGCCACAGCACGTCCAAGAACGCGGACCTCTCACTGCGGCCGTGCGGCTCAGCTTACTGCCTGGAGCGCACGACTGCGCCATCCTCGGCCACCAGCACCCGCCAGAGCCTCAGCGCAACAGAGCTCCAGCCGCTCGTTTGGTCGTGCCGGTTGGCGTCTTATTTTCAATCTCAAAGCTCCCAGGCTTTGCGCGACGTAGTGCCCAACGGTGAGCGCACTAACCGTTCGAGGGCGTGCTCCATCACTCACTGGCCCACTAGTCTACCAGGTTGATGGGCCCGGTAATCACCAAGAGTCATCCGAGCCCCCCAAAGACCGCTGTGCTCGCCCTGCCTTGCATTTCACGCCTATCCTTCGCCGTCCGCGCTGGCCAATCCTACTCCTTCCCGCTACCCTGGGACACGTCGTCGTCTTCTGCCCTCACCAACAGGACCCGGTATTAACCTTCGTCTATCTCCACAGTCATAGCTTCACCCACCCGCCGTCCCTTCATCCTCCCGTTCGGCAAGGCTGCCTAGTCTCGTCACCTCGCCCAGCTCTGCATCGTGTTTCTGCTCCTTTGTCTGCTATGTAAGTCAACACATCTGTCACATCAAAATGCGGGTCGCGAAGTGCGACATTCTGTACCAAGGCACTCACTGTCATTTCCAGGACCTGGCATCTGCGCTGAATCAGTCTTGCATGCAGCTAGAGCGACGCTTCTTCTTCCCTCTTTCGTCGAAATCCAGCTGTTATTGTCTGACCTGCTCTGCGTGCCGGACTGTTCTTACAGGCTTCGATATCGACGCTCTAAAGCTCCCCTGATCCCCGAATGAATCGTACTTCAAAACACCCTGATCGTCTGTCTCTGGGTAGGTTACTTTTAACCGTTTCGCTGGTCACAAGATCCACCCAGATTGTGTCCAGTCTTGCCTCATCGCACATCTCAAACATCTTCTTACGGGCAGTTGTCGCAACATTCGTATGCAACAAAAACTCATTGTGTACTCCATCACATACGCCGCCCAGGACGCATCTGTGGTTCGTCGGCAGAGCCTGCCGAAGAAGCAACGTTTTTCGCAGAGGAAGTGGACGTTACTCCTGTTTTCCAGCAACCAGAGAATACCGTCAAACTGGCCTGCACAGTAGAACTCAGCTATCAGGTTCGTCTCTCGTCCCAGCGTGCATGCTTGCAAGACGTGGCCTTGGGTGCTCCACCGCACCTTCCGCTGCTGCCTGCATTTCAGACCCCAGCCCAAGTTTGCCTGCTAACTCCACCACATCAGCCTGATAGCTACAGGACGCCCTTCATAGTCGGTATCGACTTAGATACTTCGGACCCGGCCCTAGCTTCGTGCGGTCAAGGCCTGGACAGCAGGCCACAGACTGTGCACGCTGCGAAAAGTGTGAATCTGACGTCCATGTCGGGGTACAACAAAAACGATCAATATGTGTATGGTAAGTGGATTGCGGCTCATCTGACACGCCTGCAAGGGCACCTGCCACAGTTTGGTCGGATGAACCTAGTCAGGCCCACGTGAGAACATTAGCACGTTTAACTGACCACCATTACCCTACAGACGCCGAGGCCACAAGATCGAATCAGCTTCCAAGCTATACAGGCATTGCACAGCCCTCATTCGCCGCGCAATACACGGATGCGCCCGCCCGGCTAACCCATGAGCCTTCGAGTGCAGATATTCCCTATATTCCAAGCTCGACGTACGAAGCACAGTCACGCGCCACAGCAGGACACCAACCCGATTCTTCATTTATTGATGCAAGGTCTCGTCATCCCGCCTCTCTTACAAGTGCTGAAACGGAAATTTCCGAGTTTGTTACGCCTACGCAGGGCACCGCTGGATCTACAGTTTCCCTTCAACTCCGGACGAATTACGATCTTGCCGCAAGTCAACACACTTTTATCATCATGTTCGGCACTAAGAAGTGCGTTGCCACGCTGCAAAAGGTGGACTACGACGATGAGTGGTACAACTATCTCCTCAACGTTGAGGTTCCTCCATTCCCTCTGACAAACTCGTGGAATCCGACTATGATGTTGAAATTGCAGATAGAAGACAAGAACGGCCATCTGCGATCCCAAACAGATGCGGGAAAGTTCACATTCACTGATATGTCGCCCAACCTCGCCTATCAGTCCTCGCCAGATTTCTCAAGGAAGCGAAAATACTCCACTGAGTATGGGGACGCGCAAGATTACGCCGACAACAACGCCGCAAAACGCCAAAACACGATGCGATTTCAAGCCAAGCCACGCTCAATGTCCGGCGCATACTCTACCGCCCAGGTATCTCCACTTCCCGCGCAATCTTCTCTATCGAGTTCGTATGGCAGTGGGTATGATCTTTCCAAGCAGACGAGCTACAGCAACCAGCTGTCACAGAAGGGTCTGTATGCCGTACCGTCAGGCATGAGCCTCTCACAGTCCGACTTCAAGCTCCCTCAGATGTCTCCGAGTCTGCAAACGTATGGCCATTACAGTCCAGTCACGCACACTGGCAGAAGTTCCGCGTCAATCAGTGTGAATCCGTCTGGCGCATCAGTGTTGCCATCACCCGGCACTCTCCCGGCTCCAGTTCTGGTACGCGCCACGACGCTGCCCCAGGTCGGGACTGCTTCATCAAGCCAGCCTTTCAATCCTTACTCGATGTATCAGACAAAGGCTGTCCTGAAGATTGACGGCGATCTCGACAAAATGAGTGAGGAATGGTCGCAGGATGAGTTGGATGTCAAGCGGAGACTGGTCGAGTTCAAGAGATCACAGCATGGCAGTACGATTACCACTTCGTTCGCGCCCATCACTCCGGAGGCTCGGCCGGCCCGGAGCATTTGTGTCAGCTGTATCTGGTGGGAAGAGAAGGACGAGTGTTTTATCACAAGCGTCGACACCATATACTTGTTGGAACAGCTGGTGAATGTTCGGTTCACCGTCGAGGAGAAAAATCGCATCCGACGCAACCTGGAAGGCTTTCGACCACTCACTGTATCCAAGGCGAAGGCGGACAGCGAGGAGTTCTTCAAGGTCATCATGGGTTTCCCCAATCCCAAGCCGCGTAACATCGAGAAAGATGTCAAGGTGTTCCCATGGAAGATACTTGCGCATGCGCTCAAGAAAATCATCAGCAAATATGTAAGTTGCGCTTTTGTGAGAGCACAGCATGGAACTAATATTTCCCAGTCTGCAAGCTACTCCTCTACCGCTGGAATCGGGTCGTTGCCCATCACATCGACTTCAACATATGTTCCGAACGCCATGTCGCATGCAGCAATAAGCGCGCATCGTAATTCCTCGCCGCAATCGGTGGCAGCATCAACCGTATCGACTGCGTACACTCCACACATGGCATCTTCCAGCCTGTCGCCTCACATGAAAGTATCAGCAGGTCTCGAGGGATCAGCAGGTCTTGCACTCTCGGGACCGCAGAGGACACCCTCAGGACACAGCATGACTCAGTGGGGCATGCCTGCTCATCAAATGCAATACCCAGCGTCACTCTCTCAAGGTGGGCGCGGATCCTGGGACTATGGTTATCTGAACGCCTCCGCGGCTGCGGGTGTGCCTCCTGCGCCACAGCCAATGCAAAGACCCGACCTGACCGGCGATCTAGGCCAATTATCGGCGGAGAACACCTACCAACCATACAGCGAACGTACTACGAGGGTGTAGGAGGATTGCAAATGCTGCCCGTGGTGTATCCAAGTTTGCGATTGCCGCAATCATGGTGGGAGAGGATGGGTATCGGGTGATCCACTCAGCGTCCGCATGATCTTGTCGATCCTAACCGCTTTGGGTCTGGTCCTACACCACGGAACGTCAAGTCTGCCTTGCGACGCGCGCACAATTCGCACCGCTCCGCTGCTGCCGAGCGCCCTATTTCTGACTCTCGAGTTGCCATTTCCTTTGTTGGGCGTTCTTTGTCGGCTCTCTCTTGCATTTACGGCTCTTTCATATCTGGTACCGGACACGCATCACACAATACCCTGGGGCATGGCGTTTTTATCGTCCTTGTTTCTATATACTATCAAGACAGCATAGGTTACGGCGTTGGTTTGGGGGCACATCAGGCGGTGCAAGGATGCGCACGCGTCCATTACGACTGCATTCTCGGCTGGGGACGATATTGCATCACTGGGGCGTTGTTTGCTTCCTCGTCCTTCCGTTTCAATAATTACACTTGCACCACTTCTTTTCGTAACCTCTCAAGTTTTCACATGTACTTGTGCACAGGGCAATCTCTTGACTCCGCGCTCGAGCTGTGTCATTAGGCTGCTACGTCTACATTGCGCTAAAGTTTGACCAGAGGGCAGCCACATCTAGGTGACCTTCGGTGCTTCTTCGGCCAGCCCTTTAGTCTTCAACCAACCGTATACTAGATCTGTACTATGCGATTTCCAAGCCTCCCTTCTCCTTCTTCATCAGCTGATCCAACCACCTCCACAAGCACATCCTCACCGCCGCGCAACACCCTCACCCCCATCTTCTCAAATCAAATCCAGCAACGCACCAACTTTCCAAACTCTCCGTACCCCATCTACTCTTAGACTCACAAATATGGCAACAAATGCGAGAAATAAAAGTTCCGCCCTAATCGTGGCGCAGCACACACACACCTGCATCCTCTTTCGCCCCGGCGCCTGCCTAACCCCGCCAAGCCCCCGCCCTCCTTCCATGACGCCCGCAAGCGTATAATTGTAGCCATCAGCTTAGCTTAGCTTAGCTTATCTCAGGCTTTTATATACCTCGATGCGAAGGGTGCGCGAAGGACCGGGGCAGGGTGCGTATGACTGGACCCAGCGCTAGGACTCGTGGTGTACACAGATCTGACAGCGGGCGCACGCGCGTTCATGTCCGTGAGAGAACTGGGGCAGGGGTTTGGTGATGCAAGCGCGTTTCTGGGCGCACGCGGTGAGTGGAAAGGATGTGTGACCGCTTGCGGTGGTGAGCGGGTGTGCCCGCGTGTTTGCCCGGATGGTTCGCATGGTGGATGGGGCGGTATGCGGCTATTTTGGTGCGATGGATGGGTAAGTGTGCCGTGCGAATGAGCGCGGACGGTGGGTTTGTTTCGGAACGTATTGAGATGAGAATGGAAATGATGGAGGATGAGCGATTTGGACGACTACTTTGAGACTGGTGGTGGATATGGACGTGGTGGATATGGACATAGTATTTCTGGACTATTTGCACTTTGTAGCTTGAGTCGATGTTTCGTACGGTGCGACTGGAGCACGATCTTACAGAATCACGACATTCACTTTCAATGTGCCCGCTCAGGGAATCGATCGCATTACCTGCACCTGTTCATCAAATTCCTCGGTTTCACTTGGAATGTTGTATTAGGAGACTTACTTTGCGCTGTGCATTGCAAGATCTCGGTGCAAAGATTTCGCAAGCACCGAAATTCCGCCTGACGTTCAATCTAAAACTACCCCTTTCGGAAACTTTCTGCTGGCTGTCGATCGCGGTGCCTCGGTCTTATTCTATTGGACGACTCTGTCGTTCATTCTGAACTACCCTTCGAGGCAAGATTTTCGATTCGTGTCGATCACCTTAGCTCGGTGCGGGTCTTGTGATAGTGCCGACTTCTTCACTACAAGTTACTCACTTAGAGAGGTTACTGCTCGGTGTTGGTCGCGATATCTTGCTATTGTTGGATCGAAAACACTGGACTTCAACCCAGACATCATTACTTTGTTGCTGCACGGAGGTCTCGATGCTATAATACTATGCACCGAGTGATATCTTCGTAGAGTTTGAGGTTAGCGATAAAATGCGTATCTTTCAATGCTGAAATCTTGACTTTATCTTTTATTGACATGGCCCTCTTAATGCTCTTCTCCGTATATTTCAATCAAGTGATCCTGACAGGCACCGATATCTTGTCAATCTATCCTGCATACTTTACTGAGGCAAGATCTTGATCTGCGCTATCCAGGTATCACCCAGTACTTGCAGGTGGCCGAATGCTTTCATTAAAAGTCTTTGTAAAGAGAGCTGCTATCCTTGTATGTACTGTACAGTGCGAAACACCTTATGACGAAGATATTGATATAGAAACCAGTGCTTTCAGTTTCTCTGGCTGCTATAGCGGATGTGCAATCAAGTGTTTGTGAGATGCAGCATGTCCTTGTGAGTTAAAAGCACATCATGGTTCTGCATTGGAAGCTGATAAACATTGGTAGTGATCCTGCAGGGGCTCGCTTGTGGCTGAAAGCCCATCATTCATTGGTGTGAAGACGCCAGGTTTAGCCCACCAATGATCACAATGTTGGCGGCTGCGAGTTTCAGCCTGATCAAAAAACAAGAAGGGATCTGGGTTATTCTGACCCTACAAGACTTATCTATACGACTACAATCACTCGTCCACACTGCTATAACGCGAGAGACCATTGCGTCCGAGAAAGCTGAAACATGTCTTCCGAACCTCAACATCCATCTACATCGCACTACGAGCCGCTTAGCTCAGCACGTGTAGAAATTCGCGTACTGGATATCGCACCCAGTGCCGCCTATGACGATCTTGTACATTGCGCAATGAGAACGATCTCCTTGCTTGACGAACCGGTGAAGACCTACGAGACAATCTCATATTGTTGGGGCCTGCCAACATCTCCGTCTTACATCAGGCTGAACGGCAGCCTGGTGCCTGTACCAGCAAGTTCGGAAGCAGCGATAAGGAAAATGCGACTCTCCAGAGAACCGCGAACGCTCTGGATAGATGCAATATGTATCAATCAGTCGTCTTTGACGGAACGAAGCCAGCAAGTGTCTATCATGTCGACCGTGTATCAGAAGGGGAAACAAAACCTCGTCTACTTGGGTGAAGATACCGAAGACCTGGCGAAGCGGGGTGTTAAGAGTGTTCATGATCTCGTTTCCGAGATGAAGAAGGCCACCAAGGACCTCAGCGTACTCTTCGGAACCCTGAATGATCCTTCAACTGGCGCCCCACTCTTTTCTCACGAGGGTTTCTCTTTGAAAGTTGACTTCGAGGCACTTGAGTGCCTCTTCGGTCTCCAATGGTTCAGGTAAGTGTTCCTTTTGCACGACCATTGCGATCGAATACAACCTCAAGATGGTGCTGATGATAGCAAGACGACTCTGGGTACTTCAAGAAGTTGTTCTGGCGCCGTCAAGCACCTGCTTTTGGGGCGCATCCCAACTCGATTTGCTTGATACCGTTCGCGCTGCACGTTGGCTTTCTCACAAATTTCGATTCACTTCTCAACGTATCTACGATTGTGCAGGCTGGAGGTGTGCGGCTGAGATGTTTGACTTTCTGCATCCTGAAAGTGGCTTCGTGTTAAAGAGACGCACTCTGGCGGGTATAATGGAAATACCACAACGGTTCGAGAAGACGAACCCCAAGGATAGTATTTATGCTGTCCTAGGTTTGATTGACAGCACCGAAGTCGCGAATGACAAGCACCTTGCCACTTTACTCCAAGTGGACTACAGCAAATCATTAGCAGATGTGCTACGAGATGCAACGAGATACGCGTTGCATGAAGTTGGTGACTTGGGAGCGCTGCGCCGGGTGAACCATCGCTCAGATACACTTGAGGATAAACAAACCTTCCCGACGTGGGCGGTTAGAGCGGATATACAGCGCGAATCTCAAGATATCCCTTTGTTGCCGGTGTTCTCTCGCGCCTGCGGGGGGCTCGACCCTCCTTCATTGCTTGCTGAGGTTTCTGTTGGCCCTGGAGTGTTGTTAGGCGAAGGTTTCATAGCAGATCGAGTCTTCGAGACAACTATGACATGTGATGGGGAGGAATGGTTTGAGTATGAAGGATACAACTCGTGGCTTCTTTCTGCTAAGCGTGCGGCGCAACGTCGTCCCAAAATCGAAACAAGCGAGGATATGGACGAAGATCACACTGCCATGGCGCTTAGTCTTGTAGCTGGAGAAGCTTACAATCGGCAACGAGCACGGCCAGAAGACGTGTCAGTCCTTGCCGAATACATGGAAAACCTGGGTTTGCGTAGGGATAGTATGGTGTCAGAACAGATGGAGAAGAACACAAAGTGTGACACGGCAAAGATGGATGAGATGTATGCGGTATCGCGTGTGACCGCTTGCATGCGACGCCGATTCTTCACGACGTCGGCTGGTCGTATGGGAATTGGACCTCGAGTGATGCGGTCAGCAGATCTCGTCGTTGTTTTGAGAGGAGGATCGACGCCATATATTTTGAGAGAACGAAACGGAAGTTACCAATTGCTAGGGGCTGCGTATGTACATGGCATCATGGATGGTGAGGCCGTACGAACAGCAAAGAGCCAGGGCTTGCAAGAGGATATCTTCCATATTCGCTGAGTTTGTACATCAAACTGCTTTAGGCGCTGACGGAGTGGATGCGGCTTCTACGCCCGTTTCTCGACGGAAAGGGCAAGCTTGCATAAAGAATTGTCAACGCGTTGCACATACTGAACGTCGCGATAGCAATTCTAACTCTCATTGTTCTCTTGCAGGTATACCACTTCGTATTTGTATTGAATATACGCTCTCGTTACATCCACAATCCCTTTCCCCATGCATTCTTCCCAGGTTACCTATTCAGGAAAGTATCAAAGAAACCGTCGATCTCGTGCAATCACGAATCAACTCACTCTTCCTGCCAGAGCCCTACAAAAAGCCTGTGAATGCTTAGTTACACTTTCAAACTGCCTATTTAGGTAACATTTTATACATCTATCGATCTCTTGCAATTACACTACTACACGCATTCACCTCTAACTTACACCTACCCCGCAATACATACATCTGCGCATCCACACACAGGAAACTACGTGATTATATTGCCTATTTAGGAAACTTTTCATACCGCCGTAGATTACTTGCAATCACACCACCAAACTCCTGCGCTATATTTCCTTGTTGCATACAACTACCCCGCGTCACTCGCGTTGCAAACACGCAACCTCAAACTGCCTATTTAGGAAAGTTTCTTGGCGTCTATTGATCTCTTGCAATTACGTCCACAATGCTTACGTATATATAACTACCCCGCACGACACGCGCATACACATACGCCTGCTCAAATTACCGCTTTAGGAAGGATTCTAAAGTGTCGTGGATCGCGTGCACTTACGATACAAACTGCATACACTTCTAGATTGCCGATTTGGGTATGTTGGTTGCAGACTGTTAGTAACTTGCAATCACGCTACGCACTACATCAAGGAAACTTTCAATGCTAGCACGACTATGTGCTTGCGATGCACTGGAGTAGCATCGTGTGTTGACGATTTAAATATGGGGCGGGGACCATTAACTTGATCACATTTGATGTGTTCAGCGTATTTATTTTGAAAAGTCGTAGTATATTACTGCAATTATACAACATGTACCACTTTCCTCGACTCAAACAACAACCCAAGTAACGCCATATAATACATCTCCATACCCTCCAAACACCCTAAACACCATAAAACAAACCCTCTGCCCTTCGCCACAAATTGGATCTACATATTTACCCATCTCTATACTCCCAAATTCCATCTTCTCAACTACGAACTCCCCAGAATCCGCCCATACGCATCCTCCACCTCCCTCGCCACCTCCAGCAACGTGACAATCACAATTTGATGCGTAACATTCGGCAGCCGATCACGATGCAACCCAATCCACTCAAGCGGGGGCGTCGCCTCACCCATATCCCTCAACTGCGGTGTTTCAATAAGCGGTGGTTCAAGCGCCGTATACTCATACTTTGACTGCGGAACATTGACGACAGCCGTAATCTTCTCTTGTCCGGCCTCAGACTGCGCGCGGGGCCGCGTCGTCATGGACGTAGTATCTTCCGCGGGGGGCAAGGTTTGCGACGTGCTGATCTTGATGTTTGATTCGGGCAGCGGTTTGCCGAGACGAGATGCGAGGGTGCGCGAATGGTTGGCGAACATGGTGCGGATGTATGAGATGCGGCTGTAGTTCCAGCCGACGTCGACTTTGCCTTCGAGACTGCTGCGGAAGAGGTAGTCGATGTGGTTGCTGCGTGGGACTTGCCAGGTGTGCATTGTGGCGACGACTTTGGGGACGCGGAGAATGGTGCCGCCGCGCGCGGAGCGAGCGCTCTCGGCGACGTCTTCGACGGTGAGGTCGGTGGCGGGTTTGGTTTTCTTGGGTGAGGGGATGGAGGAGAGGGCGACGCTGAGTTGGCCGAGGGTCATGCCGAGCGTGGAGTGGATTTTGCTTTGTTCGAGTGCGACGGCGAAGCGCGCTTGCATGTCGCCGGCGGCGAGGAGGAGGATCTGGTTGTCGACAAAGGTGGATGGGAAGACGCCAAGTTTGATCGAGCGGAGTGTGACCACCACGTCCGTTTGGAGCGAGATGGGAGCTTTGAATGAGTCCTCGTCTGGCTTAGACACGATCATGCTTTGTGATGGTGAACGATCAAATGGCGTGGCGACGGACGACTTGCGACGCAAGAACTTTTCAATGTCCCTAAGCGACTGCGTGTAGGCTTGTTGGTTCTCCTGCACCAAACGCTCAACTGCTTGAAACAGTGCAAGTCCTTGAGCTGCGCTCGTGGCGTGACAGAAGACATGCACTTGGTCACCGTCAAGGATCGCCACGAGACGATCCTGTGGCCGGTCGCCCTCTTCTCGGACGTTGTACATTAGGAATCCAAAGTTTGCAATGTCAGCCAAGAGGAAGGCTTGGTAATCGAAGCCAGACTTGACGCGCAGCTCTTGGAAGGCGACCGACGCCTGAATCAGAGGTGTCTGGCGGGTGCCAGGCGCTTGTTCAGGCCAGCTGATCGATGTTCGAACCTTTATGCCTTTTATCGCAACAAAGCCACTAGTCCGACCTGTGCTCTCAACACCAATGTTCTCGACCCCCATACACAGGTTTTGCTCCCAGTCTGTGCTTTTCTTCGACGATGCCCACATGTTGTGAATGTGAAACGAGGACTTTCCAATGGCCTGGCCTAGATCCAGGTCGACTTTGACGTCTGCGATCGCCACATTCGCGTTCCACGGGAAGGCTGTCGCAGCCGTTACTTGCTCGTATCGCTGGATGAAGTAGTCTTGCGGTTCTGAACTGCTCTCTGCCGATGGTGGCTTCGACGACTGACGGATTTCTGGTGGATACCATATTTCTCGGAACAGGAGGAAGTCTTGCAACTGCCGAGCATTGATTTGCATGGTCGTTGGATTAACCTTGAGGATGGCTGAAATGCCGCTCGTACCGCTGAGATGCTTGCTGTTCATCAGCGAAAGCACTATCGATTCCACGTCCAGGCTGAAGGTCGATTCACGCGAGTACACATGCTGAACGGTTATTTGAAGATTTTCAAAGGCGGCAGAGGCAGCAAAGAAGTGCCCATGGTCTTGTGACTTGACACTGTTCGCGGTGACATAGATATCGTCCAGCTTGGCAATCGCGGTGACACGTGCGATTGGTTGGCAGCTGAGACTGAACTCTTGCTTGCAGATTCGAAGCCCGAGATTCAGCCTTGTCCGGCCGAGTATTGTGGCAGGATCGGCAGTGATGAGATTAGCGTCTTCTTCAATTACCTTAGCCACTGGCTTTGGCTGAGTTTGGGCCTGATCTGGAGATGTCGGCGATGAATCCTCGTCCTTTTCGCGTACAACTGCCTTGATGCTCTCGGATATATCGATGATGATGGGCACCACAGTCGGCAGTAAGGTATTACTGGACGCATCCACACGGAGCTCAGCATTGAGTGAAGGATCACGTCCGTCGTCTTGATACTCCACGCGGATAGCGACACCTGGCGCTCGCAATGCGAGACTGCTCGCGGATCCGTCTCCAACAAATTGACTGTATCTACCCTTCTGCTGAGCTCGAGCCGAGGTGCTCTGTGTGGGCGATCCTTCGCCGCCATTGATGTGCACAACAGCTCCAGCGAAGCTCGCATCAACCGTCAGGGAGGCCAGGTGCTTGTTGCCGAAAGGATTTTTGCGCTGCGCACCAGTCGTTGTGGGCGTCATGCTCCAATTCGCAGAAGCCTTGCGGAACTTTTTGCCCGCAAGGGCGATAGATCTCTCGATAATGTTCGCTGGAATGATGAAGTGCGAGTCCAGCTGAAGATCGAGTGATTTCCCAAAAGCTTGGAAAGCAACTTTGCGAGTGTCCTTTGTGGAAGCATAAGCAACGTTGAATACCACTTTAGGTAGTAGTGCCGAATTCAATGACCGCTTGGCCTTACTTGCGGACACGGGAACCATTTGCAGTTGCATGTTTTCAATCATCAAACGTGCGGCATCACCTTTTTGGGTTGACAGATCGATCTTGCGGAACGAGAGTACAAGGTCCTCGACCTCGTTTCGAGGAAATGGCGCCACCGAAGTTCCAACGATCCAGCTGATCTGCAAGTCAAGCAGTTCCAAGGCATATGTTGACGTGAATAGTGCACCGGAGCTCACGCTCTCTCCATCAGTGTCGGTTCGACTTTTGATGCTCTTGTCTCGCTTGCTGGAGATCCTACTCTTTGTATGCCGAAGTCTCCTGAGGTATTTCTTCTCCTTGGATAGGTCTAGATCCTTGATTTTGTCTTGCAAATGGTTGACCACGTCAACGACAGCTGATGCAGTGTCGGCAAATATATTCACTTCTAAGCCGGTGCTGTGAAGTCGATACAAGCGTCGCGTGGGTGATGAGTCCTCTTCTGTGGTTGCTTGGAAGACTGCACCGAAGGTGAGGTTGCCGCACCGCCGGATTGAATCCATATCGGTTAAAGTCATGGCCACGCTGATCTCGTTGAGCCGCACCGTGGCTTCCGGATATAGCATTAGCTTGTCATTCTGGTCGATATTCGTTGCTTTGAGCTGAACAGACGAGAGTCGCATGGTAAGGTTGGCGGAAGGCGAGTCTCTATTCCGGCCAGGAGCGGTCGCGATGACATCCATTCCGGATAATGTCAGCTGGATGCCGAACAGGACATCTCGTGAGGGACCGGGGGTTTTTAAGACAGGAGGTCCTGTGGGGGTAGGAAATATCTCTTCAATGTGGTTCTTGAGGACCTCGACATCATCCTGGATAGCTTGGAGCATGTGAGAAAACTCAGGCTTATTGATGGTAGTAGCGAGGGCTTGCAATTCGGAGGCTTGGAGTTGGATTGTTTCAATGATACCAGAAGCCGCTACTCGAGTAGTCTGATCAGTCTGAGTAACAGCTAGGCGTCCGTTGACTGGTGGCAGCGTCAGGGTACTGATGACATTGGATCCGTCCAGCGAGGTGCTGTACATCCGGTGATGACTTGCTTCAAGATCATAGTCAACCTGCAATGTGACATTCTTACCAAGAGCAGGAATTACTGCGATCCTGCCTGATGAGCCAGAAATTGACCAACCAAGTGGTTGGAGTAACGCGAGTTCGATTCGGTACGCGTCCATGAACAGTGCCAAGGTAACGTTTGGAAGTTGTGAGGAGCCGGGTACGGGCTTGCTCGTCGACCCATTCCCCTCCTTCATGTGCATAAATAATTCCGATTGACGAACAAAATACGCAACTTCATCTCTAAGCACAGAGTCCGCGACTTCGATGAATCCCAGCACATCTTCTTCGATTTTCACCACAATCATACGGCTCGCCGCCGCTAGCTTTATTTCCGTGGGCATGCGACTCTCGTGCGCATGCTCAATCGATGCAAAGTACAGATTGGGCTGTTCAAATTGCGCTTTAGCCAGGACACGAGATCGGCAAGTGAGCTCGCTGACGGCCACATCCATGTGAATATGTGCGCTGATGGTCTCCCTTTGGCTAGATGCTCTGTGGTCTGCATCAATGAAGGCGACGCGCATATGTCGGCCTGTCGTAATACTTCGGAGGTTGATAGTATCAAGAATGATCTGTGTTTTCTCTGAGATCAGTACAACTTGGATTTCGTTATCGACATTTTGCGTGCTGTTTCGCGTAGGGGTTTTCGGCTTTGATGTACGCGGGCCTTTGCTTTGCGAATTATCAGTCAGGAACAACTTTGTCAAGGCCTCAGCAAGCTCGCAGATTTCCCACTGAACATGAATAGCGACCTCGCGTGAGCTGACCTGCACGACTGTTGACTTCTTTGGGGTGTCTGTACCAACAAGCATGAGCCCAGAAGGCTCCGCAGGTGGTAGCTGCGCGACGTTTATAGCTAGAAAGCGCATTGCAATCTCACTCTGTCTTGGTCCAGGATCGGCGATCAGCTTTATCCCCGCGGATTTGAGGTCCAAATGCAGTGGTGCTGTTTCAGGTGTTGGTAAGTTGTCTGTCAGTCGGTTGAATAAAAGCCTCATGGCCAGACTCTTCTCCACGTGTGCTAGATCCCAGGTTCGCCACTGGTCCCACATGCTTATGATCTTTTCCTCTGCGTTGTCTGGGCACGTTATATTGTCCTGCATGCAGTCGTCCAGGAGCGCGTCCTTGTCGGCTGGAGAGAGGCATTGCCACGTATATCTGAAACGAGAAAGAATCTTCCATGAATCGTGACTGCGCAGATGGTCTCTCGCTGCACGAAGGGTGTAAGATGCTTTCGTCAAGAAATCTGGGTCTGGATACTGATCTTGGACGCTTGTCAGGTACCAAGCCAGATAACGCAGCCGATGTTGCTGTCGTTCACTTGCATCGGCGAAGCATGTCACAAGCTCGTCGGCAAGTAGAGTGGTTCGATATATAAGCGAGGCGAGGTAATCGACCTTCCTACTAGCCGCTGCAGTTTCTAGTGTTCGAAATGAGACATTGACCGATGTCTCCTTATTCTGCAGCATCCAGACAAGAACATCGTCAACTTCCGCCTGGATAGCAACATCTTGACTCGGTCCGTGGGATGTACGTTCGGTCACGGAAACACCCAAAGAGCCTAACGTAGTGTGCAAAGCGAACGAATTTTCGCCAGCGCGTTCACCTGGAAATTTTCTGATTCGAGCTGATGCAATCCAGTTGTTGAGAATCAGATCATATTGGTCTTTGCCACCGGCTGAGCGAGGCTCGAATGCATGTTGAAATCGAACATGAGTGAAAGGTATGCGGACATTGAATTCGAGGGAGCTTCCTTTACCCTCGAGACGGTTTCTATTGTCTAGAATCTTCGTCATAACCTTCACTTGGAAGTCGTCGAGTACGTCTTGCGGTTGTTGGGGCTGTATGATCTCTATGAGTTCGGATACACACTTGATGAATTCGGGTGTACAGTAGAGCCGAATGCCAGGCTCGGCGCTGATGAGGAGACTGACATGAGCAAACGACTCGTCCAGTTGCTGAGTTGGCAGTTCATCTGGGACAATTTGCTTGACCACTTGTCCTCCTAGGCTTGGAGTAGATGGGAAAGACGGCACTTCGGACGTATCTGGTTCGATTTGCTCAAGGGGAAAATAAGGTGCAGCAAGTGAGCTGGACAAAGCCACTGACGATGGGGCAAGATTGCGACGCACTCGTTCGTCTTCGGTGAAACGCGGCTGGTATTGACCTTCGCTAACGGCTCGAAGGGGCGAGCCTCCAATGACCGTGTGACTTCTTGAACTACCCCTTGAACTCGTGCGCCTGCGTGCTGTTGACCGGATGCTACTCGTCATTGAAGCACTAGACGTACTTCTCGAGCTCGCCATGCCACGTTGTCTCCTAGTGGAAACTACACGTGATGATGCTTGCGACGAGTAGATCGAATCGTCTTCCTCGCGGTCCGGGAGGAGCAGCGGAGAGCCTATGTCTGGAAATTGCATTGCGGGGACACGAACCGTTTCCCGGGGTTTGCCAGGTGGAGAGGAAGGATTTAGGCCGTGCAGAATCATGAAATTTGTTCGATTCGTTCGCTGGTCGTGCATCTGGAGGTGGTCCTGCTGTTTCCGACGCTCTTCTGTGAAATCGAGTTTCCGCATGAGCATATTGACAGCAATGGAGGTTTGCAGGTACGCATGTGTTTCCACTCGTTGCATTTCGCCGCTCCTCGTTCTGTGGCGTGATGCAGAGCGAGCATCAACACCACCTACGGTCAAGTTTGGCACCTTTGCGGAGAGCCGTTGTGAGAAAGTCAACCCGGCAAGATCATTGAAATCCAAGGTGATAGTGTCAGTCCTTATCAGTAGGGCTTCGTGCCCCACGTGCATCCAAACGTGTACTTCATGTGCCTTCAAGCGAAGGAAGGTGGCGTCGTTGATGACTTCGATCTCGGTAAGAGGCAATGAGTTCTCGTCATCATCAAATGTAAAAGCAAAGGATCGCGCAGCACCAGCGGCAACCTCGAGAAATTCCGATGTGCATTCACCCGATATCTTGCCGACATCGAAATCCCAGTTACAGACGTACGTCGGCTCTGTTGGAGGAAGACCGAAAAGGCGATGACCGAAAATGACAGTGGAGTCGACAAATAGCTCAGTACGGCCGCTAGTGAACTCCTTGGAGAACTCTAGACCAGATGGAGAGCCCCCCAAAGCAACACTAATGGGACTGAAGTTGACCATCAAGTCCATGTAGTAGTTAGTGAATCTGAGATCTGCAGAAGCGTAGGGGAGATCAGCACGGATGCTTCGCTCGGCGGAGTACAGATTGGCGGGCAAAAGAACGCTAACTTCGTCGGCCGATATACAAAGAATGACATCAAGATCGTTGGAGAGTCTGACGTGTTGGCCGTTGGGCTCCGAGCCATCTGCCGCTGGTGTCACGGTTGGCAGACCCTGAAATTCCTCGAGCGTCTTGAAATGCATGTCATCACCGAAATAGTTATCTTTGAGCTTCATGAAATGGTGTACAAGCCAACCGTACAGCTCAAGATTGAGACGGTGGCCCTGTATATCCATGAAGAGTCTGTCGGTATTCATCGTCGAGGTTTCTGTCATATACATGTGACTTCCAGTAAGGGTCAGGCCACCAAGGCGTGCAACATTTGGCGACAGGACAAACGTCTTCAAAGTGTTTTTGTGCGGCATTAGAATCTCGAGAGCCAGCTCGTTCCCCTGCACGTCGAACGTGATTTCGTTCTGGAGTGGCCTGAACTTGTCAAGCGGTATGACCACATCACCATGCAAGCGTTGGCCAGACAAAATGATGAAGTTGTTGTCTTCTAGATCGGCAGGATTGTTGACAATATTGGAGTCGTTTGTGTTGAGATACAGCTTGAAATCTGTGAAATCAATGCGGAGAAGATATTGAAAGGGCACAAACAAGAAGTAATCGGGCGGTGGTCCTGTTCCCCAATCGGCGACGAGATCGGTCAGAAGAAAGAGATGATCTCGGAGGAGAAAAAGCTCCAAGTCACGGACTTTGATGTTGAATGTCCATGTGCGTAAAGTGTTCCACGCGACAGGGGCCGAGAGATCGCAGTCGAGTGTGACGGGGCCCGAACGCCACAGTAAGGCATGGTTAACACTAGAGGACAATTCGGTGTTTGCAATATCGACATCCAACTTGTTCTGGAAGCCTTGCGGAGACGCATACATATCCATAACGTAATTGACAGACGAATTGCCGGCGACTTTGACATCGATCCATGCAAAGGGGCGCACATTCTGCGCAGCGGCTTTGTCCCGTTGCTTTCCCCTTCTACGCCGGGTTTTTTGCTTGCCCTTGGCTTTGTCGAACCCCGGTTTGTCGTGCGCGGCCATAGTATGCGCCTTGCCTTTCCATTTCCAATCTTTCGAGGACTCGCGAATCGGTATGCGGAGCACAGTGTCTTCCTCGATGCTAAGAAATATCTTGAACACAGACAGCACGCGCGTGTCTCCAACCTTGAGAGACGGGGCTACATCTGCGTCGACATGGGATCCAGGGAAAAAGATGTTCTGAAATATGCCGCGATGACGATCGGCCCACGGGCCATAGTTGATGATGCCTCCAAAGAGTTGGATATCCATGCCATACTCAGGGGGAACGCTGCCATTTATGTCATTAGGACGCAGCGGATCGATGTGCACGCTGTTGTCAAGGTGACTGAGTACTGGGCCGGGCACATCCCAATAGAAGGAAACATTGACGCAAGGTATGTCAGCTATTAATGATGTTTTCGCGTATTCAATGCCATCCCATTCGCCGTGGCCGTCAGCAACACTGTCATCGAGATAGCGAGCCAGGCCTTTCCAACGCTCTTGTCCCGGAAAGTGCCACTGGCCCATTCCGCTATTCTTCTTGTCGCCACTAGCTTTTGTATGCGTGTGAATGGAGTCTGACGACCTGGAGAATAACCCAGAAAGGTTGGGAAGTTTGCTCAGCCAGCGTCGACGGCGCGCTCCTTTTGCCTTGGCAACAGTACTACCCGTCGGCTCCTGCCCCGCCTCCTGCTTGATGTTTGTGGCAGCATCGAGCTGTGCGATCTTGTAGTCCGGGTTTGGCTTCATGTGTACGACAGGATGAGTGACTTGGAAGTTGAACAGCTGCTGGTACACGTCCATGGGGCCACACGTGCCTGCGTCCAACGTCCCGCTTGCCTTTTCGAACTGTGCTGTAATGACGGCCACTGTGTGCTCGTTTCCAACGACGATGGCGCCTTTAGCAATGTCGACGTGTGTGGGGAGGATCTTGAGGAAGGCGGGCAGGTCAGCCTTCTTGGACTTTGGAGTGGCGGATTTCTCGGTCTCGGTACGCAAGACTTCCTCGCCATGGTCTGTCTGCGACTTCTTCAGCTTGTTGTGCTCGTTGTCTGATCCGCTCCCGCCATGCTCTTGCTCGGGCCCACTACTTGTCTTGCGCCGTACTGCCTCGATGATGCCGTCGTATGCGGGACTGCGGTTGTACATGAAAGCCTCGACGCCCGAGACTTTGATCGAGATGCGACATGGCAGCTGCTTCGGCGGCTGCTTGCCTCCTTTCTCTGCACTGTCAGCATTTCTGCTGCGGCTGCCGGTGCGGCTGGTGGGGGTGCTGGGCGCAGTGCTGCTGGCTTGATCCGGCGACGGTTCTTCGTCGGTATATACGCCGGCATCCCTCACTCTGCGCAGCCAGTAGTTCCAGGTGATGTAGCCCCCATGCACCAGAATCGTCTCGTTGTGACCATGGTACCGCAGGTCCTTGAAGAATATACGGCCGCCCAGGAGCGAGATCTGCAGGGAGGAGATATCGATGTAAGCGTGGAAGGTGCGCCAGGTGTATGCGCGGATGCCATAGGAGACGAGGGTCGCGAACAGGCGGTTGAAGTAGAAGAGGAAGAAGACGGTCAGGATACTGCAGATGAGCAGCTCAACCAGGAACACCCTGCGACGGTCAGCCCTACCACGAGATGTTGTAACTATCCTTCGCGTACCAATTGAAGCCGTCGCGTGGATCCAGCGGCTCCGGGGTGATGGACGCCATGGCGGTGACGCGAGGTGTGGACGCGAAGGGTGACGGTGACCATCATCATGTCTCTGCACAGAAGGCGCGCATTATTGTAGCAAAGAGCGGCAGGAGCGAACGACGCTTGCTCCTCACGTGGATGAACATTCACTCAACGTCGCAGCGAAATGTTCGGCAAGGCTGTCGAGGCTCTTAGCTCGTGGTCAGGGTTCGCGATGCGGATGCGCGTCATGGGGCTAGACTAAGGAAGCTTGGACGCTAAGGTACTCCCTCCACAAACCATCTCGACCGTGGCCGCGACCACAGCACGAGCACAAGACCACACGGCTGGTCGCTGCAGTACTCCGCCATGTCTCTCGTCGCCACATTCTGACGCCTCTGTCCCGACTACTTTCACCCTCCCATCGCCTCGAGCTCACGATAGCCGTGTTTGTTGTTCTTGCTGCCACCTCGTCATGGCTGTAGGCAACCTCGACCAACATGTCCAGCCAACGGATTTGTCTGGCGGTACTGGGGCTCGCTTTGCGCGTGCCATCATCATAGTCGCCGGTGTTTGCGCTCTCGTTGCCAGTCTTCTCACATTTGTGTCCGTATTCCATGTCCGCTGCGATTTTCCCACTGACGTAGTGCAGCGCCGTCTGGTTACAGACGTAAGAGATACAACCCAGACATAGCAGACGAGTATTGACAGACCCCAGCAAAAACTACCGGAAACCCGTCCTCCAGCGATATGTCATCCGTATTCTGCTCATGTACGTGCACAAGCCCGGCGCAAGACAATCGCTCACAGACACAGGGTGCCCATCTACGCAGCTGCATCATGGGCAAGTCTAGTGTCCCTCACCGCATCTGCCTATGTAGACCCGCTGCGAGACGTGTATGAGGCCTTCACTATTTACACCTTCCTGCAGCTGTTGATCAACTTCATTGGAGGCGAGCGCGCCCTCATCATCCTCATGACCGGCCGCGCCCCAGTCTCGCACCCCTGGCCGTTGAACCTGATCTTCGAGAGAGTCGATATCTCCGACCCACATACCTTTCTCGCTGTCAAGCGGGGCATCCTCCAGTACGCGTGGGTAAAACCACTGCTGTCGCTGGCGACCATCATTATGAAAGCCACGGGCACATATCAGGAGGGCTACATTGGATGGACATCCGGATACCTCTGGGCTGGCATCATTTACAACGTCAGCATCACAATCAGTCTGTACGCGCTGGCCATGTTCTGGGTTTGCATGTCGGCAGACTTACAGCCGTTTCGCCCCATGCCCAAGTTTCTGTGTATCAAAGGCATCATCTTCGCCTCATACTGGCAGGGCTTTTTCTTGTCTATCCTCGTGTGGCTTGGAGCTATTCCGGATGATATCCCAAACTACAGTCCGGACAATCTCGCCGCTGCCATTCAGGACGCCCTCATCTGTTTCGAGATGCCTCTCTTCGCTATCGCGCACTGGTATGCCTTCTCCTGGCACGACTATGCAGACGACACCATCTCCGCAGCACGTTTGCCCGTCAAATATGCTCTGCGTGACGCTTTTGGTCCTCTTGATCTTATTCAGGATACCAAGGAGGTTTTCGCTGGTGAGCATTACGAGTACCGATACTTTGACGCACATGACAATGTGCTCGCTCACGAAGAGTCTTCATCACGCGCTGCTCGAATGGCCGAAGGTATGAGGTACGAACGGGGTGGGAAAGGCAAATACTGGATACCAAAACCAGGGCAGACTGAACGGGAACCGCTTCTCTCAAAGGTGACATCAAGTCGCGCTCGAGCCATGAGCCCAGGGCCACATAAGGCGCTCCAGGGCACGGGTGCTAAGTATGGCACAAGCGATGATGTCGAAGAGCCCACATTGAACCCCGAAGATGAGCGCTTGTTTGACAATGCACGTGCTTTGGAATTCGGAGACTGGAATGTATGTTGCGACATTTTTTTCGGCTTGCCACTAAGCTAACATGTGGAAGTACCCTGTCATCGAAGCCCATCGAGCATCTCGTGAAGACCGTCTCTACGGTGAGCCGCGTGTAATCACCGCAGCCACGAATCGCAATTTGCTACAGCCAACTGCTGCAAACAAGAAGCGAAGGAAGAGCCAGATTAAGAGCGTACAAGAGTCGGTGCGCAAGGGTAAACAACGTAGTGACTCAAGCGCAAGCAACGGGGAATCCTCGCACTCAAAATCGCGCGTACCAGTCGTCGGCAAGTTGCTCAGGCAGAAGTCATCTTCCTCGACCTCAGCAAAGTCTGACAAAAGCCAACTGGTCGATCTAGTAGTAGAAGACCACCAGGCGGAGGAGGTAGAACGCGTACGAGCGCGAAAGGAAGGAGGTTCAGGCTGGAACGAGGAACCGCCAAAGCACTACGTCCACACTTACCCAGATGCTGGTGCGGAGGAACAAGTGCGAGAAGGCTTTGCGCCGGACAGCGCCGAGGTGCATAATCCGGAACAAGATCACAATCTCGACTATCCGTTCACAGTGGAAGAAGAGGATAGAGATGAGCTCAAAAAGAAAGGCATCAAGCCTCCTATCGACGAGGAAGCCGAACGTTGGGAGGATCGAGATCTGGATGACCAGCCTGATCACGATAACGATGACCGGCCCAGCCCGCAGTACGGTTCCTTCAGAGAAGAACGTAACGTTTGGGGCGAGGGTCGGTGACGAACTCCACGTTCAATCTGTTTCGCTTGCACTTTAGGTTTCAGTCTGTTCTATACCCGAACGTTTATCAATGCACATATATTAAGGTTCTCTATAAGACTCTTGTTTATTAATCCTTACGCAATCTGCTGTGCCTTCCCACCTTCGACGGGACAATAGTCCTTCCTGGTCTGCATCTTTATTTGACGGCGGCGCAGATATATTCAAATGTTCTCACGATCATCATAACAGCCCCGATATAGTAGCCGGAAGGTCCTTGGCAGATTATTGAAATTTCGCTGAAGCTGTAAACACCTGCGAAGGTCTTCAGGAGTGTCCCGCTGGACATGTCGAGGTGCAGGACTCGGGCCAGAAGTGCTTGGAGCAACGAGCAGCCCAGATTTGAAAGGGCGTCCCTATGCAGATATGCACGCACAACACCACTTTCCTAGTTCAGCACATGTCTGTGGAGACGTTGAGCGGCATCCAGATTCCGGAGCCACCGCTGGGCTGCTGAGAAACTTTGTCCCTACTCCCGTGCTGCATGCGTTGGCACCAGCAACGCATGGTCAGAGTCCGATGCCATGGTGAGCATTCGGAACGCTGAGCTGTGGTTGGTGATAACAACTTTTCATCTACCTGGCGCGTGTTTCAGATTGCGCAAAGAACGCCAATGGAACGACGAAGCCGGCTGAGGATTTCGAGCGACATACGTAGCCAGGATGTGATTGGTCGTGCATTTCGATGATGTGGAGATACTTCAGCGCAGAAGAAAAGCAGTGGTTCAGAGCCTCTTCGGCGAGCAACTGAAGAAGGAATCCCCATACGATGTGCCTCGAGCGTCGACAACGCCAGCAATGTCATCATCAGCGCCATGTGTCCACCATGCGCAACGTTTCTAAAACATGGCGGTCGTCTCACGGTCTGTTTCTGATCTTCGGAATAAATGAGCGCACGACAGGCATGCCCGGCACGGGAACGTCCAAATACCACAGTCTGGCAGCGAAGTCCGCGCATGCTCCAACACCGCAAGGCTGATCTGCATCCGCAAGGCGAATCGGCATGGCCATCCCAGCGTGCCACAGCAGTCCGGCGCAAACCGATGCATCTGTCAGTTTCAACGCGCAAGCGCTATTGACTCCTGACTGGTTGATGGCGCTGCACGTCGCAGCGCCTACGTGCAGTCCCGCCAACGCAACCGCCAATCATACTTCACCCACTCATTTTCCAATTCAATGCGCGCCAGCCATCAACCAGAGTGTCCCCACACATTGACGACCAGTATTGCAGGGAACGCATGCCATTGGGCGCGTAACCTGTGCGCACCAGCATGCTCATCTATAACACCTGTTCCTGTCGGCCTGTGAGGTCGACTTGGTTTGGTGTTGTTGCGGCCGGACCTGCGGGCTGAATGCACACTTTGCAATTCCAGAAGCGAATAACTGAGGAACAACTCATCGACGCAGCCCGTCTAACCGGATGAGTTTGTGTGCCTGCGTCTCTTATTCTTGCACCCGGCTCCCTGCCTTTGGTCTTACCTCTTTCCACCTTTTTTCTTCTTGTTGCGTTGCACGCGTTTCGCCTTAGGGCATTACACTCCCTCACGGTTTTCGTTCGACTCTTCTCTTTCGTTCTGATATGGATTGCTAGCTGCCTGGTCGCAGCTGAAAAGAGAATGGACTTTGGAAGTCAGCAAAAGAGGGATGTTTGGATGAGCATGAGGTTTGGATGTTGCGCGCCGAACGAGGAGTTCGATGATGGGAGAGAGGCAGCGCTTAGAGGGCATGGTATGTTCAGCTTCACATTCATTCATTCACACGTGGCATCGACAACAGACATTGAGCTTCTCTTCACGTTGCCAGCTCATGTCGACCTTCTATCCCTCTCTTGAGATTATCATCACGCATCCGAAGTATGGTCGTCATGATGGTCTTGTTACGCCATACCCACCGCATGGTTACTTTCTCCTTAATCTGGTTAAACACATCATCTATCAACACTCTATTCATCCCGCCAACCACTATACCGGAACCACAGATCGTCGTCAAATTTAGTCGAATGCTAACGGCTATCATCAGAAGAGTCTCGGATGCAAATCGTCTACGACCAACCACAGGCTCTGCCGCAAATCCGTGCTCAACCATTCAACCACATTCGTCCGTCTACCAGTCAGTCGATGAGTCGCCATGTCTCTCAATGGGTAAATACCAGTCGTGACTTTGCAACTCGTGCATCATCACGTGCCAGCTTCTCAACTCTCACGCGACCTCGCCGATCACACTCTATCCACAAGACTCGACCTAGCATCAGTGCTCCAACAAACTTCCAACACTTCGATAATGGCTTTGGTCTCGATGGTGTACAGTCTATGGTCGACGATGCTCCTCTGCCGGTCCGTCGCAACCGCAGCTTCCGACGCCTTGAGTTGTCCATCTATTTGCCCAATGGCTGCGGTCGACTGTCACCGCTTCCTGACTTCGAGGACGATGATGTGTGGGGCACGTCCAAGGCAAACCTGGAGAAGCCAGCCCAAGCCCTCGTCCGCGTGAGAGATTCGCGCACCAGCTCGATGTCATCCAACCCCTCCACCTCAGAATACATCATCGCTCGAAAGCCAATTGCATCATCCACATCCTCTGCTTCGATTGCTCATTCCCGACGATCAAGCGTACAAAGCCAGCAAAGCACTGGCACCACAGCCACTCATGAACGCCGACTATCTGGAACGACTATGGCCACCATGCGAACTCCTACACTGTCCATCTGGCCAGAAGAACCTCGATCATCTGCCAATTCTATCTTCGAGAAGCCCACGATCCGTCGGTCAAACACTTCTGGCACACTCTCTCCTGCTCGCGTTCTCTCCCGTCTTCCATCACCTTCCCGCAATCGAGCCAACACAGCGCCGACTCGTCCCGGCTCACTTCGCCGCACCAAGACTGATGTTGACGAGGCCATTCGAGAGCTCAACACTATCGTTGAAGAGCGTCGCGCTTCTGCATACCGCTCGCAGACTCAATCCCCTGCACTCATCAACCGACCTCCCCCATCACCATCTCACCACGTCCCTAACATCGCACCAACCATGCGCATGCACGTCCGTTCTGAAACCCTGTCAGACATCGGATCTGCCTTCTCCGCTCCAATGAGCTACAACAAGACCTTACCCGCCACAACCACTCGCCGCAAAACCACAGGCCTTACCCTCGCTCCTCCGTCGCGCGACAGCACCATGGCTCTTTGCTCCAACCCCGTCACTCCACCAGCTCCACACACACCTACTAAGTCTATGACCCGTCTGACAACGTGGCTCAAGCGCTCCATTTCCACAGCAACCCTACCGACGTCCCCATCGGTTCCTAAACCATACGACACCGAGCCGTTTTACAAGGTCGAACCAACTACCCCAACTCGCCCATCCACCGCAGGTTCGCACACAATCTGCCACACGCGCCAAGAATCCCAAGAAAGTAACGCCACCGCAACCGTCACCCTCTTCAGCACATCACCCACCTCGCGCTCCTCATCACCCGTCTCCGACGCCACCAGCACACCCAAGAAAGCAAAACGCGTCCCTGCTCCGCTTAATCTGGCAAAGGAGAAGGAAATCGGCCTCTTGGTTGAAAAGGCTCTCGATAGCGCACGCAGCTTGCGACTTAGCCCGAATTATGGCTTGCTCAAGGGTATGGAGATTACGACTAAGGATCTCGGTACGGGGTTGAATGGTGAGAGGAGGAGCTTTGTCCCGAGTCCGAGCGCGGTTGGCGTTGCGTTTTGAGCGCTTTGATTGAGCGGACTTGGAAGGATTAGGGTCGTGGATAAGGAAATGGGAAGGAAAAGGCCGGACTGGGTTTGGGATTTTCGTATCATTCTTCTTCCTTCACTTCGGCAACCCGGGCATATACCCTCCGCACTCCTTTTTTGCTTGTCGCATGTCTTGCGGCAAGAGAAGGTGCGGATGCCCTGGGTGCGCATTTTTTGGGGGGGGGGCTTTTTCTCGGATTATATACCCTTTTTTGTTTTGCTTTGGTAGCAATTGGAGAGATGTTTATAGTTTGTTGTAATGGGTGGTTTTTATGTGACGTGGAATATCAAATGTGTTTTGCAGCTATACTAGATTCTGTTGTACTGTGGGAAATGTGCGCAAGCCGCGACGACGAGCAACAATTGCGTGGAAGAAAAAACGCAGCTTGTACATGCGCCAGTGCTAAAACGCACGCTTCAATCCAAAATCATGATTGTTCACGGCATGTTAAGATGTAAGTACATTTTGCAGTATCTGTGGTGAGGCGCAAAATGCAAACGAGTGCGCAAGGCAAGTGCGCAAGTGTGCAACTGCGCAAACATGCGCAAGTCGTCAGTGATCGACACCCGGACGCAAAGTTTCCTGTTTAGGAAATATTACATGCAAGTACAAGTGCGGGGTATGCGTAAGTGTGCAACTGTGCAAGTATGCAGATGCGAATACAGCACCGTGATCGATGGGTTTTGTTGGAACTTGCCTAATGGGGCAAGTTACGTGTGTGGATAGTGAGGGGTATGTGTATATGTGCAAGTGTGCAAGTGTGCGAGCTGGTCTTGCGGCTTGACTAGGCTTGCGCAAGCGAAGCTGCAGGGTCCAGAGAAATTCTGATCGTGGTATGTGAGCACTTCGCACCGATGAGTGCTCGCGTGAGAAAGGAGGCTACTGAGTCAAGAGATAGTGTACATTCCTGGTTCTGTGGTCGGACATCACGCTTCTATGCGGAGGGCATTTACTGGCTCAAATTTTGTTACATGCTGCAACTAAACCTCCCTTCTGTTCTGGAGGGCTTGTGGTTAAAGGTTACCCAACTACGACTGCCCACGTTACCAAGGCCCTTCTCTCCTCATGCCAGGACTGAGACATGCGTAACGACCACCTCGACTAGACGCCTTGGAAGTTCTCATACGGCTATCATTAGGTCTACTTCAACCAGCTAATGCCCCCTCGTCCCTGCCATCTCCGACGAGGCACAAAATCCATAGGCACGTCCCAAAACTTGCACTCCCGCTTATCGGCAGCTTTGGCCAGCTCGTGCTGCTTGAAGGAAGTCATGGGATGGAATTCTCGACACATGCAACACCACTTCTTTCCGTCCAGACTTTTGTTTTGCTGCTCGGAGTCGCGAACTTGTTGATCGCGCCGTACACGGCCTGAGTATTCCCACAGCTCAATGTCGTGAAATATGCGTCCTTGCGTAAGATAAGATGTTCGCTGACATATTTTCGCGAGAGTGAGAATGTCGGTGAAATCGAGGTCGCCGGTGATCTTGTCAATCATTTCGTTTGGTAAATCGTAGAATTTGGTATGAGAGTTGTACTCTTGTGCCCTATTTGCTTTGCGATTCTGGAAGAAGCGCGTGATGTATGATTGTTTTTTATTTGTTGCTGAAGACTTTTTGGTGCCTCTGAGACCGAAAAGCTGTTGGTTGCGCGCTGTTGGCAGGAACATAGCCGGCGGAGCCGCCAGCAGAGTTGTGTACATGAAGACGTTGGCCATGTTGGTTACCCCGACTTTTAGTGAAACCTAGACAGGAGGAAGAGGGTTGTCGTGGGATTTTCAAAATCATTCTTAAATGTGGCCTTTTGAAGGTGGTATGCAGCTCGCCCTGAACCAAGGTTGTAGTGCTCGCTACCAGAGTGTGCTCTCGTCTCCTGCATATCGCTCACAAACCTACTGACATGTGAAAGGAAAGACTTCGTCGCTCACTGATGCGTCGTTGGCGAGTGTGCAGCTCGCAAGGTTTCGTAGATAGAATGCATGACCAACTCTGCTTGTGTGTTGACGGAGACCTGAATATTTTCAAACGACTTTCCTCACTTTGGATTGCTGAAACTAAAGTTTTATGGGGTTAGACAGGATTGTTAGAGCCAGCAAACTTTCGAGAACCATTGTGTGGAACCGTACACTTGTTGCAATATCTACCGGTTCCATGGGATCGGTACAAGGACGGTTCGCCACCAAATTGTTGCTTCTACATGGAAGCATGAACACTCCAAATCTCCCTTTACATTTGCAACAAAGTCTTTAGACTCTGGGAAAGTCTTCAAAGTGTCCCACTATGCTGATATGGCCGCTGTCAACAAGGAATGCAATATCTTGTGTCCGCCGTCCCTGGCCTTCGCACAAGGCAGAAATAGCTCCCTGTATCGCAACATTCTGAATATTTTCAAAAGACTCTCAAAATTTTCGTCTTTGCGAGGAAAATTCATTGAAGATATACAGGATCAACTTGGTGTATCTTTCCGAAACGCTTCTCATGTTGCCTTTACGTACGACTTCGTTCCATACCTGGCGACGACATTACAATGAACTCAGTGGCACTTTGTGGTCTCAAAAAGAAGCTTATAGACTGCTACTGTTGATGCCTTTGTCTCGGAGCGGTCTGAATATTTTCAGTACATTTCGTCTATGTATTCTTTCGACGTACGACTGGTGTGACATCGAATATGGGTACCAACAAGGGCGTTACAAAGCATCTCCCATGATATCTAATAGTTCTGTCGTGCTGCCCACTTCAGTCGCGTTGGAAGTATCTAGACTAGGTGATCACATCCTTGCGACCTATCGCGCAAGTGAACGATGATCTCGCTAAGAAGCAAAACATAAGACTGGGGAAATGGTAGCCTGCATGTATTCGCAATACACTGTCATCATAATTGTCGTCTTTGGGATGCTTGGACTGTCCTCGACTTTTTGAAATCCGCAAAAGTTGCCTGACCAGTTCGTGAATATCCTCAAGATACTTTCGCCTACAGTTCGATAGCACAGAAGCTCGGTGAGGTCATACAGGACTTTTGATGTGCGCAAAATCGCAAGAGACATACGATGAAGATAGGCACAATCTCAAGTTCTAATCCAGGCACCTGAGGCTCCGCATGCTGAACTCTTATCCAAGCTATGCACATGCTCCTGACTATTCCTTCACAGAGTATCGACAGTGAGCTTGCAGCGTCAAGGCAACGCGGATATCCTCACAGCACTTTACTGTCTTTCTTCTCCACTTCGTCAAGCTTCTGAAGCCACGCAGAGCGCTTCGTTCAAAATGTCTAAAAACAACTCTCAGGTAAGTCTGAGCCGGACTTCGTGCAAGGCATGACACTTTCAGTATGGTCAATATCGCGACAACGTGTACTTGCTCAGCACGACCTTGACAGCCCACTAGTATTGATGGGCCAGCTTTATTGGACATAATCAAGAGACGTGAATGTCCTCAATGGATTCTACTTTTTCCCATTTCAGTGGAAAAGACTTCCGAGGATATACAGGACTCTAGCAAGGAGCATTTTGACGACAGTCGAGTACAGTGACCAGCGCACGTTGCAGCGCTATCTGCTGTTAGCGCCATGGATAGATAATAAAAAAATTGACTTTTGGATGTGACGTACTCGGGTCTAGATACAGTATCGCAGGCCAGAAAGCATAGGTGAAATATTGTACGACGACGAGGAAAGCAAAGACTTCTAGATATAGCAGTGGATAGAACACCTTGCTGTTGCCCCAGAATTTACATTATGCTGTTAGAGTTGTGTGTCTATGTTATAGCCGTTACTTTTCAAGAATCGCGTTCTTTTAGGTTTGCAAGTGCTGCGCACGAACAAGTGCAGCTGCGAAGAAGATTATGAGAGGTTTAAGTAGGCACGAGCATGTTCAAGGAACTACAACTAATGCATTACTTCCACTTCTAAGTAAGTAGGGAAGCGGCATAAGCGGATGTGCAGCGTGTTAACTTCTGGTGTGGTAAACTATGCTCTCGTAACCCCATCGTGCCATAATCTTGTCTAGCATCGAACTCTCTTCTCGCCTTTTCGAAAATCAATCGTAACGTAATCGAAGCCAACATGGGTATCCCAGACGTTCTTTCGTACGCGTACCATGTCGCGAACATCGCCTGGCCGGCTCTCGCGGTCATTGTGGCCTGCATACAGGCATATTTTGGTTGGAAGCAGTGGTGCGCGGCCAAATCAAGCACCACTGAGACTATGGGAGCAATGACTTTGAAGTTGCTCGAGTTTTCGCAATCCTTCTTCGTAATCTATGTTATCAAGACAGCTTAAGTGCAGCTATGCTAAAGAACGAAAAGGAAATCGTCGAGAATGCAGTGCGGCCCTTGCGAGAGCGAATAGAGCGCAACGAGGCTCGAGTCGCCGAGACTGGGCAAACTGTGTCCAATAATACCATCCGGGTGGATACCGTAGATCGGCGAATTGAGACCATGAAAGCCGAATACGTGGCAGCAATAGCTGCAATAGCGCAGAAATTGGACAACGTCGAGAAGAAGCTCGAAGAAATCGAGCATCGTAGACCTGAGCGTCCCGAGTCATACCGGGACATAGGAACGCAGTCTGGCGGCGACAAGAAAAGTGTGGGCATCCAGACCCAGCCAGCCGTCAGGAGTTCAATTGCGGCGCCTGGTCAACGCCGCTTCGAATCGTCCACGGCAGCGTCAAGGGCTCGTAGCCTCCAGTGAATTGAGCATCGAGAATTTCGGTATCGGTATCGTGGGACATAAATCTCGAAGACAATTCTTAGGTGAGTATCGGTTTTAGGTTCGTTATAAATAGGGACTCGTAAAATCCGGCTTACAGCTGTTTTGGACACGCAGAAATATTAATTAATTGTGGATGTATTCGCAGTTATCGCGTAGCTTCTTACATGTGTAGATCGTAGTGCAAGATCAGTATCCACAAGGTTCTTATATTGCATCTTGAAAGTCGGATTTGCTCTTACAGAAGTCTGAATGTCCTCGCATTACTTTTCTTTTTTTCACTGGTGACAAACAGGTGCTTGAATATATACAGGAACCACTGATTGTACACTTTGGAATGGTTTCAAATGGGTTGCTCGCGATGCATAGTGCTATCATGCTGATGAATACAGTAGCGCTCCGCGCTCGTCTGGCACGACGTTTCCATGCGACAATGGAAAAAGGAGTACAACTTGTCGAGAGGCGCTCTTATGTCTCTAAGTCTGGCTATTATCGTTACTATTCTTGATTTGACTACGCTAAGTTCTGTGATCACAGCTTACGGCCACACCTTCCTCTTTGTTTACTCAGACAAGCTTGATGGTTCGCAACTCGCATCTTAATTCTAGTGCAGAATTTTGGCTTCCATCCAAACATTGCATACTGGCTATCGCATTCTTCTCAGTCTCTTTGTTAAGCTGCCCAGTGGTGCGGAGTATCACTCCAATCCTCTCATAAGATCCGTCGTCCATTTTCTTTAGAAGTAGTCCTCGACCCGACACCATTGCGTCAATCTCTCCAGAGGTCTCGAAAAACAGCATCGCATGACAAAGAGATGGCTGTGGTTTCACTACTCTCCAGAAGTTGACGTCGAAATCAAATCTATCTAGAATCTGAGCATAGCCATATGCTCGCCCCGGCCTACTCCCAAGTGTAGTATTGGCTAGGTGTCGTTCTCGTTCGAATATGGCGGGCCTTCTAGGTGGCTTGTTTGCGAGACTACGTCCTTGTGTTCTGTTGAAGAGCCGAACTATGGTCATCCATCCTGTGATGTTTACGTGTGGTTCAAACTCGAACATGTTCCAAGTGGTCCCCATCCTAATGACATAGTCCGCCAAGGTGACACGATTCCCTGACCGATGCTGAATGAACAACTCCAATTCACGAGGCATATCTGACAGATCGTACAATTCCTTCTTTCTGTCTAGGCCTTGGGCGCGGAGCTCGGACATGTCTGATCTCCATTCAACGCCCTTTAGACCTTGCCAGCCAGTCCAGGTCCACGAGGGAAATCCATCTCTTCGGCTCAGTAATTCAGATCCGAAACGATTGATTGAGAGCCAGAACATCGCGTCTAGAAAAGAAGACTCGAGGGACGGGGCAGGGAGGAAGGGTAACCCCCAGAAGTGATAAGTTGGGCTCTTCAACAGCCAAGCTTGGCGCAAAATACCCATAAACGCGTTAAGTATATCTGCGCTGTGAGTCAAAGTTCTTCCAAGGTATTCTCGAAGGCGATCTTGGATCTGAGGATCATCGTGTGGAAAGAATGGAAAAGCATGCATCATACTGACGATGTTTCCTTTGTCACTTTCGCCATGCCAACCCATTCGACTAGGGCCCTTCGAGAGTTGTATCGGCCAACATGCCATCATATCTAGACATTGAAAATGGATCTGGGATTTTGTGAAAATGAGTCGGCGGCGCGCGAGCAATCCCTCTTGGTACGTCCCTCGTGCACGGTCAGCAGGACCGAATTTGACTTGCGTTTACCTCCTGGTTACTCACATCCGCGCGATGACCATGAACTGTTCAGGACTTCTGTGCGTATATCGGGAAGAATGCTGAAATTACTTCCATTGATATTTGACACACAGTGCTTACGAAGTGGTACAGTAGAAACGCCTACTAAGCCACATTCGGCGCCGCTTCCAGCAGCATTAACGATGGTGACAGTCGACTGACGGTAAATCTGATCCATGCGTTGTATAGTTGCAAACTTCGTGCTTTCATCCTCTTGATCGATACAGTAGCGATCTATCCACAGATACTTGAGTCCTAATCCACGCGTGCACGTCATCGCATCTTCGATGAGAAGTGGCAGCAATCCTGCCGCTGGTAGCTGCGAAGAGAACTTTGGTGCGTCGCTGGACGAGCCCCAGACGTAGCTGAGCGCGGCGTACTACATGTACATGAGATCAATCGCTTGGCCAACGAAAGTTGTTGTCAATCTGAGTACTTACCTTGCAGTTGACAGGCGCTGGCTGGATTTCTCGTGTTGTACAGTTGATCACCTGGAGTTGAAGCGATCTCAGCTTGCGCTGCCCATGCCTATGGCAGTCTGGACGATGTTTTGATATGCAGGTTGCAAGATACCCCTTGAAAGTTTCCCAATTAATATGTTTTGAACGCTCGTGGTTATTTGCGGTTGGTATCGCCTTTGGGGAGTCCTCTTCCGTGCGATTTGATGTAATGACGATCCAAGCATTGCCCAAATCTTTCTTCTTGTCCGTGCGGTGGCTTAGTTTTAGTGCAAAGTATACTGACCATACATTTCCCTGACTACCAACAAAGGTCTCGGCTTCGATAGTGAATTCTAGGCTAGATCCGCCCACGAGTTCCCAACTAGTTCTCGACGTCAGGAATGCTTGATCAAGGACACAACTCAATCTGCGCTGAATGAGCAGGTTTTCACTCACGCCTTTTCAAGCACCCGGCATGACGGACAAGTTTCTGGTTTAAGATCTGTCACAACCCTCATTCCTATCCCGATGCCTTCACAGTGATGTGCCCACAACTCCAACTCCGCGACGGACGCCCCCGTCAGTTTTGCCAATCCTATCGGGTCCAGGGGCATCACTGCGCATCGATGGCAAAGACCGTCTTTGCCATTCACCGGGATTTCGTTTCGCGAAAGATGAGCATATTGTCGCAAAGAGGTCACGAGCGTCAAACTGGGCCGTGTTAGATTCGCAGCCATCCTCACAACCTCTTGAACTTTGTGAGAATCAAAATAGCTTGTGGGCCGTTGATCTATCGCGAGGATGTGTATGACAGCCTCAATAAGGATAAGAACAGTAGAATGAGGATGTTGGAGGAAGCGCAGGTGCTTGTGGATAAGGTGGCAGGCTGTAGGCTGCAGGCTCGAGGCTGATCTAGGCCATGCCCAATCAAACGCTGGACCTTGTTCGCTAAAGCAGAATATGCATGCAGAAAGAACGTGCAATCTGTGTGGGAAGACCTCCAGTACTGCTTGCACTTCTCCTAGGCCTAATAAAAGAGATGCGAAATGGTCCTAGACAGATGCTTCCGATGAGACCGAAAACTCGCGAACGAGCAGATTGAAGTTGTAAAGCCCTGCGCCGGGTTCTCTAGTACCGCAGTACGAGTGTGTCAAGAGCCTCCAAAGGCATTCAGACCAAGTCGCCCCAACGGCTTCATTCACTTATCATACGTATCCCTCAACTTCTCAAAATGCCCTCTGACCTCCTCACCCAACCGCCCCTCCACATCCGCCAGAATCGTGCACACCAAACTATAATTATTACACAAGAACCGCTCCTTCTTCCTCGTATCACTGATACCCTTACTCGCCTTGGTGAGATAGGCTTCATACTCGCTTCTCAAACGACCCACGCTGACCGACACGGGTTCATCGTCTCCTGCTTCAGAGGACAATGCGAGAATGCCCTGGAGGAGATTGGCGAATTTCTGCGTTAGGGGTGTAGGTGCTGTCGATGTTGCGTTTTGCGAGTTTGAGGAAAGAAGTGCTGCGCCGGTTGTTGGTCGTCCGGGGAGAGAGGAAGTGAGTTTCTGGAGAGACGTGCAATGCATGTCAAGGACTTGCTGGTAGCGCGGCCACAGGAGCATGTTCGTGGCGTTAATGTAGCCCTCGACGGTTGGCACTTTGCGGCGCTGCAACTCGAAGGCAAAGTGTTGGTTCAGGCGTACACATAGCAAGATTCCCAGAGTATCGCTAGTGGTTGCAACGAGCGCTTTGGTAAAGGCTTGGCCAACTGATAAAGTGGGCTCGAAGATTGTGTTGAATGTTCGGGATATTGCGTGGTAGTTTTGTGAGGGCGCGAAGTAGCTGGAGATGAAGGTGTACTCGAAACATGCATTGTCGATGAGGGCAACGTTGAAGCTGCGGAAGGGCACCTCAAGGTAATGCGCTGACTTTTCTTCTTCGGCAACGTGTGCTGTCAAGGCATTGTTGGAAGAGCCTTTCAGAGCATCACGACGTCGTCCCAGAGAAAATGCGTCGTATGCAATGGGTGCATTGCGCGCTTGGCCAAGGAGACTTCCGCCTCGCTTGGTGGCTGCATCCTCGCCAAGTACGTCGTATTTGTCCATAGCATGGACCTTGATCTTCTCCAGAGCAATCCGGTACCGTGTAAAGTGGTTCAGGTAGTACCATCGCATGGTGTAGATATAGGCCTGTCCTATCTGCTGTGCGAGCTCTGCTTGGTGTTTGGCGAGGAAGGCGTACAGGTCCTTGTACTTGAGCAATGCTTGCTGCTGAATGATCTGAGCGTTAATTGAGGGTGAGCGTATGGCCTTGATTTGCGCGACTATGTAATCTCGTATCCGCTCGATGGCGCGGTTGGTAAGATCGTCGAGAAGTGGTTTTATGTCTCCCAGTGATTTCATGTCAGGCTGTTCTTTCGCCTTCGCGTTGATCGTCTTAGAGCGTTTTTCAATTTCTGCCAAAGCGCGCACGAAGCCCTCATCCACCGGTCCTTCAGCAATCTTGCGGACCACAGCGGGAGATATGCTAATATCCTCAACTGCAGGTCCAAGCAGCTTCTCGACCACCTTTCTGTTCTCAAGCTTCGTATTGAGCGCTATTGACCGGTTTTGCAAAGATTCAATCTCAGCTGACACTGCGCCAAGGTCCGCTTGGAAGTTGGTAAGGTACGTCTCGACCGACTTCAGAACCTCATCGCAGGCCAGTATGGATTTGTGCAGGTCTTCGAATTTGTCCTTTTCTTTGTCGTCTACAATCACGATGAGCAAACGTCCACGACGTAAGAAATGAACACATACATTCTTCAACAGACTGCGCGCTATATGTATGTACAGAGGTAGACCGCCCATTTTCCTTGGGTTCTTCTGTAACGAAGTCTTGCAAGCTGAGGCCCCCAAAGTCGATGTCCTCCACCTCCAACACTTCAGGCTTCGGCGGCATATCTCGATTTTTCTCACCGTTGCTGGAAATGGGCTTTCGCGGCAGCCCTCCCATTATGGATGCAAGCACCTGTACTGGGTCCGGCCCGTGGTGAGCACCGCCTCCAGTAGGCCGCCTGCGTGGAGCGCCATTGGGTCCTCGTGCGGTTCCAGGTAAGCTCGTGGTAGACGAGCCCGGCGATATGAGCGATAGAGACGACGCGCGCGGGACCAGCCCAGGGCGTGGAGGCAAGGGACCAGGTCCCTGAGATGGATAGCCCCTTCGAGGCGCGGGCGAGTACGAGTCGCGTCGTGGAGGCGGCGTGCCTGACGGTGTCGAGTACGCAGACAGCCTGTCCAGGCCCCACATGCTGCTGCTGTAGTCGCGAATTATCGAGGATTGCGCCCAAGGTTATGAGCATGTCGAATCGAGCAGCAGCTGTCGACGCCGTTCACTACGGTTCCGGCCGTTGTTTAATCCGGCGCTAGACAGGGATCTGCTAGCGCGGGTCGGGCGCTGCGTGCCTTCCATTTTGCAAAATCCAGACAGCACTCCTCTCCGCTCCACTGAATCACCAGCCCCTCGCCACTACCTCCAGCCCACCGAGTAGCACCAGCTTCTTCCTCACCCGTCGCATCTACTCTCATTCAACACCATGGCGGACGACGCGCAGGTACGTTCACCAGCCCGGACCCCGCACGTCCAATTTACCCCACCTTGTCTCCATTGCGGCCGTTGCGCCCAGACACAGGCAGGCTTCGGGGCGCCCTGTTGCGCACAACATGCGAGCATTCACTGACGGGTCCATCCACAGCATGAGCACACTTTCGAGAGCGCCGATGCCGGCGCCTCGCAGACCTTCCCCATGCAGTGCTCGGCCCTGAGGAAGAACGGCTTCGTTGTCATCAAGAACCGCCCCTGCAAGATTGTCGAGATGACCACCTCCAAGACCGGCAAGCACGGTCACGCCAAGGTCCATCTGGTCGCCATCGACATCTTCACCAACAAGAAGCTCGAAGAACTCTGCCCCTCCACTCACAACATGAACGTCCCCAACGTTCGCCGCCAGGAGTACCAGCTTGTAAGTGGAATTGCTCTGTGGTGGCAACCCTCGGTTAACACGCGACAGCTCGACGTTACTGACGACGGCTTCCTCTCCCTCATGTCCGACGACGGCTCCACCAAGGACGACGTCAAGGTTCCCGACGGTGAAGTTGGTGACAAGATCACCAAGCTCTTCACCGACGACGGCAAGGACACCAGTGAGTCTACAACTGTACCCTGTGTAGGAAACATGCTGACATCTTGACAGACGTTATCGTCCTCACTGCCATGGGCGAGGAGGCGGCTATTGATGCCAAGGAGGCTCCCAAGTCCTAGATTCGCTGCGTCGGATACGCGGGCTGTCAGCGGGAGACAAGCCACGGAGTTTGGGTAACTTCGGTCAAAAGCTTGAACGCGCACGCCTTGTCTGTCTACACGCAAGGAGTGTTGCCCGTGTGGTGAATTGAGCATATCCATGCGCTCCACCCGCGCTGGTAGCGAACAATGCACGTGGTTCTTCGGACGGATTCTGGGTTTTTGCATTGCCACATGTGGGGGAACGACTACGATATGTTTCCCTTTTCTAGATATATCCCTACGGCAAATATCAAAAGGTGATGATGTTACGGCAATAGCGCTTTCCTCATTGGTGAAGTGATTGTGCATGTGATTTTCGCGCTAGTGAAGTCCACCCAAGTGCGACCTTTTACTTCTCACATTACAGCCTGCGGGCTGCACAGCTCAATCTTCGTGACCAATATCTGCGCATGCATAAACCACATTTACAATCCTGGCCTCTTGCAGTATGCATGGTCTAGCCTACATCATGCCTTGATTGGAGCTTTCTGCTGCGAATCATGGAGCCGCGCAGAACCAAGGGTCCAATCTGCGGCGTCGAAAATTGCCGATCAAGATCGTACGAAGAGGGAGAAGATGGCTTTCTGTACTGCCAAAACGGTCATCGACAAGGGGTAAGACTGTGTGTCAGGTCGGTCCAAGCCAACGCTTACCTTGAATAGGGCTTGGTGCGAGGTGAAGACGATGAAGACAATTACACGCCAGCTGCCCGGCAAATCACACGCAAACAAAAGGACGACGACAACAGGAAAGTCGCACGGCGTAAGTGCTAGCAATACTTCCAGACTTTAGCAGACATATTTCTCACATTCAACAGATTACAGCGGCCGTCAAGCCTTCAACTTGTACCTGAAATGTTTGCAGCTCATCTTGAGACATCAGCTTAAATTCCTGGTGCATGAAAAAGGCCTTCCAAGCGAACTAGAAACTGTCGTCTTCGATCTTTGGGCACTAAGAATTGCACGACTTGCCGAAAAGATTGCGACTGCGAACGACGACTCAGATTCGCAATCGCAAGTATTCAGCACACTTGAAAGTGAAGAGAGCGAAGCAACAGACAATGAGCGAGGTAAAACTTCTATCTTTAAGGATCGTGATAAGAAACTCGACGGTGCGCCAAACTTGTATGACTGCCTAGTACTTTGCTATCTTGGCATTTCGACATTGCGATTACCCATTACGCCTGGCGACATCTATGTCTGGACCACGGACGGCGATATGGCCTTCAGAGCGTCAATCAGACTCCTACCGCTAGCGATGCGGGATCGATTGCCAGCATCCTATCATGCAGTACTAGACCCTCAAACCCTGATGAAGCACAAGCGCTTCTACACCACTCTGACGAATCTGGAGATTAGTTTGGAGAAAGAGCACGGCATCATTTGGCCAGCCCTCAATGTACCGCTACTGCTTTATCGGTATATCACGGACTTGGCATTGCCGCTCGAGCTGTATGATTCGACAATGCGTCTGGGCGAGCTGCTGGGTCATGACTTTGCATTCCACTACCACGGGCGCCGCCAGATGGGCATTCGACAACGACCCGAAGCACAGCTCATAGGGTGTCTCATCGTTTGCGTCAAGCTCTTCTATCCATTTGACAAGTACCGCCGATATCTAAGTTCACCATCGGAACCAGCAGCAACCATTATGGACTGGAAAAAGTGGTGCGAACACATGAAGACTGCGAGATTAGAGCAACGACAGGGCCGACCTGGATTCACTACTCAAGAGCTCACCGAGCTGCAAGAAAGCGATGTATTCGACATGCGACCAGACCAGCTCGACCAGTACCTCGACTTCTACGCTGAGTCATTTCTCGACAATGCGGAAATTCAGCGCACTAAGGAAAGCGACGACTTTAGGAACGCGCTGTACGGCATGTTTCCGATCGAAGGCAAAGAGAGAAATCCGGCAGTCAAGCTTGGGGATGTGAGTTCTCGCGAAAGGACTCTGGAGACAGTCAAAGCTGTGCACAGTGGCATGAAGACCAGGGATGCTGTAAGCGAAGAACAGGCCGCGCTCCGCCCAGGGCAGATGTATCCCATCTGGAAGCAGCTGGAAGACATGCCGAAGCGAGCAGTCCTATTCTATGAGGAAGCAGCAAGGCTGTCCGGTCTGACAATGGACATGCTCGTAAAAGCTGTGTTCTTCACCGAGGCACGCGTTGAGAAGTGGCGGAGGAAGCAGAGGAGCGGAAAGGGCCTCGACGTGGAAAGGCGATAGCCTAGCTGTAATCCGAAGACACCGAAAATACAACAACAGACATTCAAGAGCAAAATTATCTTCGATAAATCCTGAAGAGGTCGTGATCAAAGAAGGCAGGCATGGCTACCCAAAATAGCTTAGCGTGGCTGGCAAGTCGGGAGGGCACGGCCACAGCTTTCGCCAAGCCCCCACAACGGATTTTGAGGATACCGGCTCTCAACTTCGACTTCAACCTCATCGACAACAACTCCGGGTCCAACACCATGCAGGTAAGCCATTCTCGCGCACCGACTCTATCAGAAGCCATGCACTAATCTCTGCTTCTAGATCTTCGTCAAGACCCGTACGTCACCGCCGTCGCTATCGGCCATCCTCGCGCGCCACCCCGCAGCTTGCTAACAGTGAGCGCAGTCACCGGCAAGACGATCACCCTCGAGGTGGAGTCGTCCGACACCATCGACAATGTCAAGTCCAAGATCCAGGACAAGGAGGGCATTCCCCCGGACCAGCAGCGCTTGATCTTCGCCGGCAAGCAGCTCGAGGACGGCCGCACTCTGTCCGACTACAACATCCAGAAGGAGTCAACGCTCCACTTGGTCCTCCGTCTCCGTGGTGGCATCATCGAGCCTTCGCTCAAGGCCCTGGCTTCCAAGTACAACTGCGATAAGATGATCTGCCGCAAGTGCTACGCACGTCTACCACCGAGGGCTGTCAACTGCGTACGTCACAACTCTACATCTCTCGCTTCGCCACATGAAGGGCGACACGGGACTTCAAAGGATTGCAAAAATACTAACAACCCCGCAGCGCAAGAAGAAGTGCGGTCACACCAACCAGCTCCGCCCCAAGAAGAAGCTCAAGTAAACGTATCGCTCCCAAATCGGCGTCTGGCGAGTTTCGGGGCAAGTGGAAACGAATGCGACGAATGCATGCGACGGACATGAGGGCGTGGTCTCGGTCACTTGGGCACAGCACATCATCGGCGTGCTTATTGCGGGTTTCAGCACCATACCATCTGGGCATGTAGAGTGAATCGATCAAGCCTTTTCCTTTCGTGCAAAGAGTAGTGCCATATGGGTTCGAGGATTGTGCACAGTCGAGAATGAAACATCACCAGCTTCGAGACAATTTCATTTAATAGTGGTTATGAGTGTTGCTTTGGTCACGTGAGGACGCGCTAATCTCGTAATGACGCTACGTCATGTATCACGTCTTCCCAAAGTGTTGGAATTATGGTGCAAAATCGAAGTGAGACCGCATTGGAGGGGTATGTAACTGCTGTCACCTATCGTGTTTAGAGCTGCACGGAACCATTGGTGGGACTTTATGATGGTAATGCGAGCACTGCCCTTGTCTTCGTGCCCATTCGCACCGCACGAACATTGCAAAAGTCCAGCACCCATGAGCGAATTTCAAAATTTCTTGCCATTCATCTGCGACTGCTGCTATGCACTTCGGCTACACTTCTCATGCTTGTAGTTGCATGCCACCACTTGATATAACCAAAAGCACTTTTCCACCATGTATTGCCTCCTCCACATCGACTCATTCGAGTTTCGCTCGAGCCCGTCGTCCGATGAAAGTCGCATGTGTCCGTTGCACCGGTTTGCAGAAGATCGATGCTGGTTGATCCTGTTGTATTTGGTAAGCTGGAAGCTTTCGCACCACAGGAAGGAGGGGGACTTACCAACAGCGCCCTGAGAGCGTAGATGGGACGCATGTGTCGTCCAATATGCGCATACACTAAGGAAACTGGAGAGAAGGAAAGTGCACCTTGTATCCAGCCAGCTATGCAACTGAAGAGATGGTGGTACATACGAAGCGCAAGCAGAAAATGCTGCTGGACGAAATGAAATCGACATCGAAGAAATGGTATCGGAACGCCTCGCTATGCAATGCAAAAACAGGTGTGGGTTTGTGTGAAACGGTATCGAGCCGCGCAGTGGTCGGGCCTCTGAAAAGGTCAAGCCTGCAAACGTACAGCAGATTTTCAAGGTTGTTCAGACGCGGGGCTTCTTCCAGTAGTATTGCTGATAATGTTAGTGCGAGAACTCAAGAGAGTGCGCATGCCGCAAGTACTTGGTAGAGGTAGAAAGAGATGAGAGTGAATCTTGCGTGCGGGGCGATGAGATGCTGTCTTACCTTGTGTGTCTTCCGGACAGAGCGAAGCCCGGTACTACGCGTGCCAGCAGTAATTGTTTCTCGTCTCATCTGGTTGGTGTCCATCTCCGGAACGTAGTAGAACTCATTCTCCAAAGGCTGGCCTGCAGCGTCTTTGCCCGCACGTGGGATCTCGCCGACACAAGGTGTGTCGTCAAGAATCCTCTTGAGGTCTTGTCGTGAGAGCTGGGGGACGGGCGTGGTTGCTTCGCTGCCATCGGATCCCTTGCTGTCTGCTGTCTTCGTAATACATGCCTTCAACTCGGCAGGAAGGTTGCTGTGGATGGCAGAGAGGGGTTGCGAGTGGATACGTGAAAAGGCCAACTGATTGATGACGTGGTTCTTGATGGGCGATTCTCTGAAGCGGTGAGGTTCGGCGGAGGGACGTCTTGGAGACGGCGACAGCA
Source organism: Paraphoma sp. B47-9 (assembly GCA_001748405.1). Lineage (NCBI taxonomy): Eukaryota > Fungi > Ascomycota > Dothideomycetes > Pleosporales > Phaeosphaeriaceae > Paraphoma > Paraphoma sp. B47-9. The sequence continues at coordinate 48,815 of BCLK01000241.1, forward strand.
GAGGAGCACGGAGACGCGGGGTGTTGGACTGAGTCGGTGTAGCAGTCGAAAAAGATGCGAGACCGTTGAGAATGTTCTGACCAAAGGGCCCGAAGGAGTGCACAACGGGATCGTTCTCCTCGTCGCCATCGGAGTAGTCATCTTCCGCAAAGGACGATAGTATACTCCTCTTCGCATCAAAACTGTCATCCTCTTGGCCAGACGATAGGCATGGGATAGCTGGACGAATGAAAGTTGTCTCGGCAGGATCTGGGCTTTCGATCTTGGGTTGCGGCTGGTTAGCATCAGCGTCTTCGAAGACATGAACAGGGCCGGATTGGGTGGTGGATCCAAGAGCTGGGAAGACAGGCTGGCGAATGGGACTCTGCGATACGGGCGAACGAGGAACAACAGGCGGGCTAGAGTCAAATGCGTCTTTCAAGCGGCGGCGGGTTGGTGTAGGCATGTCGTCTTCTTCCGAGTCCCATGACAATTTTGGTGTAGGGATGGCTGGCCATGCTATCATGACGCGAGTATCCTGTACGTCCAGCATGATCTCAGTCTCTGGGTTCTCTGACATGTACGTGTCGCCCTTGCTAAGTTCAAAGACACGCCCTCTGCAATGGATCTTTGCCCCGTTCCATCCCAAGCACTCGACCTCGATGTACCCGTGGGGGTATGTCGCGGTAGGCGCGTGATACGCGGCCTGAACGTGAACGCGTGAAATAAGGCGGTTGGTAGACAACTGGTAGTCAGAAGTATTGGACGACCGGCCCATACGCACAACTTCGCCATCAAAAGGTAGGTCTACGGTCGGGACTGCACCTAGCGGGGTCCGTTCCGAGAGGGCAGACACGGTCCGCTGCATGACCGGTCGTCCATTGCGGGGCGACGAGGAGGGTAGGATGCCGGTGGACGAAGTCGGTACAGACGGTACCGGAGTAGGAAAGTACTTTAGCGCCTGTTTGGGGAACGTGGGCGAATCTTCGTCGAATTTGCGTTTTGAGGAGGGTCGTGGGAAGGGCGAGGAGCTAAAAGCCGTCTCGTCGCCAAAAGCGGGGAGAAGACACGGCTTCCGTGCAGGCTCAGCGTAGCCCTCCGTCGACTCCACGGGCAATTGATGCGCTGCATGGCTTGACGAGTCGTCCATGGCGCCCTGTGAGAGTAGGACACGCGAGGCGGAACGTGTCGACGTCGATATTGGCGAAGCGCGGGCGTGTCGTGTGGTCCGCCAGCTGCAGGCCCCTAAAAGAACGTGTCTACCGAAGAAAAGGAGAAAGTGAGGTCAGGAGGAGGTCAGGAAGAAGCGGCCATGAGGTAGGTCAATTGCGAGACTGGAGGTGGAGTGTGGCTACAGACACGGCCGCGAGGAAGTCACGTCGCGCGTGTGGATCCATAGCGCGAAGAGCTCTGACCAGCAGGAAGGCGCATTCACCGAGCGTTTTCGACGCCCGCTCCCTGCCATTATGACGTGAACACGCACTTGATACATTCTCGAATCATTTCAGTCTCAGTTCTATCTACACGAATTCTATGCCAGCTAGGTTGCTCGACTGGACACATCTTCTGCTGCATTGACTTCCGGATGTTCTTCAGTTCGGGCGACCACCAGTTCATAAGCCTCTGTGCACGAGCGCAATGATCACACCTATTACGTGCATTCCTGGCTCGGCTCCGTCTCGCAACTTGATTTTCTAACCCGTCCCAGCCCCTCTACGCTGCAGCTAATCGCACATTTGCCCACATCGATTGGGGCATTGTACGCGCTGCGCTGCTTCTTGCATGTGGATTACCGCAATTGCCTTCTCATTCTCACACGCTCATTACGTTTTTATTACTAGAACATTTCTGTTGCTCCATAAGTGCGTTTGAGAATATCAGGACTGTAATCATCTGTAATCTCGCTACATGTGCCCTCGACCATATAACTCATGTTGAGGTGACTCGCCGTTGATTTTCGACATGCTTGTCGGTAAAGGACGAGATACTGCGTGCGAGCCAACAGTCGTCAATGAACAATTTCCGGCAGTAAATGGTACTATGCGACAAACGAGATCTGGAATACGATTCTCTCACCGACTGGCCGTCCTCCAGGCCTGTCCAGCGGCGGAACATGCCTGACGCCAAGTGGAACTTGCCTGCAACAGAACGTCACCCAAGTGAAAAGAAAACTTTCGTGCAGTCAGCCCACTGTGCCAGCCCCGAAAGGATGCCGTGCGCAATGTGTGGAAAGCCGAGGCTGAAGCTTGACGCGAAGAGGCGGAACAGACGCGTCGAGAAATCAGTGGTGAGGAGTGCACGGGCTGAAGCAAGATCGGGCAGGACGTGTCGATCTTGTGCCGACGGAGCACGCAGAATTTACTGGTCACGAAGTGCCCCCAACTCACAGACAATCAATTCTTATCAATAATAGGGAGCAAACGGATAGTCTGCGCACCAATTCGTGCTTACCGATCGATAATGCCCCTGGGAACCCACCTCATTAATTGCCATAGGTATTGTTGCAATGTTGAAGTCACCACATCCATCGTTCTATCAAAAACAAGCGGAGAAACGAAATACGTGAACTCTCTGACAAACACGCGCAAATTCTGTATGGACAACCCTGTTCCTCATCTCATCCATCTCCACGCGATTGGCAACGCGCTCATTGGCTTCGTAATTCCATGTGGCTTCCTTTTCGGGCTAGTCGCCGCACGTACCATCGAGCCGCGGCGCTAGCAAAAAGTTCGAGCTTTGAAGTTCTCGCCAGAAATTTGGAGAGGGCACTGCCTTTCTCAGCAACCACAGCGCAACTACAATGGCGAAATCAAGATCAGTAACAAAGAAGGAGGCGAAGACGGCCGATGCGCCACTCACAACAAAAGTCGCAAATGGCACGCCATACCAGCTCGACCCTGCCCAGGTTGAGCGCGCCGCGAAAGCCCTGGTGTCGCACATGAAGAAGCATGTTGAAGAAAAGGACGAGCAGGCAGCGGTCAAAAACCTTGCAGATGACGAAGACGAGGCGGAGGACAACGACCAGCCCATCTTCCTCAGCGTGTCGACCAAGAAGCATGTCAGCAATACCAATCGCCTGAAGCCCACTAAGATGTTCGTACATGCTAAACTGATGCGCTGAGGCTGCAAGCTAATTCTCCACAGTCGCCTGCCACACTCAATCATTCCCACGGATGTACGGATCTGCGTCTTCACCAAGGACCCACAGCGCGCCTACAAGGATCTCGTAGCCTCCGATGCTTTCCCTGTGACACTCCGGGAAAAGGTCGTCCGAGTCCTCGGTGTCGAGAAACTGAAGAAGCGATACAAGTCGTTCGAACAGAAGCGCGCACTTCTGGCAGAGTTCGACCTCTTCATGGTCGACGACCGCGTCATAAACATTGTAGCAGAGTTTCTGGGCAAGACATTCTACCAAAGCAAGGCCAAGCGACCCATTCCTATCCGCCTCACTGCAGGTGCTTACATCGACAAGACCGCAAAGAAGGCTAGCAAGGAGCCTCAGAATGTGGTTGGCACCCCGCAGGGCGTTGCAAAGGAGATCGAGGCCGCTCTGACCTCAACATACCTGAGCATGAGTGCGTCGGCAAACACTTCCATTCGAATTGGGACCCTATCTATGACGCCTCAGCAACTCACGGAGAACACATCTGCCGTCGTTACTGAAGTTATATCCAAGCATATCGAGCAAGGTTGGCGCAACATCCGCTCTCTACACCTCAAGGGACCAGCTACGAAGGCGCTTCCTATTTGGCTTGCCGACGAACTATGGACTGATGAAGCTCAAGTTCTTGACCAGCCGTACCATGGGAAGAGTCTTGGTGCCGGCAAATCTACTGAACGGAAGCGGAAATGGGAGGATTGGGAAGAGGAAATGCTGGACGATGAAGAATTCGCGGCGAAGAAGGCAAAGCGCGATGCGAAGAAAGCGCAGACGTCGCAGAAGAAGAGTATTAGCAAGGAGAAGAGGAAGGCCTTGAAGGACGCGGCACTGTCAAGTGTTCAAACGCCACTGATTGCTAGCTGATGGAAGTGTCAATGTCAATGCATGATGCATGGAATGGCGTATATGGAGTTGTCCAGTTAGGTTACCAAAAGGGCTCGGAGTTCTGATTATATACCCTGAATATCAAGAAGACGATACTCCTTCACAGTGCCTCCAACATGTCTTCCGAAGCGCGGAACAGAACTTGGTGCGAGACCTGCCTCTTCTGGAAGTTTTGCAACAAGTGTCGATTGCCCACGGCTTCCGCTCGGCTTCCACCCTGATTACATGTTTGCACGAGCGGAATCCGAGCGCAATCCGGTTTTGGCAGGTTTGCAGCATGAGTGTGGATTGCAGATCTCACATTGCCCTTTTGGTGCCCTCGCATATCAGCCAGAATTTCCCCTTAAGGTAACTTCGCAAAGAAGGTGTCGATGACGGTGCCCTCTCGCCCTTCGGTTTGCCCTCGCTGTTACCGGAGATATCAAAATGTGAAGGTATAGCCGACCTCGGTCCGGCTAGACCTACCTCCCATCTATCGTGACGCCACTCAAGGTACCAGCACTCTTGCTGCGCCTCACGAACGCTCTTCACAACACCACACATCTGGCACCGCAACGATGCTGCGACTTGTTTCCATATCTTCTCTGCTGTTAGTTACGCAAGTTCTCGCCTCACCACTCACGCGAGCCTCCTCCCAGCCCCTCCCGCTGCTCATCTGGCATGGCCTAGGCGACAACTACGCCGCAGACGGTTTGCATAGCGTTGGCGACCTCGCGAACGAGACGAACCCAGGGACATATGTATACTATATTCGATGCCACGATGATCCTGGAACCGACAGCCGTGCAACATTCCTCGGCAACCTGACCGAACAGATCGCTCAGGTCTGCATCGATATTCAAGAGCACGAAGTCTTGTCCCAGGCACCAGGCTTCAATGCTCTCGGCTTCTCACAAGGCGGGCAATTCCTTCGAGGCCTAATAGAGAGGTGCGGCGATCGCATCAATGTCAGAAATCTGGTCACCTTTGGGAGTCAGCACAACGGCATCGCGAAATACCAGATCTGTAAAGATGGAGACTGGCTCTGCAAGGGCTATGTCGGCCTCTTGAAGTCGAACACATGGGGTCATTGGGTTCAGGGCAACCTTGTACCGGCACAGTACTTCAAGTCTACAAACGACACAACTGGCGAACCGACGGACGAGTACCTCGAGAACAGCAATTTCCTGGCAGACATCAACAACGAGCGCGTACTCAAGAACGTAACCTACGCGAAGCACCTCGCACAACTGGACAACTTCGTCATGTACCTGTTTGACGACGACACGACAGTCATTCCGAAAGAGAGTGGCTGGTTCGCATACACGAATGGAACAGATGGCACTGTGACGCCACTCAAGGACAGAGACGTATACAAGGAGGACTGGATTGGGCTCAAGAAGCTCGACCAGAAGGGAGGGCTACATTTCGAAACAACGGAGGGCGGACACATGCAGTTGGACGATGAAGTGTTGATTGATGTTTTCAGCAAGTACTTCAGCACCAAGAGCGGCAGTTGGAAGGGTATTGATGAAGGGGAGCAACAAATCATCGAGTTGTAAATGTGATATTTATAGTCGGCGTTACTGGCTTGTGGTCTCTGAATGGCGTTGTACATCTGGTTGTAAGCTTTGTATAACACATCTGAGAGCAGCTGCAGAGGCAGCGTGAGCTGTTTTATTGCCATAATGACAGCGCATTTTGAAACACCTGGTATTTGTGGGCGAAATCTTTATGTAGTTGTTGACTTCGCCGTTTGCATTGTGCCAGCAGGATGGTCGCGAATCTACCACATTGAGCGAACAATCTTCCTTCTCCACAGAGCATTGGCGCACACCTGCGAACGAGGACGCGTGGATGCGCGAACGCGCATGACATGCATGCGAGCGCGGCATCCGCGTTTGACATGCGCTGTCATGCTTATACTTCTCTGCACACAAACAACAATGGCGCAATGCGGAGTATGCACGGAAGAAATATTTATTCCCTGCATTGCATGAGGCTAATTCCAGCAGAGGGTGTGTTGGGAATCAATTGCTGTCGCCACCCGCTAAAACGGCTGCAGGGCTGGCGCGTCCAACTCATGTGACCGCGCGGTAGAGAAGGCAGTTACCCGAACATCGGTGCCGCCTGCTTCACTTACACTCCTTCACGCGACGCGCACTTCGACGGAGACCATCGACCCCTGACTTCTCCTCGCGTTCGCAGCCAACAGGGTTCCTTGTCGGCCTGTTCTATCGCGTCAGTGGGCTGGAACCGCCGCGTTCGTCAAGTGCCCGAGACACGTCCATCGCGTACCAGGTATCCAAACCACCCCATTCTATCTACGGACCCCGGTGCTTAGGCACTTCCATCCTTCGACTTCGTCAGCTTGCGAAGTATTTCACTTTTGGTTTTTTTGGTTTCACTTGGTTGCCATGTCATCAGAGGTCGAGGCATACTACCCCGCCGCCACGATTATGGCCGACAGTGAACCGCATTCAAGGCACAGCCATTTACCAATTGCAACATCGGACAACCCCAATATCAACATTACATCTGCCACTCCCACGGTACACAAGTCAGACCTTCAGGATTCGCAAGAGTCAACTGCCTCTACCGTGTCAAGCACGTTCTCGGCACCCAAATTGCCGTCATCCTCCAGCAATCTGTCGACGTCAACGGTAGCAGATACCGACTTCGCGTTTCAATCGTCCAATGTGGCCTTCATCCAGAGCACCAAGCCCGTCGAGGCATCAATGTCACCGTCGCCCAACCGACCACGCGTGAATGACGCGCAAGCAGCTGCCCCGCGGATCGACACAGATGCCGCGAACGCGCCGCGAACTGGTGACACTGCAGCTAGCCCCATGGCACTCGATTCCCCACTCGCCCAAGGGTTCAAAAGAACAGCTGATGGCACGGTGAAGGGCGCTGGAGTAGCGGCGCATAGCTATCATGGGAAAATGGCAGCACATAAGCGGAACAAAAGCATGGACACACATTCGGGCACGCGGATTGGAGAGGTGCGTGGTCGCGTTCTGCGATGCCGTCTGCAGGGTGCTAACGCATATGCAGCTTTCCGCTCAACTCAAGACGCGTTTATCCTACGCCATGGTCAAAGTGCAGAATGGCTGGGAAAAACAGTCACTTGAGGAGCTCGAGGAGGTTCACTCACAGCGAGGCTCACCCAATTCTGCACCAGGACGGAGTGACCGGCTTGCCTTTGAGTCGCCATTGACTTTTGACCGCCGGCGCAGACCAAGCGGTGTCTCCGAGAATTCAGATCAAATGATCATGTCGCCAGCGTCAGACCCGGCGCGCTCTCATGCAGCCACGCCGTCGTGTGAGTTCTCTTCTTGATGTTTGGTTTGACACACGTGGTTGATGATATAGTAGTATATTGGCGTGCAACAACAAAGCCAGCCATGACTGCCGCAGCAAACTTGATCTCAGTCACAGGATCACAACAAGGCCTCGGTCTTGCCCCTGCACTTGAGATTCAACCTGGGCGCCGGAGAAGATCCAGCGTTTCGCATCCACCACCCCCACTCATAGGCACGGGTCAGCGAAAGCATTTCAGTGATTTGGGCGTCGGGCAACAAGCACCTGCAACGCCTCGGGCAGGTATCCTCCGAATGCCTAGTCAGCAAGCAGAGAAAGATGCTGTTGATACGCTCCTCTTCATGAGCAGTCCTAACAACTCGGGGCGATTTCCCCATACCAGCCAGACTGCTCCAAGCCCTCTCAGGACTGACGCGCCTCAAAGACGCGTAATGTTTGAGGCATATCCGCCTCAAGAGAAGCGCAGCGTGTATCACCAAATGCCTCCGCCGCCACATCATCAATACGGGCCTTACGCCGCCCACCCCGCTCGATAACATTCAGTGCGAGTTTGAACGCAACGGCTCCTAGTTGTCATCATCATTACAAGGCTCTTCAAATGCACCGCATGGCCGGCGTTTGGAAATACCCATCTGCATACCATATATTCATATGCATTAACTGGCTTCGACATTTTTTCCTACAGCTGTTGTTGTGCCTGCTGATATTTTGAAATGACAGCCTGAAGCGAGACCAAGGACAGCCTATTCTCGTTACTGCGCGTCAGTCTATCATCAGACTGTCCTTTTTGGAAGTCTGCCGTCTATAGGTGAAGAACATATTTTAACGAAGACACGAAATCAAAGCCATTCATTCACGTTCTCGAAGTGTGTTCCTGCATGCCTCAGCTCGTGACGACCGGGGCCTGCGGGAGCCAAACGTCATGCTTGTGTGGGTCCAGGTAATCAGCCGACAGCAGCACCATGCCTGCAGTACCTTAGTCAGAGCCTCGCATACTACAAATACTCTGTGACCCCCATCCCATCTAAAGTCCACCAATTCCTATTGTACAGCAACTCTCCACTCTTTTCTCCTTGTTCCACTCGACCCCACGAGCTCCGCAGCGAGCTTGAGCTTTGGCGCGGAGTTATCGATAAGCATCTTGCATTGCTGAAGGGCGAAGCAAAACAACATGTCGGTCTCAGCAGCATTGAAGTCGAGAGTCCGAAGGCCTAGCTATCTGAAGAAGGTTGCAAAAGCCGAGGATTTGCTTCATCATTTCCCCAATGGCGCATACGTGGTAAGTGGTCAGGAGTACCAGCTTCGTGTGAAGCACCAATTGACCCAAGACTAGGGATGGTCTGGCTTCACAGGCGTGGGATACCCAAAGTAAGAATTATTTTCACCATTTTGACAGCCAGTCTCGAGCACCGTGCATTCATGGGGCTGTTGCGTGGTCCGAGGTGGAACGGAAGTTTGGGACGAGGTGGATCCCCGAGCTATGTCCGACTCCACAATTCTGGGCTCGCGCTTGCATCATGAGCGAGAGGTGATCAATGCAGGAGATCGTTGGGCCTGGAACTAGCCCAGCGGTTTGTACCGTCCTTTTCGAAAGTTCCGTCATCGAATTGAGCGTTGCAAGAGGAGAAATAAGTTCCGACTAGAAACTAATCCAATCACAGGAAGATTCCAACAGCTCTAGCAGACCATGTCGAGAAGAACAACTTGCAAGGCCAGCTCAAGTACAATCTTTTCGTTGGAGCTTCATCTGGTGCGGAGACTGAAAACCGATGGGCTCGACTGAACATGATCGAGCGCCGGTCGCCCCATCAGGTCGGCAAGGAGATTGCGAAAGGCATCAACAATGGCAACATCAAGTTTTTTGACAAACATCTCAGTATGTTCCCTGTGGATCTCATGTACGGGTAAGTATGAATAAGCCGACATCAACTCAAAGTAAGAGTTTCCACTAAAGCAAGACAGCTTCTACACGATGGATAAGCCGGGACACAGGCTCGATGTTACGATCGTCGAAGCATCAGCAATCACGGAAGATGGTGGCATCATACCAGGAGCCAGTGTAGGAGCGTCACCAGAATTGATCCAAATGGCCGACAAGATCATCATCGAAGTCAATACTGCTGCCCCTTCTTTTGAAGGCCTACACGACATCACCATGACCGATTTGCCACCACGAAGGAAGCCATATCTGATCATGGCACCTGAGGACAGAATCGGAACGCCCCATATTCCAATCGACCCAGAACGCGTTGTTGCAATCGTCGAAAGCGACTACCCCGATCAGACGCAGCCAAACGCGCCAGAGGATGCCACTTCACGCGCAATTGCAAGCAACTTGATTGAGTTCCTCCAGCACGAAGTCAAGCATGGACGCCTTCCCCAGAACCTACTTCCTATTCAATCTGGCATTGGCAACATTGCAAACGCGGTCGTTGGAGGTCTAGCAGTAAGCCCATCCTTCTCTCACGCTTCAATCGACAATCTGACAATCCCCAGTCCGGCGGCGCCAACTTCAAGAACCTAAAAGTCTGGACCGAAGTCCTCCAAGACTCGTTCCTCGATCTCTTCGACTCTGGCAACCTCGACTTCGCCACCGCAACATCCATCCGCTTCTCGCCTGATGGCTTCCACCGCTTCTACGAGAACTGGGACAGATATGCGCCCAAGCTCCTGCTCCGCTCGCAACAGGTTTCCAACAGCCCTGAAATCATCCGCCGCTTGGGCGTCATTGGAATGAACACTCCAGTCGAAGTCGACATCTACGCACACGCAAACAGCACCTGCGTCATGGGCTCCCGCATGCTCAACGGCCTAGGTGGCTCCGCAGACTTCCTACGCTCCGCAAAGTACTCCATCATGCACACACCATCCACGCGACCCAGCAAAACCGATCCCCACGGAGTGTCATGTATTGTGCCCATGTGCACACATATCGACCAGACAGAGCACGATCTCGACGTTATCGTCACAGAGCAAGGTCTCGCTGATGTGCGTGGCCTCTCGCCCCGGGAACGCGCCAGGGTGATTATCAACAAGTGCGCGCACCCGGAGTACAAGGACATTCTGCAGGATTATTTCGACAAGGCGGAGTTTGAGTGCTTGAGGAAGGGGTGGGGACATGAGCCGCATTTGCTGTGGAATAGCTTTGATATGCATCGGCATTTGAATGAGTTTGGGACGATGAAGTTGCCCAAGTGGGATTATGGGAATACGTATGCTTAGAGCCGGACTAGGGATGGGGATTGGGTAAGAGGTGGATGGGGTGGGACGGAATATTTGGCAGTTGTGGTATCGAGTTGGTTGCACGTACGTAAACATCATAGTAGGTAGCCATAGCTGAAGCTGGAATTCATATCATCAACATTCCCTATATGTTCCTCTTCATCTCGTCAAATCTCTTTGTACACATACATGTATACACATGTATATCCCCCACATTTCAATACTCCAAACCCTATGAACTCCAAAACTCCATCCCTAAAAATGCTTCTGAATATAATGTCTTACGCAATACCACTAATCTTCCTGTACGTCATACCACCCCATCCTCCCTTTCCCATTCCTCCTCTGCCCTCCTCCGCAATCTTCCCGCTGACATCGCGTCTCCGCCCCGGCGTGCCAAGATCAGAGTCGTCAAACTCATACGGGTTCATATAATCCACGCCCGACCTGCTAACCACGCGTGGCGACTGGCCTTGGACAGGAGTATATCCCATCTCGCCCGTTCTGCGCACGCTGGTGTATGACTTCTTGTCGAGGGTGAATGGTGAGTTCTTGACTGGCGAGTACGAGGACGGTGGTGGGGTGTTGGAGATGTATTGTTTGGTGGCGGAGGGGAACTGGTTTGGCTGGTTACGGAAAGAGCCTTTGGTTGGGGACGTGCTTGGTGAATTTGCGGGGGATTGACCGCTGCGGACGCCTTGTGTTGCGGCTTTGAGATCGCCGTAGTATCGAGTCTTGGGTGTCCCGCTGCGAGATTGCGAGAGTGCGCGGTTGAAGGTGGAATCGGTCGAGATGGAGGTTGTTGTCTGGGTGCGCTTCAGCCCTGGAGGAGGTGTACTCTTGTGTTGGTCAAGTTTCGTCGCAGGTGGTGGAGTCGGTGGGTTCATGCGGAGAGGTTGGCGAAGGGGTGGGGGCACCATTGGCTTCTCGGGCTGCTCATCCTCTAGATCAGACACGTCGTCGTACGGCGAGAGGGTGCTGTAGCCCTTGTTTGAAGGGTTGTTGTTGAATACAGACTGCTTGCGAGATGGCTCGGGATAATGCTCCGGCTTCTCTGGCTCGTCATCTTGGTCAGGGTGGACGAACCAGTTGTCGTTTTGCAGGTTCTCGCGGCTATTTCTTTGCAGGGACAGGTCGCCCGCAGTTCCTTGTTGGTCGTTCTGAGCAGTCGCAGGAGGCGTGTAGAACTGCTCCTTAGACGAACTGGTGACGTAGGAGTCGTTCCTTGAGTGTCGCTTGATGTTGGCTTGTTGTGCAAGCATGGTCTTCCGTTGCGCTAGGGTTTCATTGTCATCACCATCGTCACGACGGAGGAGGTCATCGCGATGGTTCAGGCTTCGTCGGGATTGGTAGGCCGTGGGAGGCTGCGAGTACATGGAGAACCGTTCTTTGGATTGACGTGCTGACTGCGGAGTGTGTGGTGAGTATGTCATCTCCGAGTTCGTCCTTGTGTGCATGAACGCAACCTGGTTCTTGTTTGGGCTGGGAATGTCCTTCGAGAGCAGAGGGTCGGCCTGTGAGAGGCGATCACCAGCGATTGTGCTCTGCGCACTGAAGCGCTTCTCCTTGTCACCCGTGAGGGGTGTGATCGCGGAGATGGAGGAGTTCTTGTGCTTATGCTTATTCTTCTTGCGTGATGTCAGGTTGTCTTCCAGCGGGTTCATGTCCGGTGGCATCTTTGTGATCTTCCTGAACACAATGAGGAGATACAGGTCCATGAAAAGCGAGATCAGATGCAAGCCTGCAACCGTGGTCGCAGTCATCCATGTTGTCGTGAGAATCTTGTCCGCTTCTTCATCAGTTGGAAACACAGTCCTCCAGCGACCGGCTGTTCCGCCTGGCATGTCGGAATTGCGTCTTCCCAGTATCACGGTGAATACATAGAAGGGTATAAAGCCGGCATCGGTTACAAGCGCAAAGAAGTGGTAGCTCGCTGAGCTCCCCGGAGGACGCGATTTCGCATTACGAACGAGGTGGTAGATGGCATAGAGACACACAACGAGGTCAACACCAGGCTATACATGTTAGCAGCTGGTAGTGTCTGCGTTGGTGTACACATACTGGTATTCTCATGATGTATCCTTCCGAGTCGGCGGCACCTCGAATGAAGATACCGCAAAGCAGCACACCTACTGCGCCTAGTAAGGTGCATATCCGGAAGAAGAGCTGTATCCATCGCGCAACTTTGACAAACACCTTGGTGCTCTTATGCATAGGCTTCACATTCCTGTTGCCATATGGTAGAATCAGGTAGCTGTCAGGATGCTTGTTGAAGTCGATCAGAGGTCCGTCCTGCTTCTTCTTTGGCGGCGATGGTGGCATGCGACTGGCCATGGTGACAGCCTTGGGATTGAAATCAGAGTCGTCGACGGGCGCATTGTACAGATAGGGCTGGAACCGGCCAACCATGATTGCAACAGGCGATGAGGTGGTGATGAATGAGGTGGGCCACTTTCGCACGACCGTCAGGAACGAAGGTGAAGTGCTGAGGGACGTTCACTAAGCGAAGGAATGCTGGCGATGATTAACATGGGGGCGCGGGAGAATCTGGAGGTATGAGGTAGTAAACAGTGGTTGCCATGGAGACGATCACATTCCGCCCAATGCATGTGCTTTGCGCCCATGACGTGCAAGACTGCGGGTGAGACGGCATGGTATGTGCATCGACTAGATTAGTCCCGGCGGCTGAACCTTGTTCGGACGTTGAACAGGTGGGGTGCTGAGGACGGACGGGGTGAAAGCAAGGTTGGCGTTGTCGTTCTCGGCCTCGTGGGAGCAAATGTCCGAGGCGACATGCATCTCGACCCCATGGTGACATATCTCGGATCGCTCAGCCGGACGCAATGAATCTTCTTATCGGAGCATGTGATGGTCTTTTGTATTGCGTCTGAGGTGGACATGATGCGGCTGTGGAGTGAAGGCTGTTGATTTTGTCTTAGTCATTGGACTGCTGTCGGGAACTGCAAGAGTCACAGTGCGCAGCATTTGCACACCATGCCTCCCACTCAACGACTTCTCGAAGCATCTTACACGTGCGCTAGCTGTGCCCGTCGCATAGCAACAGCTTCGATAGTGCGGAATGGTCGGCCAGCTCCAGTACAGGCTCTAAGAAGCCTCGAAAATCCCCGCCATGACTCCACTACGTCTCGACCGTTCACGCGCCCACCGAGAAGGTTCACAGCCCCGGCACGTCTCACCCGCAATGCCTACAGTACTGCAGCAGCATCCCGAAAGGGCCTGCGAGTTGCTGTCATTGGATCTGGCCCGGCAGGATTCTACACGGCATATCGACTGATCAACAAAATCCACGATGCCGTCATCGACATGTATGAGCAGCTTCCTGTGCCCTACGGCCTCGTTCGGTTTGGCGTTGCACCCGACCATCCCGACGTAAAGAATTGTCAAGACACGTTTGAAGAGCTTGCCCTCTCTCCGCGGTTCAACTACATTGGCAACGTGCGTGTTGGCCATGATGTTGCGCTCAGCCAACTGAAGCCGCACTACGATGCCATTCTATTTTCGTACGGGGCAAGCGAGGATCGAAAGCTAGGCATACCTGGGGAGGACCTCCCGGGCGTCTTCTCGGCGCGCGAGTTCGTGGGCTGGTACAATGGCTTGCCGCAGTTCCAGGGCTTGCAACCCCAATTGCAGGCAGGCGGGCAGGCGGTCGTCATTGGGCAGGGCAATGTCGCTTTGGACGTTGTGCGCATGCTCTTGACGCCAGTGGACACGCTCAAGTCGACCGACATTACAGAGCAGGCTATACAGACCCTGTCGCAGAGCAAGGTCAGGTCTGTGAGGGTTGTCGGGCGGCGCGGTCCTTTGCAGGTAAGCCATGCTCGAGTTGAAAGGTTCTAAGCAAGATTGCTAAAAGCATGATAGGCTGCGTTTACGGTCAAAGAAGCTCGCGAGCTCATGCACATTCCCTCCGTCGCCTTCGAGCCCATCGACGGCACCTTCTACCCACCCGAGATAAAGAAGCTACCTCGGATACAGAAGCGCATCGGCGAGGTACTACTAAAAGGTACACCAGACACACCACAAGACTCGGCGAAATCATGGGCTTTAGACTTTCTGAAAGCTCCTAAGTTGATGGCAGCGGAATCTGGTCACCTCTCCTCAATCACCTTCACTAAGCAACAGTTCGCCCCTAACGCCGACCCATTCGACCACTCCGCTCGTGTCGTACCTACAGACGAAGAAGTGACCATGGGTGCCTCCCTAGCTTTCCGCTCTGTGGGCTATAAGTCGACCGCACTGCCCGGACTTTCAGAGCTCGGCGTGCCTTTCGACAGCAAACTCGGCATCATTCCCAACGACGTCCACGGCCGTATCATCACGCCTTCATCTGGTCCCGGTAATCTCACGGCAGGTCACGTCCATGGCTTATATTGCGCTGGATGGGTAAAGCGTGGCCCGACCGGTGTCATTGCAAGCACTATGAACGACGCCTTTTCATCCGCGGACATCATCGCGCAGGACTGGGCAGCTGGTGTCCCTTTCCTCAACGATGTCCATGGTGTGAGCGAAAGCACTGGTCTGGGTTGGGACGGAGTCAAAGAAGAGGTCATGAGTAAAGGTGTCCGACCGCTGAGCTGGGCTGATTGGAAGGTAATCGATAAAGCGGAGAAGGCGAGGGGAAAGGAGAAGGGAAAAGAGAGGGAGAAGTTTCCGAGCGTGGAAGAAATGTTGAAAGCTCTAGATGCTTGAGTGTTATATAATTTATAGACGCCAAGTATAGCACTTGCCAGCTGTGAAAGTCAATATCAGCCATGACTTGTTCCTAGTATCTGTGTTTGAATCGTCCTGGGGCGTATCGGACTAGGCGATTATTTCTGGAGCGCTGTGGTTAGATATGACTTTGGAAAAGGCACGAAGCAAGTAATCGCGGTTCATCATCCACATTTGTTGAAAGCATGGAAAGAACACATTTTCAGCATCCTTCAAATCTCATCTAATATATTCTGTTCAAATCACTACCCACACAATACTTCATCGCTCCGATCCAGTATGTATCTGCACTAAAGCCAACCCTACTAAACAATACGGTGTTGCTCAATCAACTGACTTGACGACATTTGCCCATGAAAGCACGGTAGGTCGCGAGAGCGGTGAAGTCCTCTGATGGAGCAGCGATGGATTCCCATAAGCAAACCAATCCCTCTTCACCCAATCTCGCCACAACATCAACCACTCCCAGAACTCTCCCCCCAGTCCAAAACATACCTCCCAGGACGCCTCCTAACCGACGTATACACGTCATCCGGCAACACATCTCCCCTCGCCGGATAATAAGACTCGTCCCCGCTAAAAATGACAACACCCTCCTCTGGTTCCGCCTCGAAGTAGCCTTCCTCCATCATTCGATCATTCTCATACTCGAGATCCAGCAACGGCAACTCTTCGTCGGTATCCGGCTTGACCATAGTCACGTTCTCGACACCACAGGGCCAATAAATACTCACGGAGCTGCCAGTCCAGTCGCCAAAGTTGCCGAATTCGCATACGACGTGGATTTCCTCAGTGTTGACGAATAAGCGTACGTCGTTTGATTCGTTGCGCTCCCAGTACTCCCATTCGTAATCTGAGTGGTAGCCACGCGTGAAGCGGAGGCGTTTGATGAGATGTGCGACGGGTTTTAAAAGAGCTAGGTACATTGTGCCGATGGAGACCATGTCGGTGTCTAGGTTTAGGTAGATGTATCGCTCCTCCAAGTCCTCAGTGCTGCCTAGGAGTTTTGGCAAGTCGCTGAAGGCTTTTGGGTAGAGGTTTAGTCTCCTTGATTCCGAACAGGCTTGGACTATTCCTGGGACTGGGGAGGGAGAAAATACGCGAGGGAAGATTCGTTGCTGTCTGGATAGTTTCCTGGCTTTCTTGGTCTTTGTGGTTCCATCCCATCCATTGCATCCGGCTTTTGGCGGCAGGGCATCTATTATGATGCGCACCTCGACAGTGCGAGGTTCGACTGTGAGTTCCCAAATGCGGATTCGGAGTTCGGCAGGGAGTCGGGGGAATGGATGGAAAGTGGCTGTTTTGGTAGATAGTGCACTGCGAGCTGGGGTCAGACAGTGTGAGCAGCTGCAGGATAGTCGGAGGTGTGAAAACGCATCCGCCGCACTATCTGAGTGTGAGTCTGTGTGATGTGACATGATGTAGATATGCGTTGATGGGACAAGTTTCAGACGGAATATGTAGAAGATATAGTGTCGTTGTAGATGACTGTGAAAGCGCTCGGACTTTGAGGCTGTGCTCGTGAGGTTCGCGCCTTGGAAAGTTTTCACCTTCCCCTTTGATCACGTCTGACCCTTCATAGTCTCGTATGTTTGGCAGCACCATGGTTGCGACTCAAAACAAATACGAACATACGGGGTCTCGAAGGGCGGAATTTCTACTCGAGGTCGTTGACTCTCCAGGTCCAACATGCTGCCTCGTATGCGCGTATGTTTGCAATCTGTAAACCGACAAAGGTCTCTCTATGGCAGCCATGAGAGAATGCGTTCGAGAGAGTAGAGAACAATGTGGCCTAGTAGGTGGTACGTAGCCCCAAGGCATGTGGCTGTTTGAGCATGTACTCTGTGGTATAAACTGTGGCTGATGAGTGGAGAAAATTTGTCGATTTGAGGGGCATGCGAGCCTACGCTAGCGTACGATGGACATGTTCCGATGCAGGGCAATGCAAAGCATTCTGAACACAATAGCTCGGAACTGCCACAACGAAGACGAAAATCTTGCAAGATGGTTATACCACAGCGTAAGTGCGTTATGGAAAAGTCGCACGGTCATGTCAGGCACGCCGGGATTGATGTCATCCTCGGCAGCGGCGTAGTAGACGTGTCCCAACGCACCAGGCTCGGCGAAAGAATCTTAGATGGTGGCGAATCATACTTTGGAACTACGGAACGAGCATTCAAAAGGCCGCCTCGACTTCGGCAGAAACGGGCAGGTACTTTGGAACTAGTCTGGAGCCTCCGCATGTGGCCGTAGCGCACACAGCAGGCAGGGCTGCCACGAATAGCATCCGGTACAATTGCCGTAGACACTGGTACCTCGCGAATTGTCGCAGGTAAGCAGAACACCTGCGTGCTGAGAGCGCCCTTTTCTGTTTGAAGATGAGCGCCAATGTGCCTCGAGCTCGATCTAGGCTACAATGTGACACAGTGTTAGTCCCTGATCCTCGCTGCTGCATAATACGCATCCCGCAGCTCGTTGAGTGGATGCCGCTGGTTGGTGTCGTCCAAGAAGGCGGTCAGCGCGCCTGGAGAAAGTCGCCACAAATAACTGCCTCTCTGTAACGTGGGCGACAACACGGCTTCGTCGACAGCAGCACGTCCCGCTCTGCTTCACACGAGTAAGAGACAGGCGCCAGATGAGGCATGGAGAAATTGGAGCCGCAGCGGCAAAAGTGAAATCTCTGGCCGTCCGCGTAGGGGCAATTCGGTGGCAGCGTCAAAAGTCCCCGGTTCTTTGGCGCAGGGGCCAGGTGGTCAACCGCGCTAATCTTATCGGCTTGCCAAAATTTTGCCCACACTTATAATCCGCGCCCGCCAAAGAAGCGCACTGCACACTCTCCCCTCACTTTCTCTGGGCTATCCCAAGGTTCTTTCCTTGTTTGTGTCTTTCGGTCGCATACAGCAGTTGCGATCCATCTTCTCGCGGCTGTGCACGCTTTGATACCCCATAGACTTTTCTGTGCATTCACCGAAAAGTTTTTAGGCCCCGCACCTTTGTCTATATAAGGGCCACCGCCTCCCTCCCTCGAATTTCTCTCACCCACCGCCCCTCCAAACACACTCTCCCCCGACAACATGGCCCCCGCTGCTCTCCACGACGCTGCGGCCGTCAAGTCCGAGAACTCAAAGGCTCTCAAGGCCCTTGAGGAGCTCATGGGCAAGTTGACTGTCTCCAAGGAGCAGGACAAGATCAATGCCGCCGCCAACGACATTGCCACCTTCATCAACGGCGACATTGAGGAGGCTGACGCACCCACAAAGTACGTTCCCAGTGTGCCCCGCTACCCCTCCCATGTTGCAGTCTGCTAACAAGACTACCAGGGCCGTCGAACTGCTGAAGAAGCAGCTCGCCAGCAAGAAGGATGCCGTCGCCCGCGAGCGTGCCCTCGATGCCATCCGCGCCATTGCGCAACACGCGCACGTCTCCGCCTCGGTCGAGCCCTACCTCGTCGAGCTCCTCCCCGCCGTCCTCGGTGCCGTTGGTGACAAGATGAGCGCCGTCAAGGTCGCCGCCCAGACTGCCTCCGAGGCCATCGTCGCCGCCGCAAACCCCAACGCCGTCAAGGCCATCATCCCGCACATCATCAAGTCTCTCGAGACCGCACAAAAGTGGCCCGAAAAGATGGCCGATCTCAAGTGCATTGAGGTCCTCACCGCCAGCGCCCCGGCACAGATGGCTTTCCGCGTCCCAGATTTGATCCCCGTCATCTCCGGTGCCATGTGGGATACCAAGCCTGAGGTCAAGAAGGCTGCTTACGGTACCATGGAGAAGCTCTGCTCCTTGATCTCCAACAAGGATATCGAGCGCTTCATTCCCGAGCTCATCAAGTGTATCGCTAAGCCCGAGAACGTCCCCGAGACTGTTCACTTGCTCGGTGCCACCACCTTCGTCACTGATGTCCACGAGCCCACTCTTGCCATCATGGTTCCCCTTCTTGAGCGTGGTCTCGTCGAGCGCGAGACTGCCATCAAGCGTAAGACTGCTGTCATTATCGACAACATGTGCAAGCTTGTCGAGGACCCCCAGATTGTCGCTGCTTTCTTGCCCAAGCTCATGCCTGCGCTCGAGAAGAACCACGACAACCTTGCTGACCCCGAGGCCCGTGAGAAGACCCGCCAGGGTCTCGACACCCTCATCCGTGTCGGTCACGTTGAGAACGGCAAGATTCCCGAGATCTCCAAGGACGGCGATATCGAGACCATTGCCGGCAAGCTGAAGGACGTTCTGCCTTCCAAGTACAAGATCGACGAGCGCTTCACTCCCGTCGTCAACTACATTGGTGCCATCGGTGGTCAGCTCATCGACGAGAAGGACTACGAAGGCCTCAACTGGCAAGCCAACGCTGGTCCCTTTGTTGCCGTCCTTGTCGGCGACGAGGAGGCCAAGGACATCACCGAGAACCTCCGCAAGCGGTCTCTGCCCGCTGCCTTACAGGAGGACGTTCCCGAGCCTGATGAGGAGGAGGGCGAGGATCTGTGCAACTGCACATTCAACTTGGCCTACGGTGCTAAGATCTTGCTCAACCAGACACATCTCCGCCTGAAGCGTGGCCAGCGCTACGGTCTGCTCGGACCCAACGGTTCCGGCAAGACCACCCTCATGCGTGCCATCAACAACGAGCAGGTCGAGGGTTTCCCCAAGCAGAGCGAAGTCAAGACCGTCTACGTCGAGCACGATCTCGACTCGGCCGATACTGAGCAGACTGTGCTTGGCTGGACCATCAAGAAGCTTGAGTCTGTTGGCATCAACAAGCCTGAGGAGGAGGTCAAGAGCACCCTCAACGAGTTCGGCTTCACCAACGACATGTACAACGGTCCTATCACTTCGCTCTCCGGTGGCTGGAAGATGAAGCTCGCGCTTGCGCGTGCCGTGTTCGAGGAGCCCGATATCCTGCTCCTTGACGAGCCCACTAACCATTTGGACGTGAAGAACGTCAAGTGGCTTGAGGACTACCTTACCAACTCGCCTTGCACATCCATCGTCATCTCCCACGACAGCAAGTTCTTGAACAACATCATCCAGCACGTTATCCACTACGAGCGCTTCAAGCTCAAGCGTTACCGTGGTAACCTGGACGAGTTCGTCAAGCGTGTGCCTTCTGCCAAGTCATACCACGAGCTCAGCGCCTCCGACATGGAGTTCAAGTTCCCCGAGCCCGGTTTCCTTGAGGGTGTCAAGACAAAGGCCAAGGCCATTCTCCGTGCCACCAACATGAGCTTCCAGTACGAGGGTACCACCAAGCCACAGATCGCGGACATCTCTTTCCAGTGCTCGCTTGGCTCCCGTATTGCCGTCATTGGCCCTAACGGTGCTGGCAAGTCTACCCTTGTCAACGTCTTGACTGGTGAGCTTGTGCCCACATCTGGTGAGATTTACCACCACGAGAACATCCGTATTGCGTACATCAAGCAGCACGCTTTCGCACATATCGATCACCATCTCGACAAGACTCCTTCAGAGTACATCCAGTGGCGTTTCCAGACTGGTGAGGACCGTGAAACCATGGACCGCGCCAACAAGATCGTCACCGAGGAGGACGAGAAGGCCATGGACAAGATCTACAAGATCGAGGGCAGCCAGCGTCGTGTCATCGGCATCAACTCGCGAAGGAAGTTCAAGAACTCGTACGAGTACGAGTGCTCGTTCGCTCTTGGTGAGAACGTTGGCCTGAAGAACGAGAAGTGGACTCCCATGATGACTGCCGACAACGCCTGGATTCCTCGTTCCGAGATCATGGCATCTCACTCCAAGATGGTTGCTGAGGTCGATCAGAAGGAGGCTCTCGCCAGCGGTCAGTTCCGTCCTCTGGTCCGCAAGGAGATTGAGGCCCACGCCGCTCAATTCGGTCTCGATGCCGAGCTCGTCTCCCATTCCCGCATGCGCGGTCTGTCCGGTGGTCAGCGTGTCAAGGTCGTCCTTGCCGCCTGCTCATGGCAGCGTCCTCATTTGATCGTCCTTGACGAGCCTACTAACTACCTCGACCGTGACTCGCTCGGTGCCCTGTCCAAGGCCATCAAGAGCTTCGAGGGTGGTGTCATTATCATTACTCACTCGGCTGAGTTCACCAAGGATTTGACTGAGGAAGTCTGGGCTGTCATGGACGGCCGCATGACTCCTTCCGGCCACAACTGGGTGCAGGGTCAGGGTGCCGGACCCCGTCTGAGCGCCAAGGATGGTGATGAGGAAGAGAAGTAAGTCAACCACAACACCACATACATGACAAACACTAACAACACCTGTAGATTCGATGCGATGGGAAATAAGATCGCAAGGTAAAATTTGATCCTCTAGCTTATTGAAACGAATGCTAACAGCTCTGCAGCCAAGAGAAGAAGAAGAAATTGACTTCGTCCGAGATGCGCAAGAAGAAGAAGGACCGCATGGCCCGCCGCAAGCGCGGTGAGGAGGTCTTCTCCGATGAGGACGATTAGACGACTCGTCTCCGACAAAAGCTTCCTTTCTTGATTCATGGGCGATGTACTCGGGTGCGATAGAGGTTGCATTTCACAGGCTTACGACGCTTAGCCTACGACGGTAATGTGTTATGCGCGTGTGTACATGGGTCGGCGTCTGGATATCCACAAAATTCATGCATGGCTTTGTTACGACACCATCTTGCAGTTCTCTGTCAAGAAGATAGAAATAGATCTTGATAAACATTTCAACCCTAGTGTCTCTGCCTGTGTGATTGTGTGCGAGAGACGTACTCTAAAGCAGAATGATCTGACCTTGACTACCATGTGGAAGCAATATTTCGCTATGTTTACCTGAGTCTCGTCGTTATCGCGCCCTCATGTGTGGATGCTAAACGAGCTTTACCTCATGAAAGGATTCAGTGGTAGCTTCCACGAATTGCAAGAACCAGTGGCCTGGCTATCTTCACAGCCGTATGCTGTACTCATATATAGCGAACAGGCAAAGTGCTGCATTCGTCGTAGCTTCACACCCATGTTATGACAGCACCGATTCTACTCCGCTCAGGCTGCACTATGTCTCACTTCAACACTACTCGAGTTTGACATAGCCTGTCTACCTTCACATAATTTTCGCAAATTCCGAACCAAGGCTGAAATGCTGTCACACTACATAGGAGGGGATGATTTTGAGTGCAGATGTACTTTTGAATAATCATTAGCGCTTGTAGAGTACGCATTGCTCCGTAGTAAATATGGCTACAGGATATGCTGTCTGGCTTCAGGGGTTTGTGAGAGAGGATTGGTAGTCGCGAAATAGAGCGAGGGTACTCGGAATGCCTGAATGGTATAATTTGGCTGGGATGAGTTCCCCGATGTCATGTTCGTTTCCAATGTTTGTGTGGGCTCTGTCAACTACAAGCCAATCCCATTCCCACCTGCCCTTCACTCGTCACTTTTCTACTCGTTGGACAGGAGCATACATGGCGCTTTTGCAACAATCACATAACACATGTGCTATCTTATTGTTGTAGAAATAGAGATATTTAGTTATTAGTTTCTTCCTGCTCCCAAACCCTATGCGTGTATAGATTGACCAGAGGGGGTTCCGAATATGTTAGCCCTTTGGTTCCGCTCAGTATGAAATATGCAAAACACACTAAGACGCAAACCACAGCTTCTATCTTGGAATTTGCGATGCCTGATTATGAGAGCTTGACTATGTTTCAAGACAGACGTGGCATTTCGATGCCGAAATCGCTAAATGCGTGCATTTGTGTTGAGGGTCCATCGCAGCATTTAAGAGCCCTTACCAATGCTCATAGTCAGCGTTTACTTTTGTCCTTTCGTTTTGCGCGGCAGAGACCCACGAAATTGCTTTTCGTGTGCGTGGGTGGTGATCAGGTGGGATGCAAATGACGTTCATGTGACAGCCCGCATCCTGGTAAGTTTACCCTCACCGCCCAGGAACTCGTATTGGCCCGCACAAGCTTGGGAAGCTTCGCCAGCTGCTGCACAACTCAATTGCTCCTGTAGACCACACAAATTCCTGCTGACTAGACCAGACTATCTGGATACTAATCAAATAGAAAAACTTTCTACAATTGCTTCAACACTGCGATTCGAAGGGCACGCGTTCACACGACTAGCTCGGAACATTCCTCGACTCATACAGAACAACTTCGAACCACAAACTCTGGTACAAAGTGCTAGAGAATGCAAGCGTTGGGCTGAAGCAGCCATGGCACAAGTTCAGCGACCGCTGATCATCCAGTCCAACATCATACGGCTGTGTTGTCCGCGCACCACTCGTAGGACAAACAGCGGCCCGTTCGCACGATACCAAAACCACGGGATCCACACCAAGACTGTAACGGACCATGACATAT
The DNA here is from genome assembly GCA_001748405.1 of Paraphoma sp. B47-9. NCBI lineage: Eukaryota > Fungi > Ascomycota > Dothideomycetes > Pleosporales > Phaeosphaeriaceae > Paraphoma > Paraphoma sp. B47-9. The sequence continues at coordinate 72,397 of BCLK01000241.1, forward strand.
CGAGGCTCGCCAGTCTGCCATTGCACCCGCTCACTCTCGCTGACCTCGTAAAGTATGCTCTTCGAGGACATCTACCACAAGCACAGGCTAACGGCAGTCGCGTGACGCTTCAGACACGGAAAGCCACCCCTCACGACGCAACAGCTGCTCACGTCTGCCAACTTTACGCTTTCGATCCTGCCAGCGCGCCTCGCACACCGCATACAGTCGCTCCGAAATCTGCCCTTCATCGTCGTCTCAAATCCGCACGTCTCCCAAATACATTCGAACTACATCCACAGTCTCTCCACGCTGCTGCCTTGGGCCGAGCGCGAGATCAAGACGCTGGAAGAGGAGGTCAAGTTCACAGAGGTCATGGCTGACCTGGTGCAAACTCATTCCAACACTATAAGCATACTGGCAAGAGGCTTCCTGGAAGCGAGGAAATACATACAGCCCAAGGACGTGACGCGCTTCTTGGATGAGCATTTGCGTGCCAGGATAGGCACGCGCTTGATTGCAGAACAGCACCTGTCATTGCACTTCTCGAGCCAGCCGCACAATGAGGTTATGCATGAAGCTGGCGATATCCCAGGATACATTGGAGTCATAGACACCAAGCTCAAGCCTGCTACCATAGTGGAGCATTGCGCCAACACTGTGGGCGAGATTTGCGAGCTTAAGTACGGCGTCCGCCCCACGGTGGTCATCAATGGCGAGCCCGACTATACTTTTGCACACATTCCGGTCCATCTCGAGTACATCATAACGGAACTGCTCAAGAACGCGTTTCGGGCGACAGTGGAAAGCGGCATGGAGCGCGAACCGGTCGAGGTGACCATTGCGCCGCTTCCTGAACTCATCCCGGAGAGCACAGGTAGCAGTGATTCAGAAGATACAGGTACCAAACGAATTGAAAATGCGGATCAAGGCAACGCAGATGTAGCCTCGCGTGTCTTCACAGGTCTGCAGGGCACTACATCGTCCACAGCAGATGCCAACATATTGCCTTTGAAGCACTCCACTCCTGGTGTTACGATTCGCATCCGTGATCGCGGCGGCGGCATCTCACCTGAGAATTACGGTCACATCTGGGATTACAGCTTCACTACTTTCAATGACGACCAAGCCTCCTCTACTCTCTCGGGTGGTAATAGCTCACAAACCGGGATGGATGCACTCAATGCTATTTCCGGTACTGGTGGTGATGGCGTGCACAGCCTTGCGGGATTGGGATACGGTTTGCCACTCGGGCGAGCTTATGCTGAGTACTTCGGAGGAGGTATCGCAGTGCAAAGTCTGTGGGGTTGGGGTACGGACGTTTATTTGAGCTTGAGAGGAGTCGGCAGGATCGATGGAGAGGATTCGGACGAATTCACACAGACGCCAACAACAGAGAAGGAGAAGAAGCGTGAGTAGCGAGACGCAATGCCATACAGTTTCTCGCCGCCGTTGGTTCAAGCAAGCCACGCGCAGTTGAGCTCTGTGGTGAGCTCGGAAGTCAGAAAGAGCGTAGAAATTTTCGGGCCTGACTTCCTGGGTGTTTATCAAAGAGGATATGAATCCGAACGCCGTCCTCCGCCAGCTACGACTTACTTCGTGTGTTGGCATCGAATGACTGCAGCAATCGGAGGGAGGCCTGCTTGTTGACATGCAGGATCGACGCATGCATCTGGATGCAACGCTTTCGGGCGACGTCCGCAGCCTTTGCAGTCTCATTAGCCTCGGGCCAATGAATTCCTATATCCACTACTCTTCGATGGGGGGCCTCACTCGCTTGTCGCCACTGCACGATGCAGGAGGCTTTTCCACGTCTTCAAGACCCAACATCTGTGCAGCTCCCAGCACGGATGACCAAGACCAGTCTGGGTTCTTCGAAGTGTTCCAACCATAACCTGGAACGCAGCAAACCATCCCAGTGCCCCTTCTGTTCTCTTTCGGGAAAATTGGAGCCCCTCAACTGGGCAAAATGGTCTTCACGCTACAGCAGCCACATGCCCACATTGCGCGAAGTACTTTTAGATGCGGCTTAGAAGAACGCCTGACGAATCAAAATGCACGGACTAGAAAGGGCGATGCTGGGGGCCAGACGGACCGGCCCTGATTAGCCAGACTGAACCAATCATAGGCAATGGTACTCAGCCTCGTGGTTCTATGCCGATCTAGGTCGTCGATCGGATGCCACTAGCTCCTTCACTCTGCACGGTCGAAAGTTGGAAGGACGAGGCTGAAGATAGCAAAATGGACTTAATCCGATCGAGTCGCTGTCCCGCCTGGCAGTCGAGTCTCCTTTTTGGTTGTTCATCATAATGCATTTCATTCGGAACCACGTAGCACGAGCTACTTGCGCATCATTAATACTCACTGTTTTCGGTCCAGGCGCCGCTGCGAATGCGTTAATTGCGGGCAATAATGTCAACAAAATACACGACTGCGACGCGACCGTTGACCAAGCATACAACAGTACGTTGGAGGCCATCTACGAACAAGACTATGAATTTCTACACATTGCGCTCGAGCAACCACTTGCGGGGAGATCGCGGATATCGCGCGGACTCAACTTGGACAAGAGGCAGTGTGGTACCTGCCCGTCTGGCTACTCATGTTGCGGGACAAAGAAGTGTTGCCTGACAGGGAACATCTGTGTGGAGAACTACCAGGTGTGCTGCGCGAATGATGGCTCCGTGCCCTGTGGTGCCGTCTGCTGTCCGAAGGGCGAATTTTGCAACGCGCAGGCTCAATGCCGAGCATCAACAACGACAGTCACCGCCGTAGCAACCGTAACGGGGACTTCAACACTCACACAGAATTATGTTGTCTCGCAACAAGCTGTTGTAACCAATGTCAAGACTGAACAGTCTACTTCTGTGGTTACAGTAACCAGTGCAGCGACTGCCACAGATTGGACGACGGTCACAATCAGCAGAGCTCCACAAAGAAGAGCCAGAGCAGTCGTCACTCCCACCTTTGGAGGTGGTGCAGCGCCTGAGGCGCCGGTGCAGACGTCGATACCTGAGGATGAACCACTGGATTTTGAGGTGAATGACAGCCACGCCAATACTTGCTCCCAAGAGCACCATATCTTGAGGAAGCGGCAGCAACAGCAGACTACAGTCACACGGACCGCGTCCACCAACACTCAATGGGTCTATGTCACTGTGGTTGCCTCTACAACCCTACGAAACACAGTAACCACGGATGTCACAACTACGCAATGGCAAACACGCACAACGGTGCTGAACGCTGCCACGACCGTACGCTCCACAACCACAACCAATGTCTTCAGGGTCCAGTCAGTAGGTGCGAGCAGCTCCTCTGCCAGCAGTCCGACCGGATCTAGCAATCCGGCAACCGACACAGGCATACCGTTGAATCCGGGCAACAGCGGACTCAGCACCGGCACCAAAGCTGGCATCGGAGCAGGTCTCGGTGGCGCCGCTCTCCTCGCTATTGCAGCATTCTTCCTCTGGCGCCGAAGCAGCAACAAGAACAAACTCGCGCCCGCAGCCGCTCCCCTTCCCACCGGCTCCAACGACCCCGCACATCAAACATACTATGGCACCGACAAGATGTCCGCTGTCTCGACTTCCTACGGCCCCACTTCGCCCCAACCGCAACAGTTCACACCAAGCCAGAGCCCCGGCCCATATGTCTACGAAGCACCCGGTGAGCAAGGGTATTCGACTCAGCAGGCGGGATATCATGAGATGGGCCAGGGACTGCCGAGGCAAGGACAGTATCATGCTGTGCCGCCGCAGGAAATGTACCAGTACCCGCCGCCGCAGCAGATGTATCAGTATCCTGGACCTCAGGAGATGGGGGCGAGTCCGATGCAGGAGAGGGGGTATAGAGCGTGAGAAGGGTGTGTTTTGATAGAGGGTTTGCTGGAGGTTGTGTTGATTAGCGTGCATATATACTCCCTATTATTTAAATCTAATGCCCCTTTTCGGATGTTATTTCGGGACTGTGTCGCCAGTTTTCTTGTGGCTGACTGAATGTGATAAGTGTTCCTAGTACTTGGGTTCGTACGGCATGATATGTGGAAAGGGACATGTTCGGTAGTTGAGGAACATGAGGTACACAGGACTGAGATAACCCCATAGTGCAATGAAGACGTCCAGCCCTGGTTGTAACTAGACTTCAAAGCATCAGACTCATGGCGATCAGGTGTTGTTGGCTTCGAGATCATCCGCCTTGCCGGATGTCCAGTATCCACGAGAAGAGTAATGTGCACTGTAGAACTGGACATTTCAGAACTGAAAGGTAAGACGGAGAAAAGGTAATCAAGATGCAATGACACCACGGTGCTCAAAGTGCTTATAAGCCGATGATATATGTCATTTCCCGATCATAGATCTATTACCGCCATGATGCCCTTATCATGCTATGCCATGCTATGCCGTATCTCTCATGCAAACATGCTCTATTGTGTCGTAACCTCGCCATCATGCTCGACGGTGATCTTGTCGTTGGACTGGAGTGTGGAGACGGCGTCATCGGGGATTTTGGCACTAAATGGCGTGAGCACATGTCAAGCAGTATGCCGGAAAGCAGATGCTGGTGTGAGGGCAACATACGTGAAGCCCTTGATCAAGCTGAACTCGCTGACAATCTCGCCGCCTTGGTCCTTGACGTGCTGCTTAGCCTTCTCGAGCTCCGAGTCGGAAGCGTCTTTTGCGAGGGTGATCTGAATCCTAGTCAGTACACCATATGGAAGAACACGGCTGTTTGGCGGCTTACGTTGTACTGAGGCATCTTGATATGTAGAAGAAGTAGTCTTGAGGGAGAAAAGTGTAGGTAAGGTTGGTATGTATGTATGGTGTGTAGGAAGCACAGACACGAAGTGGTTCAATGAGGACTTATATACCTGGTGAGTACTACGGTAAGATACCCTGCTGAACCGTAGAGCCTAGAATACGCGCAATCTGACGATGACGTGCGTGGTCCAGCCCAAGCACGAGGACAATACGTGCCCACTCACCCCTCCAATCGAACCCCTCCAATGCCGCACTGGCTGCCACGGTTCCACCCCACCACAGCGCGGAACACGCCGCTCGGCGTTATCGATAAGTATCCCTGCTAGCGTTGAAAGCTAGCGTCGAAATTTTGGGACTGGAGAAGTTCGCGAGGCGCATTCGCTGCTGTTGTCGAGAATTCTCGCACGACGTCTGCTTGTCACTCTTTTCCGACACATCCGAGGTGCTGAGTGCACGTGAAGAGGAGGAAAGCCGCAATCATGGCGGATCAAGGAAATCGTCCGCACCGGGCGCCGAAAGCGAAGAAGGCGCATTCTGGAGGACCGAATCCTAAGGCTTTTGCATTTGCGACACCAGGACGACTACAAAAGACGGCGGCGCGCTCACACGATGTATGGAATTGCAGTGTATAGCTTCGGAGATAGTTATGCTAATTCGCGCAGGTCAAAGAGAAACGCCTCCACGTCCCGCTCGTCGACCGCCTTCCCGAAGAAGCACCCCCAATTATCGTCGGAGTCGTTGGTCCTCCTGGCGTAGGCAAGACGACGCTGATCAAGTCGCTCATCCGTCGCTACACGAAACAAACCCTCTCTACGCCGACTGGACCGCTCACAGTCGTGACATCGAAGCGCCGCCGTCTCACCTTCATCGAATGTCCCGCCGACTCGCTCGCCAGCATGATCGATATCGCAAAAGTGGTGGATATTGTGCTCCTGATGATTGACGGTAACTACGGGTTCGAAATGGAAACAATGGAGTTCTTGAACGTGTTGAGCGCGAGCGGTATGCCGGGCAATGTGTTTGGCATATTGACGCATCTCGACTTGTTCCGGAAGCAGGAGGCGCTCAAGCTGCAGAAGAAGCGCCTCAAGCACAGGTTCTGGAGCGAGTTGTACCAGGGCGCGAAACTGTTTTACTTGTCTGGAGTGGTCAATGGGCGATACCCTGACAGGGAGATTATGAATCTGAGCAGGTTCTTGAGCGTAATGAAGAATCCGAGACCGCTGGTTTGGAGGAATAGTCATCCGTACTGTCTGGCGGATCGCTTCTTGGACATCACGCCCCCGACGGACATGGAGCAGGATCCGAAGTGCGATCGCACGGTTGCGCTGTATGGGTACTTGCGCGGCACAAACTTCCCGGCTGGCGGATCGAGGGTACACATACCTGGTGTGGGCGATCTGACGGTCACATCGACTGAAGCCCTACCTGATCCGTGTCCGACACCTTTCGCGGAGAAACAAGGCGAGAAGATGACGGGAAAGAAGAAGCGCACAAGATTGGGTGAGAAGCAAAAGGTTCTGTATGCGCCTATGTCGGATGTCGGTGGTGTACTGGTGGACAAGGACGCTGTGTACATCGACGTAAAGACCTCGACTTTCGATCCAGACGTTGACTATGCGGAGCGCGGTCTCGGAGAACAGATGATGGTGAATCTCCAAGGAGGCCGGAAATTGCTGGGCGAAGACGACCGAGGGTTCAGGATATTCAGCGGCGGTGAATTCGTCAACAAGATCGAGGACGATGTAGAGGATACTGGCCGAAGATCACATCGCACGGCGAGAGCTGCAGATGCTGAGGACGTCGACGACGCAGATCTAGATGGCATCGACAGCGATGACGAAGAGCTACAGCAAGATTACAGTGGCTCCGAGGACGATGAAGACGACACGGGCTTTGTCCACACGAACGGCGCCAAAAATGGAAAGCTGAAGCTCGCACGGAAAGAGGCGGATCGCAACGGCGATGCTGAGGAGGTGGCATTTGCAGACAGCGACTCAGACCTTGGAACGATATCAGGAGACGAACCCGATCTGGATGAGCTGGAAGAAGGCGATTCTGAGTCGGATGAGGACGAGGACGATGACGGTGCGCTGCGATGGAAAGAGAACCTTCGCGAAAATGCGGCAAAGTTGCATGGACAGAAACGAGCGTATCGCATCGGAGATCTGGCCAAGATGATGTACAATCTTGACCTCGCGCCATCAGATGTCATCAAGAAATGGACAGGTGCCGCGGCGGAGGAGGACATTGAAGAGGACGAGGATGAGGATGATGGTTTCTTCAAGAAGTCAAAGACCGAGGACTCAGCTAAGGCTGAAGATCGATACATTCAGCGATTTGACTACAAAGAATTGGCGGCCAGATGGGAAGACGAGGACAACATCGAAGCGCTGCGAAGTCGATTCGCCTCAGGACATATGAACGGGAAATCTGGTGATGGCGAAGAGGAGAACGACGATGACTTCGAAGGCTTCGATGAGGATGACGAGGGCGATGGCGAGTTTGAGGACCTAGAAACAGGCGAGAAGTTCGGTGGTGAAGAGCCTAAACCGGACGAGGACGAGGCGGCAAAGACTATTGAAGAGGAGCGAGAACGCAACGCCCGACGAAAGGAGGAACTCAAGCTTCGGTTCGAAGAAGAGGATCGGGAAGGTTTCATGAATGACAAGGCCGACGCACGAAAAGAAGGTGGCCAGGAAGAAGAGTTTGGTGAGGACGACTGGTATGACGCGCAAAAGGCCATGATCCAGAAACAGCTCGACATCAATCGCGCCGAATTTGATCAGCTAGACGACCTCTCTCGTGTTCGCGTTGAGGGTCACAAGGCTGGATCCTACGTACGCATCGTGCTTGAGAAAGTGCCATACGAGTTCTCTGCCAACTTCAACCCACGCTTCCCGATCCTGATTGGCGGTCTCACACCGACTGAAGAGCGCTTCGGTTTCGTCCAAATCCGTATCAAGCGCCACAGATGGCACAAGAAGATTCTCAAGACCAACGACCCGCTCATCTTCTCACTTGGATGGCGGCGGTTCCAAACCACTCCGATTTACTCGATCTCCGACTCGCGAACACGCAATCGTATGCTCAAGTACACACCCGAGCACATGCATTGCTTCGGCACCTTCTACGGCCCACTCGTCGCGCCCAACACCGGCTTCGTCTGCGTCCAGAGCCTCAGCAACAAGACCCCTGGCTTCCGAATAAGCGCCACAGGTGTCGTTCTCAACGTCGACGAGTCCACCGAGATCGTCAAGAAGCTCAAACTCACGGGCCACCCATACAAGATCTTCAAAAACACAGCCTTCATCAAAGACATGTTCAAATCGTCGCTCGAAATCGCAAAATTCGAAGGCGCCTCCATCCGCACTGTCTCCGGCGTCCGCGGCCAAATCAAACGCGCCCTCTCCAAACCCGAAGGCAACTTCCGCGCCACCTTTGAAGACAAAATCCTCATGTCAGACATTGTCTTCCTGCGCGCATGGTACCCCATCAAGCCCCGCAGATTCTACAACACGGTAACCAACCTGCTCACGCCGCCAACTCAAGAGGACAAAGACGCCGGCGAAAGCACAGGATGGACAGGCATGCGTCTAACAGGCCAAGTCCGACACGCCCTGAGCATCCCAACCCCAAGCGAGAAAAACAGCGCATACCGGCCCATCGTCCGCGAAACACGCGTTTTCAACCCCCTCCGCGTCCCGCGTAAACTCGCCGCAGACTTACCCTTCAAATCCCAGCCCGCGACCACAAAGCCGCAGCAAAAGCAAACATATCTCCAGAAACGCGCCGTCGTGCTGGGCGGCGAGGAGAAGAAGGCAAGGAAATTGATGGATCAGGTTATGACGATTCGCAATGATAAGGTTGAGAAGAGGCGCAAGAAGCAGGAGGAGAGGAAGGAGGGGTATAAGGCTAAGGTTAAGGAGAATGAGGAGAAGAGGGGCGAAAGAGAGAAGAGGGAGAAGCAGGAGTATTGGGCCAGGGAGGGGAAGAAGAGGAGGGGTGATGGTGCGGAGGGAGGAGGTGGGAAGAGGAGGAAGTAGGATATGGATAGCAGATGTGATGTGGCGATGGAGTGCGAGGTGTGCATCATACCTAGTTGTGCAAACGTAAGCAGGTAGCATTAGTGGCGTTTAAAATGCATCTTTGAATTATTCTCCATCACGAACGTTCCAAACGCACAGAGATTTTGTGGATCGAGTGATATATTTCGAACTTGTTCATCTACAAGACTTGTCGCATGCACTGCGGCTCACGGCTTTCTCAATCGCCGGCCCCAGCGCCATTACTGGACGACATCTTCGTCCCCACACGATACATGAATGGGTATCAAGCGCGCGCTCGTATGCAAAAACAAACAAACAGCCACACAGGGTAGGAGGGTACTTTTGCTACATGCGCCGAAAATGCTTGACATATGGGTACAAACGCCAAACTCCGGGGCCCTAGCTATGCATCATGAGAAGGCAGAAAGAACGGGCCGCTTGAACTTGAGCCCTCTGGTACGGAAAGTTGCCTTGAATGTTGCAGTATCAAGGTCGCTTTTTGCTGTCGCTCTCCGCATCCAGCATGTGTGTTGTGATGCCCCAGACATCAAAGTGTATGGTGACAAGCCAAGCACAGAGTATGTTGGCAAGATGGTGAAGCACATACGCATAGGTCACCCCATACACGGCTGCGTATGACCCGATTGCGAAAAGGAACACGTTGGTGAACAGCGAAAAGCCTGGACGGACTTGCGGGATCATTCGGCCGGTGCTCAGTGTCTCGACGAGTAGGATGAATGGCGTGATCGACATGATGTTGTGATGCGAGGAAAATGGCGTAAGCCAGTGTACGGTGAGGTTGCGTACCCATACGACGAGGACCGGGATGTTGATGGGCAGGATCCAAAGCATGAGGATCAGGATCGAGTGCGCGTAGTTGTAGAAATTGTAGTTTGAGTCGAGCTCTGATTCTCTTGCCAATCTGAAGCCGCGAACGCATGTGGCCACTTGCACAATGCAAAGTACTGCATAGGCGAAGTGGTAGGGTATGACGGTCGACACCAGGGACAACAAAATGAGAGTGGTGATAACCCGGTGTCGAATTGGCGTGACAGCAAAACTCGATGGCGTTCGCTTGCCTTCAACGTTCTGCAGCTTGGCCGACCTGATCAGAGTGTAGATGAGGGTGATGATATATGTCAGCAGTAGCGCGATGTAATTGACGGCCACACAGGTCGCGATACACATGACGCCGAAGAGTGGCACCAGAAACCAGAAAAATGGGTCGTCAGATCCTAGCAGTAGCTCGCTATTTGCGTTTTCGATGAACGACGTGACGTTGGCGGAATGGAGGTGAGGCGGCGACTGTGTCTTAGACTGCTGCTGCGTACTTGCCAGTGTGATTGACAAGCAGGTCAAAGCTGCCAGTGCAAGCGGTAGTGACGAGTGGAGACACTCATTCAGGCCTTGAGCGAAGCTCATGAATACACCAGTCTGATCGTATGTGCGAAATTGTTGCCGCAGTACCAAAGCTACGACCAGCAATGGAAAGGCTGCAAAAACAATGCGGTAGCGCATCCACAACTTTCCTAGACTGCCGAGTAAATCGACTCTTAAAGAGATTTCAACGTCGCTGTCACACGTCGGATCTGTCCACAGCTGTACCGACAAGCCGTTGGACCGTGGCTTGGAGTGGAGTGCTGGCGGCAGATATGGAGACACTCCATGTAGATTGATCATCGCATCTTCAACGTTGACAAAGTACTTGCTCTCGTAAACGTCTGTGATATACTGACGCAATAAAGGTGCGAAGAGTCGACCCTGAATGCATGACTGTTTGCTGACGTGCAGCTTGTACGCCAGCAGGCTAGAATGCACGGCTGGAATGTCGATGGTCGTTGCCAAAGCGCGGGGTGTCGAGAGTTGAAGCGACACTCCTGAGGTGATGAGTCGCTGCAGGCTGATATCAACTCTGATATTTGGTTCAGAGGCAGCGCCGAAGTCAGCAATGACCCAGCCCGAGGTCTTCTGGACGGCTTTATCAACCACCACTACAAATTCGTGTTCGGCGAGAGTTCTCAACGGGAATTGCAAGTATGTGAATGGCGCCTGGCTCGTCCTGAAAGGAAAATCGCTGTCTTCAGTCGATCCCGGCAGAATGATGGCATCAGCCGCGGCATTTTTGCAAGCCAAGCGTGTTGCGCCTGGCTGCTCGGCTGAGAGATCGAGGATGGTAGTGAACAAGTCGATGGACTGCCCTGGCTGCGATGGAAAGAGACTGCAGAAGAGCACCTCCAATTGGCCGTGTTCGCCGGCAGCATCAAGTCGTTCGGTAGTCAGAAGAGAGAACTTGCGTGCCTGCGCGTCCTGTGGTGGGACTGGCAGAAGATGAGCGTGTGGTCGTTGTCCAGATCCACCCAGGTTCCTCAAGACAAGCTTCTCGCCCTGCGGAGCTATCGTAGACCCTTCACCCAGCGTCAGTAAAGTTTGTGTTGCCGCCTGAGGCAACGTCTTCTCAGCGATATCTTCAAGACCGGTCAGGAACCATTTCTTGAAACCATGCATACGCTTTCCGCGTGGCAGGGTTTGCGAAGAGCGCGAGACATCGACAACATCATATAGAGCTCGCACAACACTTTTGCGGATTTGATCACACCAAGTGATGGCTAGATGATCTGCGCCGGTCCAGCAATTGGGGATCGAAGAGGAGAAGACAGTGAACCCATGCGTTTCTGGTACTAACGATGCGGTGTTTGCGTAGTCCGACGACACGATGTTGTCTAACCCGCCGCCTGCAATTGAGATCAAAGTAACGTGCCAAAGTGGGTTGTCAATAGCCCATCTCTGCGCATATGCGTTTCTCCAATACTCGTTGACACCTTTGTAGATGCGAACAATGTCTCCGTCAAATGACACTGGAGCCCTCGCGTGCGGTGCAGCCAGGGTGACGATGGTGTTGATTGAGTTAGCCTGATAGTTGGGCATAGTGACCATGGTGCGTGCAACGACGCCTCCCATGGAATGGCCCACGATTATGACAGATGTGGGGTCGGGTAGATGCGAGTCGCGAGAGAAGCGTCCTGGCGTGTGGTATAGCGATAGAATGTACGTGATAGCGTCGTTGAGATATTCGGCCTGGTCTAGCAATGTTTGCCCATGGAATGCTGTGAAGTCCTCGTTGAAGTCGACGGAGAAGAAGTCCAATGGCAATCTCTCTCCCTTGTCCTCACCATTTTCGTGTTGGACAGAATTACGGTAGTGGTAGGCGGCTTCGGATGCGAGTGAGCGCACTTGCTTGTAGCTGCCTGCGTTTCCAGGTATGAAGAGCACAGGTGCACCCTTGACGGTGAACTCTTCGTCTATGCCCCATTCTCGGTACAGATACAGAGAGTACTTTCCAGCGAAGCGCGTGTGTTCGGTGTCGAATTCGTCAAACTTTGAGTACATGGGCCGCATGTAGGCCATCTCGCAGCCCTTGACGTCCACCTGCTTTGTCAAGAAGGACTGCATCATCAGAGCCAGCGCTACCAGACCAGCTAGTGCAACGACCAACGTGTACGGTGACCATGCCCACGGGTTTCGCAGTCTCTGCCTCCACCGCCGATTCGAAGCGTCCGATTTGGTGTCGTGCACCATGTCCTCCCCAGTTGATACCACCGCGGGGTGTGCTTTTTCGCTCGCCATGGATACGAGGGTTGTGAGGTCTCGAGGTAGTAGTATAATTGAGGGCGTGTGGCACGTGGTATCAAAGTGAGGACGGTCGCTTTCACGGACTTGCGCCGATGTGTCGGGGTTCCTATCGCAGCACGGCGGGCGTGGTGAGCGCTGCCATGCTCCAATTCACAGGTGAAATGGAGAGTGTGAAAGCTCGATTGAGTATAAGTCCTTCGCCTGTGCTCGTTTCAGGTATTGCGCACGCGGTCTCGAGATTGTGCGAGGGTATGTTTGGAGGGGCGGTGGGTTGCGAAGCCGTGGCGAGTCGTTGGCGGGAAAGAACGTTTGCAGTCGCGTCCAATCGAGCTTCTACGTCTGATTACGAGGAAGAAACGACCTGGGAAAGTCAGATCATGGTGAGCGAGGCAGTAGCAGGTCGCTCCACCTGAGCGCAAGCGCGACTGGGTGCCTCGAAGATCGATCTCAGGGACTTGCTCAAGTTGGAAAGTGGAAAGCGCCAATTGAGTCGTGGGGCCTGCAATCAGTACGAATTGCGACAACGGACCACTCGGTAGCAAAGCCCTCGCGCAAGGCTGCTCATTAGTTGCTGTTGTTGGTTGCCGTTACATGTTCGCGTCCTTAGTAGCTCACCCTCCGCAAGGCTGATGACAGGGATGGCGGGAGTCCGGGGACGCTAATTGCAACCTCACCTCCATCCGCAACACCACCGTCTCTTTCACTCGACCCGTCTTTGGGCGAAGTCTTCTTAAAGCCACCCTGAATTTCCGTTATTCTCGATCATGCCACTGTCCAATTGTTGTTAAGCACTGGCAAATGCTCGCTCTGAGCCATCTCAAAACACCTAGAATTCTCTTGTATTGTCAAACTTCAAATTGTTCCCGCTCAGTTCTTCACATTCTACAATGCGATAACCCTTCTCGTCATTAAGATCGCGTCTCATTTTCTCCATTCTTGACACTTAATTTGTGATGTGATTATTACTTCTCTGCATACGAGGCATGGACACGCGCAACATGACAGGATCTGGCCTCGTGCAAGGCCCACGAGTCGAAGAGATGCAACCGACTCATGACAAGACGTTCGTTTCTCATTCCCATTCAAGCTTTCCATTTATGCCCAGCACGTTCGTCCCGTTCGCCATATGTGTTTCTTCGTCGCAGGTGAATGTGCCGGTGTCACGTGCGCTATTCGGCTACTCGCCGACAACATGAGTCGATGACAGTATCAACCAGGTTCCTAAGCAGGAAAGATAAACAATTCGGAAGTGGGCGGAGCTCTGCGAAGGTTCTGGAACCAATGTTGGCGTGCTGGAAGAGTTTCCCATTTGGGTAACGTGAGGTGAAAGGGAGGGCACGGTCCAAGTAGTGTCAACCTACAGCGATCGACGGCAGTGTCAAGACCTTCTAAATGGGGAAATATAGTGTCGACCTGCAGCGTTCAACGGCAGTATCATTAAGACCTACCGCATTAGGAAATGTTCTAGCTAATCTAAATGTAAAGTGAAAGAGACGGCACGGTACAGGCAGTGTCAACTCTCAGCAATCAACGGCATTCTCAAGACCTTCTAAATGGGGAAATATAGTGTCGACCGACAGCTATCAACGGCAGTATCAAGACCTACCGCATTAGGAAATGTTCTGACGACCCTGAACCTGAAGTGAAAGAGAGGGCACGGTCCAAGCAGTGTCAACCTACAGCGTTCAACGGCAGTACGAGATTCTTCCAAATGGGGAAATAGTATCAACCTACAGCGTTTAACGGCAGTATCAAGACCACCTACCGTATTAGGAAATGTTCTGGCGGCCCCGGACCTGAAGTGAAAGGGAGGGCACGGTCCAAGTAGTGTCAACCTACAGCGTTCAACGGCAGTATGACATCCTTCTAAATGGGGAAATAGTATCAACCTGCAGCGTTCAACGACATTACGAGAACCTTCTAAATGGGGAAATAGTGTCAACCTGCAGCGTTCAACGGCAGTATCAGGTCCTTCCAAATGGGGAAATATAGTATCAACCTGCAGCGTTCAACGACATTACGAGAACCTTCTAAATGGGGAAATAGTGTCGACCTGCAGCGTTCAACGGCAGTATGGAAGTTCTGCCGAATGCGGCAATATATGGCCCGTCCCGCGACAAACGACAGCACCAAAGTCTGCCTTTCACCCAACCGTCCGTGCCGCGCTGTCTTATAAGCTCGACCCCCCCCCCCCCCCCCCGTCCCCCCGCCCGTTGACTTGATCGGCACATTCATACGACATAACATGGCGCGTCACCCATTCAATATCTGGCTCCGAGAGTTCAACAAGGGCCCATTCACCAAGTCGCGGTCTTTGCCCAGCACGTCCGTTCAACAATATCAAGTGAGGATGTCGTCGCGCTTAAAAGATCGTGCAGTTAACCGTTGCAGCAACTTGAACACTTCGCCTTCCACGTTCTCCACGTCGACAAGGCGCGATTCGAAGTTCACTTCCACCAGGACGATGGCGAATGCGACGGATTAGTGGATGAGTACATGTGGGATGGAGGCTACTACTTTGAGGCCGTCCGGGCAGGCAGGATGCAGATTCTGGCTCACTTTGAGCTGAGAAAGCAGCCTCAGTCCATGAAGCCCGTGAGTTGAGCTGCAATGACTTCGTGTGCATCGCAGTTAGTCTTTCGTTGGGCGATACTGCACTTTCTTATGATTTCATGCTGACATGTAGTTGCAGTGCGCTCAGGTTGTTGACCGCGAACTTACGCCCAGCATGCCTACGATCAAACAAGAAGATGCCGACTCCCATCATGGCCCTACCTTCATCGATTTGTCCGTATCTCCTCCAACAAGCCCTCAAGGTGGCAATGCGGCTCCCGTTGAGGCTACCGCCCTTGGTCTATCTTCTGGCCTTCCCGTACAGCCGCTGGTCCAACCGCTCTCCCGCCAGGTCTCCACTGGCGCCGAAGATAACAGCTCGAACCCAAACACCGCCCACAATCCGACCGAAGAGTCCAATGTCCAAGACTTAAGTCGTCGCAAACCATCCTTCGCTGCGACCGGCCTTCCGTCGTCCCCCCGGATGCAGGTGCGTTCAAAATCGGTTTGTGCGCTGTCTAATGACCAAGCCGCTACGTTACCCATCACCGGTTACAGTCTTGACGTCCTACAGGCTTTCGTAGATCAAGAGCCCCGCACAGGAGGAGCAAACGACAATTATAGTCATTCCCTGGTATCCCATCAGGGCGCTGGTCAGACTGTGCGTTCAACACCCGGCATATACGCGAACCACTTCGCGGCGGCTCAACCGTTTGCGCCAACGTTCAAGGCATCTCTATATACACCGCAGGCCATGATATCTACGTTGTCAGGCTCACAGACATCTACCCCCGGCACCGGTTTATTCAAGCTTCCGTCTCACGGATATTCGCATATCCCGTTTCCACCCCGTGACACGAGCTACGACGATCCAGATGGTGCCGTGAACAAGAGTTGGACCTATGCGCCGCTACCCGGTAGTCTGAATACGGGACTCTGGGACCAGGACTTTGCCGCTGCGCTCGACAACTTCAGATCCCTCGAGAACGGCGGGGCTCGACGCGCTCGTGCACACGTTACGCTCATCTCCGGAAAGTATGGCGTGGAGGCCCGCGTTCGCTGCGGAGGTTGCAAGAAGGCGAACAAGCTGTGTCGCATCTATCATCCGGTCGTGCATACCCCACCCTGGAAATCGGCGAACAACGGTTGGAAGCTCGGTCACGCCTGTTCCAACTGCCGCGTCAACGGACCTGTCGGTGGGTGTAAGTTTGAGTAAGTCAGTACATCCAAGAATCACTCTCATGCACATAAGCTGACCATCCCGTGTCTAGTCTCGACCCGGTGGACATGACAGAAGCTTGAAATACTGCCATGCCAAGACACGCTGTCACAGCTATACACAGCATGGAAATATTCAAAAGTCTCGAGGATCCTGCTCTCTTTTGTATTGTGGCTAGGAGGACGTTGATGGCTTATAATCGAAGAAGTACCGCCCCAAACACTCGCGAGACTATGGCGCACTGTCGTTCCTCAGTCCGAAAGCTGCCTTAGCTTTGGAAGAATGCAAATCAGTACAACCCACTCCCCATATCACACACATGCGTGCCTTGCCAAACCATCGTGATGATGCTGGAAGATGCACAGGCTGATTGCGTGGCGTTTCCCAGCGGTTCTATTGCTTGCGCAATCTGCTTGCTGCTTGATCACACAGTCAAACATAATTTGGTGCTCCTTTGTGTGTTAGCAAGCACGATTCGATGATAACTGATTTCTTACACGTCTATATCCAAGCTGTCATGTATCGGAGATCCGCATCTGCCGATAAATCGAGAGTGGTCGAGAGTCCAACTCCTGATGTCCGTTATGTCAGCTTCGAATCTCTCGCCTCCCTCTGTTCTGGATACATTGTTGCGAATGGAAGGTCCTTTCAAATCTCCTTATTAATCCCGTATCTTTTTTCCGACGATATTATTTCTTCATTACCGCAACGCTGCTCCAGCCCCCGATTGCACATCCTCTCGCTCTACGCAATCCACTCAGCATATCCAGATCCTCATACACCTAAAACGGGTTGACTCCCTTGCTCAACGCGTTGGTACACTCCTTCACTGTGGCGATCACTTCGAGCCGCTGCCAAGAACAAACGCAAATTCGTGAAAAGCGGCACAGCACTGCGGTTGTCTGCATATATAAGTCAGTGGCCACCGTACCTGTATATATTCCACTTCTTCCAGACACACTGCAACTCAAAGCGTCAACTCCCTTTCTCAATTCTCTCTCAACTCTCTCCACCGACCACTTCGACCCCTCGACCTTTCAATACTTTTTCCTCCTTATACACGAGAATGGCATCTGAGTCCGGACAAGCAGTTGTGCCAGAGCTTACACAACCAATGGCTTCTCAGACCAAGTCCGAGGCAGAGGCTCCATACATCCTCATGCGCGAGTTCGATGAGCCCGCAGAGACCTGTATCCGCGTGCCCATCAGCGAGGTCGAGACCTACGATGTGAGTATTCCATTTGCACCTACTCGTCAAGCGTACTAAACGATCCCAAGCAACTCGTGGCCCTTGCGCGCAAAACATACGGCTGGGAAGAGAGCTACTCCGATCTGTGGTTCCGCTTCCCCAACCTCGAGGGAGAGGATAACGCCGCGCTCATCAAGCATGTGTGGGACGAAGGCCACTACTTCGACGTCAAGGGCTTTGGACATGGTCATATGACTATCGTCGCGCAGTTTGCGCACAAGAAGAAGGTGAACTGAGAAGTGATGTCGTCTTCGCACGGCATGATCAGGGTGTGGTTCGGTGCTAACCTTGACGATGTAGACCCCAGAGGCCACCAATACCGAGTCTTGAAGGACACGTGAGGGACACCAGGAGGGTGTGTGAGGTTCCAGCCAATCCTCATGCCCAGGACGCAGTAAAATTGGGTGGTACATGAAAAGTTGACGGATCTAAGAAGTCGTGATGAAGTAGAACAAGAAACTGGTTGGTTTTAGATGTGAAGAAATTATATACATCACATGGCAGGCCAGCCGAGACTTTTATTTGCACACCCCTGGCACATGTCCTTTTCTTGACTACTTGCCCCTACTATCACGCATGCGTTTGGTCCTATCCTTTCAACTCTTCCAGCCTCTCCTTCAGCCTATCCCAACCCGCACTATCCTCCCAAGTCTCCTTACCCTTACCATTCACGCTCCTAACCGCGCTTCTCGCCTTAAACTTCCAATCCTTCGCAACTAGCTCCCCACTACCCGCAGCCAATCCCTCCGTCCTCTCTCTCGGTCCCAAAGTCTCATACGCATCCACAAGGTCGATAGTCTGGTCAACAACCGCATTCCACTCCGCTTCCGTCCCAGACTCCCATTTCGGCTGCGACGTGACGGCGCGCCATGCTTTCTCGTGGCATTCGAGCGCTGAGCCGGGACGCTGAGTATGTGTATATAGGGTGGAAAGAATCGTCCAAAGCTTTGGCGAGAATGTGATGAGAGGCTTGATGATCTTCTCAATCAGCTCGTTAGCCATACGCGCGAGACCTGGCCGGGTGATGTCGAAGTCTTCGTCTGACTGGACCAGATGCTTGATGAGCATATCTAGGATTTCAGCATCGACGCATTTCTCGCCATCTGTCGAGCCGCGTAATTCGCAAATGTTGCGCTGCGCAGTGATGACGTCGTTCCAGGATGGCGGTTCAGTCGATGCAGCCACAGCAAGAACGTTTGACCAGATGCGATAATTATCGTGCTTGAGCGTTGCAGCTCGCTTGAAAGCTTTCAGAGCATCTGTCCGAGGATGACTGGTGACCTTCTGTTCCTCGCCGTCTTCGTTCGTCTTGGCCTTTGGTCTGAGATGCAGCAGTGCTGCAGCAAGATTCGACCATGACTCTGCATCGCGGTCGTCAATTTGGACGCAGCGCGAGAAGGCTTCAACGGCGTTCTTGAACTGCAGTAACTCGAGATATGCGCAGCCGAGAGCGAACCAGGCTGGCTGGTATAATGTGTTGACTTTGAGTGAGAGCTCGTAAGCCCCTGCAGCTTTCTCCCAATCGCGCTGAGCGATGTAGTGCTGGCCAAGTGAGCGCTGTGCCCGAGCATAGCGGTTCCCGGACACCTCCCAGGCCTTTTCGTACATGGTGAGGTCCTTGTCGATGTCGCCGAGAATGCAGTAAAATCGTGGTGCCTCAGTGGGCGGAGGGTCGCGTGCTGGACCTTCCCATGTTTCTGAGTCGGAGTCCACGTCCTCGTCGCTACCCTGGGTCGCATGGAAAAGCTGTTTACGCATTACTCTACGAGCCTTATCCTCCTTTTCTGTCGCTGCCCAGCACAACGCTGCTTCGGCCCACATCTCTAGGCGTTCGTAGATCTCAAGTGCTGAGCGGAGGCCACCGATATGGACCCAGCGAGCTGCGAGCTCAGCTTCAAGCTCCCACCGCGATGGCGAGCTAAGTGGAAAGATATATCGGAGTCGTTCACCGATCGTTGCCGCCTCGCCTTCCTTCGCCTGTGGGAGGAACGAGGTTATTTTCTCATTCGTATCAGCGTCTGTGGTGGCCTCGCCTGAGGTTTCAGCAATCACTTGATCGACAAGAGCTTGTAGCTGCAGCAAGCCCCTCTCCATAGTTCTTGATTTGTATCCCTCGATACGACTGCGCACCAATAGAGCTTGCGTATAGACCTGCCAGTTTGAGCTACCGCCCTCCAGTACTCTTGTGGCATAGGGAATCGTCTCCTCTCGAGTCAAGCCGTCCGCCGGATTTGTATTTTTGATGCTTTCAGCAAGCGACAATAATATAACCGAATCAAGGGGATCAAGAAGGGGTTGATCGGCGGGATCCAGTTCCGCGAGGCTGGCCGGCAGCGAAGAGTCATCTTTGATGTCAGTCGAGACCGACTTCTCTGTGTACTGTATCGACTCGTGCAATGTGTCGTCATTCAGATCCAATGCTTTGGGCTTTGAGGCTTCCTTTGCATTCCCGTTCGCTTGAGAGCCTGCGCTGCGAGCCAACACCAGCAATTGGCTTGTGTCTTTCTGCTGAAATTTTGTCCTTTTGCCCATGAGCCCAGTCAACGCAAACTCAAATTTACGTTCTGCGATCGCTTGGTCTAAATCAGCCTTCGCCTTTTTGTCGAAACCGTGGTGTGTATGTATGGCGGCTCTCTCCAGCAGGAAGGTCGCGTGCAAATCTACGATTTCCGACGTCTTCTCATGGCTTAGTACCAAGCCCTCCACGACTTTCAGGTCGTCATAGATTGCAGTTTGTAAGCTTGAAGCCGGCTCACTGAGTAGCTTCTGATGAACGAAGTTGACTCTCATGCGTATCCAGGCGGAGAGGGTGATGTTCTTCTGGATGGGCGGGCATATCAAAATGGTCTCGGCGAGGCAAAGCAGCTCGACATTCGGCGTAAGCTTATAGGCCGCAACTCCATCTGCACTCAGCGATGTAACCAAGTCTGCTCGAAATTTCCCGAGACTTGCTGCATCACCCCAAATTTGAGGCGGTAGTGTTACTTTCGCTGCATCAAACCCCAAGGGTGGGCCTGTGACCGTCGACTGGATGAATGCATAAAGCGCCGCGATTGCTACCAGGAAGACCAGATGTTGTCGATATGCAGCTGTTTCCCGTATAGGCGTTCCCTGCTCGTCGCCTCTTTTAGCTAGTATTATGCCGAGTCGGTGAAAGATGTAGTCGCTCCATATGGGGAAGCCATCCAGCTTGACCGCCTTTGTCGCATCGGTCTCGTCATGTCCCAGCAGAACTCGCACTTCCGATTGCTGGAAAACTGCAAGAAAGTCGCCAGATTCTGTAGCCTTGAGGACGTCCTCCAAGACGGCGGTAAGCTCGTCCGGCAGAGAAGCGCGAAAGAACTCGAGCAATACGTCCCCCATATTGTAAGTCGTACAGTGAATAACGAGGCAGTACCTTTTTGCAAATTCGTGGGCAATAGGTAGCCAGACGATGACTAACTTGGGAGAAATTTGGGTTGTGGCGTGCTAACCGCATTGGGACTGACCGAACTGGAAGTCATACAAATGCTGCGAAGAAAGACGTGATTGAACGCGCCGACAGTTTGCGCAAACGTGCTGACAAAAATGAAGGAATCTTCAGGCTTTCAATCAAAAGCCAAGACGAACTACATAACATGTTCACGTTACCTGTGCATTTCCATGATCCTCAATGAGCATAACTCGTCATAATGCTTTTGTTATCGATAAGAATCGGTGTGCTAAGCTACCAGCACCCTCGGATCTGCTTGCGGCTCCATACCTTCACACACAATTAGGCAGCGAGTACTACAACGCAAGGCAGCATTCACTGAACGTATAAGAGAACACTGTGTCCGATGTCTTCTGAAATGCCCAAGTACTACCAAGTTGCAACAATGCCTACAGAGGCCTCTAGCTCTACCCCACCACCTCCACAATCCTCCGCATTACCTCCATCACATAACGAAACGGAGCCTACTCCTAATGTACAGGACTGCTCCTCTAGTGAACCCGCCGCTTCTGATAAATCGAACGTCTCCCCTTCGCGCAAACCCCTCTTACGCCTAGAGCTTCGTGATCTATCCTCACATGGCGCACGCGCTTTTCTTCGCCTCGTGCACGCCTCAGCAGCTCTCGAAGATGCCGTTGATGCTGTCCTCAGAGTCTTATACAAGAATATGCAGACTTCATGCATACCGCCGACGCGGTCCGTGACTCTTGTCCTTCGCGACATGGAAGGCGTAGCGTACACGACCGGGCTCGACCTCGATGACGACCACAAGGAGATACATCTCAGCACCAAGTACATTGAGTTTGTACCCGAGTCGCGGCAAAAGGAGGAAATACTAGGAGTGCTCGTGCACGAGATGGTACATTGCTGGCAGCATAGTGGATTTGGGACTGCGCCTGTTGGCTTGACGGAAGGTGTGGCGGATTGGGTGCGGTTGAAGGCTGGCTATGCCCCACCGCATTGGAAGAGACACACCGACTGCGACTGGGATGCCGGCTATGAACGAACAGGATACTTCTTGCAGTGGCTGGAGAAAGATCACGGTGCCGATATTGTGCGGAAAATCAATGAGGCTTTGAGAGGCTGCAACTATGAAGGGGACAAATTATGGCATGATTGCTGCGGCACAAGCATCAAGAAATTGTGGAAAGAGTACAAGAAGACCGTCGAGGATCAAGGTGACAAGGATGAGAGCAGCGGGAATGGGGCCACAACCGAGAGCGCGTCTAGTGATGTAACAGTCGAGGAGAAGGATAACCCGGCACAACAAGAAGACCATAGGACACCACGCGAGAAAGCGCGAAGGGGTGGTAATATGCACGTTCCAGTTCGACCAGGTACATCGTCATAGTCAAAAGAATTGGTCATTCGGCGCAAGGCTTGTGCGGCCGGCCGGCCCAATTTGATAGCCTTTTCAAGTGAAACGGAAGAGAAGCATAGTCAAACGTACATCTCTACGCCTAGGTTATACTGCTATCATGCAGCGCCTCACTCCAACAATAAAGGTTCACGTCATTGGTCACTCTATTGTGTTGAGCTTTAGAATCATGGCAGGATTGATTGGCGAGACGCTACAACAGCTTGCCTAGCTATCAGGTCAAGTCACTCTCTAAGTAGCTCAATGGTCAAACACATGTCAGTGAACGGGTAGCGAAAGTAATGTAATATCTGCACCGAATTCTCAGTAGCCGTGGTCATCGTGAAAAAGCGCAGCTCAAATCTGGGTATTGCTGGTTTTATGCGCTGCCAAGTTGGCTTGTGCACAAGTTAGATTTCTACTTCGATGAAGATAACAAGCTCATGGACATTTGTTATCCAAGCAGTCTTTGACATGCATACAGAAAATACACGTCAAATCCCTGTGCACCTTCATAGCACTCAATTATCGAAACAATGTCTGCCAGCACTATCAAAGTTGCAAATGCTTTCGTCAACGCTTCTCGTACTCAGTATCATCAAAAGAAAAAGGAACGGAGCATTTCGGACCATGTGGGGTGCGGTGGTGCCTGAAGTGGTCCTGGACCGCCAGCACCTCCGCTCAAAACCCAACACCATTCCACAACGACCACCACACAACAAAAAGATAAAAGAAACACTGCAAAGCCCGATGCGGGGGTCGAACCCGCAACCTTGAGATTGCGATTGGATCAATCGTCCTGTTAGGACGTGAAACTAAGAGTCTCACGCTCTACCGATTGACTGGAGAGATGTTAGCGAGTGATCGAGTTGGAGTCAGATCGAGTTGAACGTACGCTAACCAGGCTGTTGTGGTGTTGATGGCACCAGTTTCAATTACAACGTATATATTCTAGACCTTTGTGCGGGCGTGGTGGCTACACGCGGGTCGTGTTCGGTGGTCGAGGAAAATTTTGCTTAGCACTCCCCGCGGACCGGAAATCGGCCACGTCGGACCCATGGAAATCTTCATACAATGCGAGCAAACATATCAAGAGGTACTGTGTAGTATTTCCCTGTATATCTCGGACTACGACGGGCTGTCTCAACTTCCTTACCGCACACTTGAACCTAGCCAGCTCCCGATGCCTGTTCTATTCCTTTTGCGATTATTCCCGATGTCCCTCTGCATCCGCGGACAGCGACAGAAGGATGGGACGATCAAGCTATTCTTTCGATCCTGTGTACACCGATCAAGAACATCACCCGGCCAATCGTCTTTGCATGACACAGCCCTCTGAGTGCTAACTCATCTGGATGGCAGAGTTTCTAGAACGTCTGACCTGTCTGCCTTGCGAGTCACCTTACAATGCGCTTACCCTGACCGGACTACTGCACGATACATGCTCCTGCAGATCGTGCATATCCAACGGCAAGCGAAACCTACTACTGGCTAGACCAAGCCATCATCTTGTGAACTACCGTCCGAAAGGATTCGTGGCGGAGTGGGAAGGAGTAAGCTCACGCGGTGCAGTTTGCAGGGCCTTGCAGACCGGGTCCGCAGCCGAACGTTCCAGTATGCAGCCTCAACCGTGCTGACGGGTCTTATTGTGACCTCTGCTGCGTGGAGGTGCAGTATGGCAACGATTGGCCAAAAGTCACGTGCGTTTTGCGAGGCCCGATGGTGGTGGTGAGCAGTTCTTGTAATGCCAGTCGTGTTGCGATGGATAGGGAGCGGTTGGCGGTCGCTCCGAATCGACGCGGATCTTTCGCGTGGTAAGGGGGTGAACAGTTGACGTCAAAGCCCCATCAAGTTTCATACGACCCGATCAGAACTTTTATGAATTATCACAAAGTGCGAGAGTTGCAATACAGATGTCAATCTTCGGATTTGTTAGTACGAAGTATTCTCAAAAGAGCTGACACGGTTTTGAACTTCGAAGATGCCGCGAACTCGAGGCAACGCAACGAGTGGGGCGGACGTGCACACTCAACATGATGTCCAGAACAAGGAAAACGTCAGCTCTGGGTCCCAAAGAAAGTGCTATCTTCTCATGAGCAAGCGGAGAAAGAACAGCCCAAGCCCAAATCGACGAGCCAAAAGAGGAAACTTTCTTCGAGTAAGGACCTAGGGCCGAAAAAGCGAAAATCTGGCGTGAAGGCAGTAACAACGACTTCAACACACGTACTCACAGTAACATCCGACAATGCGAACGCTCCTCAAGATGATCAAGAGCAGCCAAAGAAGCCTCGTCTCACAACTCCCGATGTCGAGTTCGATTTTGACCGCTCACAACTTCGAGACCCAAGACCTACCCCGGGTCGTAAGACACGCCCCCGCTACGACAAGCGGGACATTCCTGACGGCCAGAGAGAATACCTCGAGGCTACGCGTGACATATTCAAGCCTGTCAAACCTAAAGGTCGCCTCACCAACTTTGTAGAGAACGAGCTCTTCGTCCAAGAGTCTCGCGAAAACCCACTGGAATCATTCCACCAACTGTATCGATGTTACGACAAGGGTCGTGAAGGGTCTCCCACATATGATAAGGCAGGTTTCCAGCTAGACTACGACAAGGTGGCACAGTGGATGAATCCACAAGCATACAGCAAGAAGAAGATCGTTCGAAACATGGACCGGGCCGTAGGAAAGGCGAAGTCCGAAGAAGAGCAGATTTTCGAACTATTCTTCGAAACGGTCCCCACTGACCGCAACCATATGACACATATGGTCAAGGACTGCCTGAAAGACCAAGTGTCCAAGGACGTGGGAATACCGTGGCACCAGATCAAGCCAGAGCATGTCCAAGCCTGGCGGGACAAGGGATTTCATCCTGTTCAATATGAGGAGTGGTGGAAGATACCTACAGAAGTTGAGAAGAAGAGAATGCTGAGGATGATGACAGGTGCATCACTCCGGAAGATACTTTGAGTAAGGCCAGCCTTTCCAGAGTCTATCGAAGGGCATGACGATGCTGCAGCTCATGTACCAAGTTCATTGCAAGAATAGACCGCAAAATGTTGTATTTAGAACTTCGATGCCAACTTTGTCAACAGGCATCCAATGACGTTGATTTCTCCGCGAAGCAATTGAAAGGATTTATCCAAACAATGCTGTACATCCACGTCTGCATTGCAGAAACCAGCAAGTTCCTAGTTCCACTTTTCAAACACATACATCCCGCACAACCACTACCCTAGCTTTCAAATCATACCCCACCACGCTTCGCATCCGCCAAACAACCATGTTCCAACTCTCAAACTCCCATCCACAATGCATCAACAACACCCCTGTCCAAAATCCCACTCGCACAAACCACCAAAATACGACCCTAGCGCCACACTTCCCAAAAGCTTAACTCTCGCTTCCCCCCGCCAGGCAGACAGCAAGGCTTTCTCCCCCATCAACATCGACCCGCAAAACACATCACAAACCCGTCATGCATCCGGCCCAACGCAATACTTGAACCATATCGATAAATACCCGCTGCAAGCGTGTGCTATTTTCCAAACACGTGGATCCGCATCGGAATCGATTCCCGTTGCGGCATGTCATTGTCGTCTTGTACAACTTGAGCTTTATTACTGGGATCAGGGACTGCACTACGACTTCGTATCGCGACTGTTGTTCGAGCTATTGTCTCGGTGCGCAGGCACGGTGCCTGATCAGCAGGTCCGCAGGAGGCAAAGGTCCGATTTTCCGCGCCGACAGCATTGAGGTATGCGACTGTTTGTCGCCGCGGCGTATCTCCGCCGGAGTGCATGGTCCGACTCCGGGAAGTGGAGGCATGTGTTTGGCGTCATGGTTGGATTGTCTGGGTTTCAGGAACGCGTGAGCCGCGTGGCTTGATGGTTAGTGCGCATCCTGCGGTATGTGTGGATGTCATTGTGGATCGGAGTGCCCGATGGTATTCCGCAGTTTGTCAATGACAATTGATACGTTGAAGGTGCGGTGATGAATTGAATATGGAGTGGATTTGAAATCGTGCTGGAACGGACAGGTGTATCCAATTCAGGACTGCTTGAGCACACCCACAGCGCTGTTTCGGTTTCAATCTTGAAGTCAGGCGGTCCGCTAGGGCTAGACCTTGTCCGGGGTGTAGTATCATTACTCCATAACAGCAGAGACCGATTCGCTGGCACCATTCAATCCATTCAAAATGCTTCTGCCTATTCTACAACTCAAGACATGACCTTCAGACTCGTCATCGTGCGTACCAAAGGACTATCGGCACTTCCAATCCAGCGCACCGCGCGGCTTCCTCGTTTATCAGATATTCGGCAACCGAGTGGGATCAAACCATTACTCCGGATCTGCTCCTACTGGTGGCGTCAGTACCCTCGTGCCTGGCATCGCCGCTGCAACGGTAGCGGGAGCGGGCAAGGCACACACGCTATGGACCGGCGGGTCAGGCTCACTCGCGGCCACATTATGCAGGCAGGTAATGACACGTGCATGCGTGCGCCATGATGTTCACGAGAGCATGCAGTCGAGATGCTGTTCGGCGACGTTGAATTCTTGCTGCGTTGTCGCTGGTTCTTGCTGGTTGTTCAAGGGTTGTGTTTAGTCAAGTGTACTCGGGTCCTGTGGCTGTGTACCTTCGCGAGCGCATCATACCCGAGCTAGTATTGCGCTTGGATGAATTAACACCGGCCGCCTTAAAATAAGACTGCTTCTCATGAATCGGAATGCATGCTTGTAAATCAAGTATATTGTTGAAAAAGTTGTATTATTGCGTTGTGGTGCAGATCCTGTGTGCCGTTTTCCGTCTTCGCATCTAAAATGCTTCCACGATGCCAAGCATATAAAGCCTGCACACTATATCATCAATGCACAGCCTCAGAAGCGGTACATAGGATCATGCTGCAGCCTAGGATCCGGGTATGTCGTCGGGCTCAGCGAATCGTATTGCTGCTGTTGTGACCAAGCTCGTGCCCTGGGCATGCTAGTGGGTGCTGCGTTCGGCATACCAGAGTAGCTTGCTCGGCCCGGGCTACTCGAGTACGAACGGCTAGATGACATGACTGGCTGCGGCATTCCATAGTCGTCGTAATGTGGCGGCGCAGGGTTACTGTAGGAGGTCGGTGATCGGGCTTGCATTGGTGCGGACGGGCTCATCGATGCTGCGTTCCAATCCCAGTGAGGTGCTGCGCTGGTGGCGTTTGAACTTAAATTGCGTGGCTGAGCAAAAGTATAGTCGGGTATTGCGTTGGTCGCGTGTGTCAAGTCTGAAGATGTAACAGTGATCGGTAGGCCGTATGCCTGGGGGGTTGACCATGTTGACAAAGCGTCGCTATCAAAGCCTGACCAGGAGCGATGACGCCCTGCGGAAGCATGATGTGGGAGTGGTGGCATCAAGGTATCGTAGGAACCTGATGAGTAGGGAGTATAGTCGTCGTCTTGAGTATAGGAATCAAAATCTGTTGGTGGGCTGGGTTCTGAAGGCGAACTGGCGCGACTCGGAAGAGTGATACCTTGGTTTTGGTACCGGCGTACGAGCACAGTATATCTTATTCTACATTAGCACAAAATACACGCAACGTGATAGTGACTTACCTGTTTTTGATGCAGTTCTTCGATCTCCCCGGGAAATGCTCGCGTTGAATGTCTTTCCAGTGTCTACCAAGGTGCGATGTGGCCTCAATGAGGATTTGATCCTGATCACAAAGTTAGCAACGTGAAGATTGTGTTGACTCTCCCTGTCGCGACCATTACTGACCTCGTCTTCGCGCCATTCGCTACGATCTAGCTCGGGATCTAGGGACTGCTGCCATCGCTTTGCACATTCTATGCTAGAGTAAGTGAAAAGTCCAGCAAGCAAAGCTAGGCAATGTTACTTACGATCCGCGCTCCGCGATTCGACGCAGTTTGCCACAAGTGTCCATCTACTCATCTAGATTAATAATAGGCGGTATGCCTCGAAGCAATACACGCACCTTTGGCCATGCTGTTGAACGCCTCTGGCGAGTAGTAAGTCTTCACTCTTTGACCACTGCCCTTTTTTAAGTCCACCAGCGACTGAATTGTGCCATCTCTTGCGGCAATCTTTGTTCGTTCTCCCGGGAAGTTTGGCAGCAATTCTGCACCTATAGGCAATAGTCAGGTTCAATCTGCAGGCGCCGTATTGTGGCGGATCGTGGGCTTGGGTGGTCGTACCAGTCTTTCACATCGCCACCTCCGGTCACTGCGTCAATGCAAGTCAGCCGAGTATACACAATGGAGGAAGTGGGTAAGGCAGATTCCTATACGCGTTGGAATGCCGCGGTTAGGTTTAGCCTTGGATGGGAATCCCGCTTACACTGAGCCTCGACTTCTTCTCTTAGTTGTTGATCCTCGGCCAGCGTCCATTTCCGTGGCTGTCTACTGGAAGATTGCATTTTCTACTCCACTATCGACACGCCACCAGTCCTTGTTGAGGTCAGGGTGATATGGGCTGTGGTATACTGGCTGCTGTGACCGTGAGGTAGGCAACTGAAGATGGCGGAGGGAAATCGGAGAATCTGAGACAAGAACGGCGCCACTGGTGGAGGTTGCAGGTGAAGTAGACTGTCTCTGGTTGTGCCTACCACGACGTTTTAGACGAGGCTGCTGTTATATCAAATATGAGTTAGAAAGTGTACGTTTGATCCTGAGACGTTACCCAGCATGCAGCAAGAGGCCGTGTCTGAGGCTTAGATGAAGTAAGACTAGGAAGGCCCTAGGCGACAAATCGTTCCACGGTGGGCTTGCCAAGGAGCTGCCGTAGGGTACGGTGGCTGCCCGGCAGGCTTGCATGTGTGCTCACCTACATGACCTAGCCTAGGAAACCCGACAACTGACATGCACCTTGCATTGCATCGAGGCTTCGCAGACTTAACTCGACGCATGGGATTAGCGCAATGCTGAACGGGCCGTTGATGAGCAGCGGTACAGCCCCCCTGTGCACTGCTAGGGCCGACCTTTGTGCTTTGGTAGGGCTGCATGGCATGGACCATTCACCGCTAGACGTCGGTTGATGACCGAATCAAGCGACAGAGTGCTATATGGGGCAATAAGCTTATCGCTCCACAATCGTCTTTGTATACAGTCAGGAATGCTAGCCGTGGCGAAGACGATTATACTGCTATGATCGACAGTGATTGGTGAACAAACTGAACCGCAACGAATTTGGTTGCTTCTATGGCCGAGAGTATTACAACAGCAGCCATCCTGTCAGGGGTGGTAGCTGCTGCTTCGACCAATCATAACGGCGGCTATCGCGTCTCATGAACCTGGTAGCGACATCACACACGAGAAGTCTGTGTAAACGAAAAGGAGTTCAAAGGAAGCACTCTTCCACGTGAGGCGTGGCTGAGCAGCGCAGAGAGTCTGTTTCGGGCGATTGCAATAGTCTTGCATGTGGACGCCTAAGCGGAGCCACACTCACGATCTTCGCATCGCGAATGCAAGTCTAGCGCGGAAGTGACCCGTTCACGGAGCATCGCTTTCAGACCGACGGCTGCGGTCGGCTTCGAGGATTGCTCGTTAGCTACGGGTTTGCCGACCAATGTGCCCGGTGCCCAGTGACGTACGATGAGCGTTCGCTTCCAGCCGACGCATGGGATAGGTTAGCTGATTCTGTCGGTGAAGAGCTTTTGAGTAGTATGCATGTGCAGCAAAGACAGGAGTAGATGAAGTCGCGTCACATGTGGGACTTTGCGCCTACAACCGTTTCACAGATGGCGTGCATCATAGCGGGTGTGCTAAACGGTGATCGTGAGGCTCGTGGACGATTCGACAAGCACTCTACTAGTAGCGTGGCACTATGCCCAATAAGGACATTTGAAGACAAGCAGCACCAATGAATCGGGAAAGTGCAATTATCCTATCTACAAAATCTTTACCGCACGACGGGTTTTTTGCGGAGTTCAAAAGCGCAAGATCTGCCTCCAGTATCAATCCACAAAACTTTGGTATGATTGATGCTGTCATCAGAATTTACTGAGGGGTGCGTGGGATGTGGTGCTACCGCAGGACGGAAGCTACAGGGCTGAGGACACACATGAACGTGGGGTTCGCAGGATACTACCGTTAGGAGTCTTATGTGAGAGAGAGAGAGTGCAAGTATGTTGACGGGTCTAGATCTAGTAGCGAAGGAACGTCTCTTATTGGTGAGCGGACTGCTTTTGCTGTTGCTCCGAGACAGTAGCAGCTGCGTTCGAGTCCCACCGCTCTTCTCTTAGGGCTGAGCCATAGGCTCCATGTGCGACGTTGGACTGCGTCAGACCATCTGTGCAAACAAGCGCACCACAACAAAGATGAGCCACTATATGCCGAGATGACGAGTCCCCTCTCCGAGCTCACCGCGCAGTATGATGGCGGACCATAATATTCCTCCGATTGGGCTTGGATCGGAACGCGCAGGCTGCCGGGAAAGCTTGACCGGTTCGTGGTTCATGAAAAGAAGATCTGTGGCACCTCAAGTAGCAAGAGCATCTGCGGTCTCCGCTCGCTCGGCCGACAGCATCTGACCATTGGGAGTGACATGTACGAGCTCGACAAGCCAGACCCTGCTTCGTGAAGTTCACCGTTCCCAAGATAACATGTCCGGCGTGGGCAATGGGCGGTAACTATGTCGGGAGGTCGTAAGTGGTGACCGGTCCGCCACGGTCGGATTGCCGCTAAGAGATACTCCTCAAGTCTTTCCCATGATCCTCTGGGCTTTTGCCAGGAGTACGGTGCTCTCGCGCCCAAGTTTGCGTTGGCCGTTCGGACCACCTCGCGCCTTCGCCATTGTCTTCCGGAAGCGCTCTCGCTCAGCAAGCCGTATCGCGCGCTCTTTCTCAGCTTCTTCCCGCGCTTTCTGACGTGCTTCGGCCTCTTCCTTCTTCTTCCTTGCAGTCTCGCTTTCCTTCTTGAAGGGCTGCGGGCGCGGTCGCCGCTGCCTCCGCTCCGATGCGTTTTCGGGCTGGGGCTCTGGAGACTTCTCCTCCAACATCTTCACGCGGTCTGGATGCGGCTCCAGGGTAGGCTCAGCGACGGGCTCAGCCGTTGCACTATCGCTGTCGGCATCCTCGCGGTCGTAGACTGACTTGTGGGGAGCGTCCCCGTCGTTTTCCCGTGCTTTCAGCTTCGCATATTGCTGCTTGAGCTTCGCCTTGTGAATGAGGTCCTTTTTGATTTTTTGGACTATGTCCGCATTAGCAGACCAGAATGCGCTGACGACACGGCAAGCCAACCTTTTCGCTTGTGAACACCATCTGGGAGATTAGCTGGTCCGACTGAGAAGCCCTTCCTCTGCTTCTTGGCCGACTTTCGCGTGTCATCGTCGTGTGGCCGTTTTGAAGCCATGGTGATGTTGGCGTCGCGAATCGCAAGATGCTGCAACATGCATGACAAGGGCGAGGGAAATATTCGCCAAGCTTTTTGGAAGTGGGGACCTCGGAGCCAGTCATATGGCAATTGGAACACCGCGGCGGAGACTCATGCTTCAGTTGCGCACCAGCGCGCGAATGCACAAGCCTTTCGCTTTCCCGCGGGGATAGTCTCTCTGCTGCAGCAAGGACGCATTTCTCGTCGTGTGACCTCTCTCCAGCGCCCCAAAGGCGGCCGATCCCGGTCTGGAACGGTGCGGTACTTATCAGCAGCGATTACGGGCCTCGCAGCACGCCTTTGTCAAGAGTCACAGCGCGTCATCGCCGGCTGCCCTGCCGCCATCCTCTCCGCACCTTTCAGCCGGAAGTTCCACGACGTTTCGTCTTCAGAACTGGGAAGGATGGCCGCGCAATGAGCACGTCGCTGGAGCCAACGCACCTCCGTTTAAAGTGGAAAGTTTACCTCATGCCACTCCCCGGGCCAGCAGGTGCTCCAACCGCTCAGCCTGTCCCCGCCCGTCCCGAGCTACCATCTCAGTGCTCCACGTCGGTCACGCTCCATCAGCTTGCCACCACGCTGTACACCACTTGAGCACTTTGTTTAAATGTTGAATTTAGCAAGTCGTCTTTTTGACCATGCCCATTTTCCATGATCCACACGAAAGTCCGCCGCGGCGGCCGTCACCACTCCAAATGCCATTCGGCCCTCAGCGAAGAGCAGGAACGTCAGGGTCCGCGTTTGACATGTCAATGCTAGACACTCTGCACTCTGGAGACAGTACGGGTCCCGAAGTCCAGACCAACATGGAGTTAGAGTTGCCTTGCGGCGGACGAAAACCGTCAACATGTGATCGTGTAGAACTGATTGAGCGACTTAAGAGGACGAAAAGCCCGGTCTGGTCGCAAGGTCAAGATGTGAGTCATGTGGCACCGTCAGATTTTGTGAAGAGGAATTTGCCCATTTCATACGAAAAGTAAACGCTGACATGTACCCGTAGCATGAAAGTCGTCTGCACAGCAGCCCTGAGGCTCGCCCAGCATCCCGCGATCGCCCCAAGACTCCCGCGTCTTTGACTACTGATCTTAAACCATCGCGCACGTCCACGCCAGATTATCTTCGAGATCCGGCAGCAGCTGGTCTGGAGATCGAGCGACCTCGGTCTGCGCTACACTCCGGAGACTTCAGAGAGAACAAGCATAGTAGGACATCGGCAGGCAGTAGCACAGGCACCGCTCCCTTCCTTGCGACTTCTCCCGTGGCGCCATGGAATCGCTCATTCCCGGCAGCTGCTCTACCGTCTGCACGGAATGAGGCATCTCACTCGTGCGATCCGACTTTCAGTCTAGAAAATCGTGCTGTGTCTCGTGCGAGGGCGATCTCGCAGTCATCATCCAGCTCATTTGCCTTTCTGCCACCGACAAGCCCCTTGGTTCAGCAGGCAAACAATACTGATCTTGACTTTTCCTCCCGGCCTGGGTCAAGGCAAGGCTCGAAAAGCCCAGAAAGAGGCAATCGACGTCACACCTTTTCCCCAGCATCGTTTCAGACCTATCGAACCACGCCTATGGCCCGATCCACTTCTGGTACCCCGGCTGCACGGCATCTTCGTCACGGAGGCGCCATACCATACCAAGCGCATCAGCCCAGACGTTCGATGACATTCAACCAGCCACACTCTCATTCATCGCCGCAGACACCATTCCTTGGGTCAAGACGCCCTTCCTTCTCGTCGGAAGCTTCGCCCCTGCAGCATGCGCCCATGGTTGGATCATACGAGGAGTCAATACTTCGTGGGCGCATGTCCACGACGCCTTCTCGGCCTCTGGATTTTGTTGCAAAGATCGGAGTCCTAGGCAGAGGGCAATGCAAGTCGAGCCTGAAATGCCCAGCTCATGTGGCGGTACCCTTTCCCGCCGTTTTCTATAGCTACAATACCGGCAACGGCAGAATATCAGACAACGAGCCAAGCCCTTACGTTGGTCTCATTGATCTAGAGAACTCGTTACCGACACCAGACGACGGAAATGAGAGTGGCAAGCGCAAGCGACGACACGCTGTACCGCCAGCAGATCAAGACGACCTCGACTTTCGGATATCGCAAGCGCACGAAAACGATAATGCAGGCTCGAAAGACGATCTAAGAAAGAAAGAAAAAAGGAAACGAAGGTCCACGTCTCCAAAAGCGCCCCCTGGTGGCAGTTATCGAATTCCCGCACAAGGCCAACTCCAGATTGTACTAAAGAATCCAAACAACACCGCCGTGAAGCTCTTTCTCGTCCCATACGATGTATCGGATATGGAGGCTGGGCAAAAGACATTCATAAGACAACGCAGTTACTCCGCTGGTCCCATAATTGACATGCCTACAATGTTGCGCAAAAACCTTGGTACTGATAGGCCGGAAGCCGCTCTGAGCAATTCCGATGACCCGAACGATCGGCCGATACTGCGATATCTTATCCACCTGCATATTTGCTGTCCATCGAAGGGTCGCCACTACCTGTACAAAAGCATTCGAGTTGTTTTCGCCAATCGTGTTCCAGATGGCAAAGAGAAGCTGAGAAACGAAATCCAAATGCCTGAACCGAGGTACAGCGCATATAAGCCAACACGCGACCTTCCAATTTCCCAATACAGCTCTTCAGCTGCGGCGCAGCTCACCGCTGAAAAAGCCTTCCGCCGTCGCAGTGCTGGTTGGCCCTTGTCTAGGTCGCAGCAAGCATACGATCAAATAGATGGGCTCAGCGCGCGTCCACCGCTTCCTCCACCAGCTGTAGAGTTCACCGGTGGCCCGCTCAGCTCATCCCCATCGCCCGGGTTCAGCTCACCGGTACCCGAATTGCAGCCTATTCCATTCAGTCTCACCCGTCTTGCTGCGATCGAATCACGACCAGTCTCTCGTGATCGCATGGATATCGATAGCAAGAATCCTTTCCAGACACCGATCACATCACCGAGACAGAACTGGGGCAGTCCAGCCAGTGCGCAGAGCACGTTTGAAAAGCTCAAGCAAGGCGATGTCGGGTACGGCGGTAACGCGTTCAGCCCATTGGGTAGCCCAACCTCACCGCCAAGTGCTGGTCTCTTGTCGCAAAAATTACGGGGACTGGAGGTCCAGCGCGATGGAGAGAATGAAGACTGCTCTGATTGATTTTACATTTCTCTTACTGTAGATTCCCAGCCTCACAGCTACATGTCTCGTTTGTCTACTGTTCATATCAATACCCCACATTCTATTTATTAGGCGCATAATTGTTGGTGTTAAGGAACTTGGATCAGTATATATACTCTACTCTCAACATTCTCCGCACATATAATACCCGTTTGATGCATGTCGCGTCCGCCACAGCATCAAAATATCTCCCTTTATCAATTTAAATTACCGGCTTCTCGTACATTATCACTCTCTATCACATTCCTGCGAGAGCGAAACTCACGTAGCTCAATGTCGTCCTCGCCATCTCGATCGAAAATCCGACTCACTTCCTCAAGGGAAAGCCCTTTGGTCTCTGGAACATAATAAAACACAAACACAGTTACACCCACCAGCACTCCAACATACACGAGATAGTATCTCCACATGATGCTCCTCAACGCAATCGGGTTCACATACTGGTTGAAACATGTCGCCACTGCTTGAACGACCCAGAACACGCTCGTGCCTTTGACACGCAAACGATCAGGCCAGATCTCGTTGACGTAGAGAATTGGAATTGGTGTTAATCCAATGACATACCCGCCGAAAAATAGAAACAAGAACACGAGGACCGCGTACCCTGTCGCTGGGGACTTTGTCGTCGAGTAGAAGGCAGAGCAAATCGTTACCATGATCATGAAGACAAGCATAGTCCCCGTGGAAATCAAGAATAGGCGGCGTCGCCCAAGCCGCTCTGTGAGTAGTGCAGCGCCGAAAGCTAACACCCAATTGTAAATTTGCAGACCTCCGTTGAGACCTTGTTGTTTGAAAACGCTGGTGATGCCGATGCTACGGAGCACCGGGGCGAGATAATATGTTATTATCCCGTTGCCGACCCATTGTGTAGCTACACCGATTGTAATTGACAAGACAAGTCTCTTGCGATTCCCAGGCGTGCGGTACAATGCCGACCAATTGACATCGCGAGTCTGCCTCTCCATCTGGACAACCGCCGACATATTCGCTAACTCTTCGCGCACCAACGCATCATCTATGCGACCGTTTGCATAGTATCTAACCATAATTGCCTTTGCATGTTCAAGTCTCCCATGCGCAACTAGCCACCGCGGTGACTCGGGACACATCCAAAGCAAAACAAGTTGACTCAGTGTCCATACCAGACTGATAGCCACAGGTCCGCGCCACGACCACGAACTCGCGACTTTCAACGTCCCGTACGCCACCCACGCCGCAGCCATAGATCCCACGAAATAAAACGTATTAAACAACGCACCGGCAATACTCCGCTGCGTCGGATGCGCAAGCTCCAACACCAACGCCGCCGACGCAATCGTGTTGAAAATACTCCCGAATCCAACGAGTAATCGCATCCCGAAGAACTGGAATGCCGTTTTGCAGAAAACTTGTGCGAGGAAACCAGTGCTCATGAGTACGTTGCCGAAAAGTATACTGGCGCGGCGTCCGTATGTGTCGGAGACCCAGGGCGCGGGGAAGAAGGCGAGGATGCAGCCTAGAGGTTGCGCGGCGACGACGAGGCCGAGGAGTGTTGGGTTGGAGAGGGAGGGGAAGGAGGTGTACCAGGTTGGGTTGGCGATGAGGCTGGATATTAGGGCGGAGATGTAGCCGTTGGTTATGGCGCCGAGGTAGCTAGTTAGGAGGAGGAGGTTGAGTTTGGTGAGGGAGGGGGAGGTGGTGGTGGAGGTTGGCGGTGGCATGATGGTGGAATGGTTGAGTAGTGGTGGGATGGAACGTGCGTAGGTTGGAGTTTGTTGGGCTGATGAATAGTAAGGTGGAGGTAGGTGAGTTTGATGGTGAACAATAGTGAGTTGGAGGTAGCTAGGTTGGAAGGTGAAGGCTTAAGATGGACCATACATCTATCGTTTACAGCTAAGTTGCATGACGAAAGAAGAAAGAGTTGGAGACGCCGATGAGTAGAAAGAAGATCAATGACATTTGGGCGATGATGAAAACCGTCTATGGGGCATGCGGTAACCCGAATGTGTCACATATCAAGGACACTAACAAGTACAAGGGTTCTCGCCTTGTCGGACATAGGATCGTCAGGTAGACGTGACCAGTTCGGAAGCAAGTGTTAGCTTCCGCGGTAGTTGGAGGCGGAAGCAGAAGCGGCTAGGCCAATCAGAACGCACGCGAAGAGCTGATGGCAAGTAGCTTCGTCACCCGGACCTTGTAAGCTTGACCGCCTACACTTCACCTACTCGTCGCACATTCTTAGCGTCGTCGTACGCAGTTCATCCACTTTGTATTACCTATCGCTTCCAATCGAAATATCCCGGCTGCTGACTTGCGTGCATCGGGCCTAGCCGCTGCTTCACCCCGTAAGATCCTAGCCTTATCGACTTTGTGTGCGGAAACAAAGTATGCAGGGGTTGTTCAAGCGAAAGCTGAAGCAACAGAAGACACCTACAGCCCAATCGGAATCTCCAAAAGGCGATCTGCTCCCGGAGCTAGACTCTGTCGGGCTTTGTGCTCTGTGCCGCGACCTGATCACTCAAACTATCCTCCATCGGGTCGATTTGGCAACATCAGGAGGACCCTTCAACCATTATGCGGACCGCACTGCTCTCCTGGATTCGTCATGCCGACTATGTCACTTTGCTGGTAGTATCAAGAGTGATGAAGTCAGCTTCAAGGGCCGAGTCAAGCAGCAATCCATCTACAGCCTCCATTCCAAACATGCCAACTACAAACACGATACTTCAAGGGCACTCCTCACCTTCCAAACAAGATATAGTGCGCGTGATTCAGACAGATATGTAGGCGATGGGACGTACGCGCTCCTACATCCGGACTTTTTGAACGACGAGCTGAAACCTCGCCACGTCAAAGCGGATTCAGTTGACTTTGCACTTGTGAAGGAATGGCTGCAATTCTGCCGGGACTGTCATACTGCAACGTGTAGTCCGATGCGAGAGAAAACGTTCCTGGGTCTCAAAGTTATCGACTGCCAGAATAGAAAAGTGGTCAATGCCGACCTCTCTTTCATTTACGTTGCTTTGTCTTACGTATGGGGCGCAGCAGCCGCGGTGGAAGAGGATGAAGAATCATTTCCAGCGACTATCGAAGACAGCATCAAGGTTGTCTTAAATCTGGGCTATCGCTACCTTTGGGTTGATAAATATGTACGAATGTAATGTGCATATACTGGTATAAGGCTATGCTGACATGCTCAGTGTATCAACCAGGCCGATGAGAGCGAGAGGCATCACCAAATAACCAACATGGACAGTATCTGTAAGTCTCTCCAATACTGAACGCGCTGGAGGACACGTTATTAAATCATGCTGTCAGATGCTGCAGCAGATCTAACAATCGTGGCTGCTGCTGGTGAATCCCCCAGCTATGGCTTGCCAGGCGTTGGTGCGCATCAGCGTTATGAGCAGAAAATCCTAGACCTAGGCACCTCCGCTTTGATGGAGATATTTGATGACCACGCAGATATTCGCAAGTCTGCCTGGGCTTCTCGTGCATGGTATGCAATTGCGAAATGACATCATTCCGCCGTGCAAATCCGCTAACATAAGCGTGCTCGCGAATCAGGACTCTTCAAGAAGGGTATCTTCCTCGGAGAAGATTGATCTTCACAGACCACGAAGTCTCGTTCCTTTGTGATAAGATGTTCCGTCAGGAGTGTGTCGACCAAAGATTAACCAGTCGTGGAAGTGGAGTATGGGATGGCCAAGACGGTTCCCATCTCTTCGGCGTGATCCCAAATCGCAACTCGTTTCGTTTCGGCCAGGAACAGATTCTACACGAATACTCACGGCGAAAACTTTCGTACAGCAACGACATACTCAATGCATGTTTGGGTATTCTGAAGGCAGCGAACGTGCGTCATTGCGTTGGCATACCGCTAGAATTGGATCCATACACTGGGAGAAGAATAATGAATTTGCAGTGGGCAAATGACACACCTAGCCTTCGTAGGCCAGGTTTTCCCAGCTGGTCTTGGACTGGGAGTTCAGGAGTCAAAGTGTTCCCCGAGTCCATGCAGCAGCCTGTGATGTTCAACCAAACAACAATATCGATACTGGCTGATGACTGGCTGACACCATTTCAGTGGATGAATGCCGCGGCAACCAACGGAGAGATTCAAATGACTCAGTACATCCGCATTAGAGCGCCGGTGGCGAGGCCTACCTTTGTCAACCAGCGCGACCTTCACCTACACCACTTTGGGCTCCGATCAAATCGTGATCTCGAAGGAGAAGGGCCTTATATGCTCATACGGAATCCGTATCGACATCTCACGATCTACAAAGTTAGACTAGATCTGGCGTTGGATATAAATCTGGATGCGACTGTCGATCCGGCACACTACCTTACCGGCTGCCGCGCGCTGCTCTTACAGCCTGGCTCACGTATGGATCCTGAAACCAGCAGGTTCGAGTTTCCAGAGTTGCCAAGGACTTATGCGGTCATGCTAATCGTAAGACCCTGTGGAGACCGGTATCGCCGTGTTGGTATCTCAGATTGGAACAATGAGTGGAATTACGAAGTGGACAGCCAAGCTGCAGGATCTTCGCAGAGGCCTTTGAATGCAATTCCGACACACAAACGACTTGAATTGGATAAACTTCTCAAGACGGAGACGATTTATCTTAAGTAGACTTCTTGAGCACTCTGTTCATACTTGGACACTGGCCACAGCGTTGTGGAATGGTCGGGTAACCGTATTATCAGAATCAAGATCGTACTCTTGTCGTCAAATTATGACTACTCCAATTAGCGTACGCGTTCAAAGCTGTGATTGAAGTTCTCTCCATATACAGCATGAAGGAAGATGTACACGCCACAATTCACCACATGTCCACCACCGCTAGACCAACTAGATCACACGACTCCTCGTTCACGCGCCCAAGATACAAGTTCAACGCATAGATACTTACTTCCTTCTTATCTAGTCTTGCAAAGAAATATTTTAATTTCTTCCTCGTTCTTTTGTCTTCCTTTCCCATGTTCCTGATTACCGCATCCTTGCTTGTCGCCTCTCCCTGCAATCTGTCACGCTCTGCAACACAACGATCGTAGTGAGTCCTTTCCTCGTGACACTGTCCCATTTGTAGCCAGACTTATTCTGATAGCCTTAGGTTTTCGGCTCTTTCTTTTCGAAAGAGATCCATGGCTGAACGAGCGAGGTAAGTTGCTTCGTTTTCTCGGGTCATACATGTTTGGGTTAGCGTGCGACGTGGCCAAATGTCGTGCAACCATACTGAGCTGAATGTCTCAGCCTTGTGCATTCAACACCTTTCCACAAGCTATATTCCTTCGACAACTCTGATCTTTCCCATGTCATCACTGTCCCATGGAGACTTCAAAGCGCGTTGGTCAAGACCTTCCTGTATTCAAGCATAAGCGACTGGACGCATCCAATCCGAAAGCAATACGGCTCCTGCAAGTATTGCCCGACTTATCCTCAGGTGGTCTCATCCAGTGCAAGATCTTTCACGCTAACATCAATGCCAAATTTGCATGTTTATCTTACGTATGGGGCGATGCAGTCTCGCAGAAAGCTATCTCGATCATCGACGAAGACGGCTTGGAGAGTTTCTTGGTCGTTCGCCGAAACCTTTGGAATTTCCTAGACGTCGCTAGGTCAAAGTTCTCAGACCCATCTCTTTCCAAAGTCGATGCACAACTTGAGGCGGACTCTGAGGAAGAGTCTGAGGCGGAAACAATTGCAAGGCTGGAAGCTGCATATGTAGCGAAATTTGACCCGAACCGCACTCGTTGCTCCTCATATCGAGTCAAGAATTTGGATCATCGTCTTTGGATTGATGCAATATGTATTGATCAGACAGTCGTCTCAGAGGACAAACAGACGCCCGAGTATCGAGAGATTATAAGAGAGCGCAACCAACAGGTACAGATGATGGGCGATATATACCGTGGAAGGACTGTGTTGGCATGGCTAGGTCGCGATAAAGAGATTGCGAGCTTCATGGAAGCATTTGGACAGTCCTGGGAACTCGTTTATTTCCGGCAAGCAGAAACTCTAGGCCTTCGCAGATCCTACTGGGAACAAGCATCAGATAGCATGGACTCACTGCAATCTCTTGGTGGCCAAAGTTTCTCGAGAAACGAGTATTGGAACCGTGCATGGATCACTCAGGAGCTCACGTTGGCGGGCGACGTTATTTTACTATCAGGGCTACAAGAATTGGGAGTATGGAGATTACGAGAGGTTTATAAAAAGTACAAAGAAGACGAAAGTGGAGGCGGTGGATTCCGATGGGAGTCCCCTGAGAATCACTGTTGGGAGTACTTGACCACTGCATACGAACGACAGGAAGAAAGTTTGATCCGAACTCTCCACACACACCGGAATAAGAAGTGCAGCTGGGTGCATGATCGCATCTTTTCGTTGCTAGCACTGTGCGACGACGGGGAAAAAGTAGTTGTGGACTATCAAAAACCGCGCCCGCAGCTTTTGGTAGACGTACTTCGTTCATGCGCATCGTCGCTATGCTTTTGCGCCGTTGCCACGGTTGCCGGCGCCCTGGAAATGGAAAACGATATCGAGAGTGATACGCAGACCCCCCAGACCTGGCTAAATGAATATGGAATACAAATCCAGCTCTTTTCTGTATGGCCAGGGGCCCGCGATAGTCGTCAGCCACAGGGGCAGGCCAACCTATCCCAATTTTTGGGTCGGACGATTTTAGACCGTGATATGACCATCGACCCTCGCAGATGCCCTCTGTGTTTTCGGCGGATTCCAGAGCGCTTCTCGCAGTACAAAGGCCGTATTCTTTGCCTGAGAGGCTGTTGTGGGGAACTAGGTCACTTCTACTGGGAGTACACCGAAGGTGTTGTGGAGAGACTAGGCGTGATTCGCACTGGAAAGTTTTATCTAAGTACGGGCTTCCGGGGCCAGAACTTCATCACCTTAGATAAGCCTTTCAATATTCGGATGACCGATCAGCAACAATTTCCCAATCGAGAGTTCATCTTGAGCTTTACATTTGCAACAATTATTCAGATTTGGCGCGATCTTCCGGATGACAGGAAACAAGATGTTTGCGAACACATTGACAGAGAAAAACCTGAGAAGAAGAGCACGACTAATGCAAAGGTATTTCAAGAATGCAAGCGGGTGCCGTGCGAGCTATGGACGGCAAGCCCACAACAAGAGCTGTTCCTACAGGGTATCTAATGAGTGCCTTGGCAGATGACAAAAGGAGACTGCTATCTGGGCACACCTCAAGATTCAGAACATAGATGATTGCAAGCACGTGGATCAGAAACGTACTGCGCGGATTACCTCATTCTCAATCACTGGATGGGCTTCCTGGCCATCATTTGCGATTTCATTGACGTCTTTGGTGTCGTCCAATTCGGTAATCTCAGCTTTCGTCCTCGCAGAACTCTGGTTTTTGATCACCTTGCTGGGTGTGATGTGAAAGGGAGATCATGGCGTTATGTTGCCGAGGCGAACAATGATCAAACAAGTCTGCACTCGGTTGAACGACGAAATTTGTATACACACATGATGCATAGCCCGTAATTGAGGGTATGCAGCGTCCTCTCCATGTAGTTGCTAGGAACATGTAAGTGATGCCTACGAGTCTCCAGACTTATGCTCCACCGCTTCGTGGAGGATAATCCACGGCCTGAACAGACACACCTTGGTCGTATCACTGCGCGAGGCATCCGCATTTTAGTGTGCACACATGTAGTGTTGCCCTAGGAGGTATTAGTTGGTCCAACATCGAAACGATACTATCCTACCAGGACACGCACTGTACGCGTCGCTTACTGGCGACAGCGGGACAGAGCCAGCCTCATGGTGTTTGCCCTCTTGAACTACTGCGTAAGGAGTTAAGCGTCGCTCTATCACGCGTGTTCCTACGGCCAGTGTCGTCACAAGTTAAGAATAGCAGGTAGCGAGACTGCAAACACCTCGTCTTAGAGCCTTACAGCTCCCAAGATCGAATTGACCTCGCGAATGCAATGCGAAAGCCTGAAGACAATAGGAAGATCGTCTACTGCCAAAGTAGAACATTCAGTAAGCGTTCAAAATCAAAGTGCATGATTATATTCGTCGGTATCTTTGTATGCCTCAGCCTTGAAAAACTGTATGGCTTCCGAGGCTTTCACATGTGATGATCAAGATACTCTATTTGACTATTCCCGGGCCCACACAAGTAGCTGTAATGACTCTCCTGGCTTGAGAATGTTGCACCTACCAGAATCAATGGCTATTGTGTCTCTCGACACTTGATAACATAAACAAACCGCTGCACCCGGTATTAATGAGTGTCGACTCATGCTGGGAAGAAGCCCAGAAAAGCTAAGGAAAGCACTTTAGCTGTCGTATGATACTCAAGGATAGATATCCTAGGCATGTACGCTTCTAAATGTGTTTAGGTCGTGTTCCGTAGTTAGAAAGTGCCGGTGCGCAGATCAATGTTTATCCTGTGTATAAAGAGTCGCCAAGCGACGCAAATGAAGATCCCTTGAAAGGACA
Source organism: Paraphoma sp. B47-9 (assembly GCA_001748405.1). Classification (NCBI taxonomy): domain Eukaryota; kingdom Fungi; phylum Ascomycota; class Dothideomycetes; order Pleosporales; family Phaeosphaeriaceae; genus Paraphoma; species Paraphoma sp. B47-9. The sequence goes on from BCLK01000241.1 coordinate 115,682, forward strand.
AGATCCTCAAAGTATCACCCTTGCAAGTGATGAAACTGTCGAACCATTGTAATATGCAAATAGTACTCACCTTCAACATGACGTATAAGCAAACGGCCTCGACTTTGGGTGTTTGCCCTCTCACCTCGACCGAGTCTGCCACCTACAATTGCGCCGCGATCCGCTCATAGCAACGAACTTTCAACATTCAACCCACACCAGCAGCAACCTCGAGCGAGCATCCAACCACAAATAATCAAGATGAAGCTCTTCAACCTCGTACTCGCCGTGACTGGCACTCTCGCGGCTGCGCTGCCAAACGTAATTCACCTCATACCTCACTAAAATGCAACATACTGACCGACTTTAGCCCCAAGGCCGCACCCCGCCCAATGATGGCCGCGGCGCCACCGTCTTCAAGGAGCAGAACCTCAAGGGCGAATCCACCTCGATTCCCTCTAACCTATGGTGCACTGATCTCAACAACATCTTCGGCGGCTTCGACTATAAGGTGCGCAGCATGATCGTCGAGAAAGGCTACCGTTGCCGTTTCTACACGTAAGTATTCCAGCTTCGTTACGTATAGGATCTTGACTGATGTGATACAGCCTCTGGGGTTGCCCGGCTGATGCCGAGAACTACGAGTTTGGTAGCAAGGAGCAGGCGTTGGCTGTTGGTGAGCTGCCTGCCTGGCTGGATCGCAAGATTCATAGCGTCTGGTGTGGTGAGGCGTAAACGCTTACGAAAGATGAGGGCGGTGGTAGTATGTGCGGAATAGCACTGGCGGTCCTCGCGCATCTCCTCGATGGCGGTGTCCGGGCTCTTTCTCGACCATGTCGTCGAAGACTCGAAGAGAACCAGGAAATGTTCTAACATGAATGAGTGTCTCGGATAGCTGGTTTCCGGGATCCCGTAGTCGGAGCCTATAGCGCAAATATGATCCGGGCATACCGATCCATCTCTACGATCGCGCAATGTGTCCTTGTTGAGGTGTGGGTGGACGTAGGCTGGAGGCTCAATCACCTCGCGTATGTGCGGGGCAGTGAGGATTCCTTCTCAGCCTCATGACGTCTTAATGCACCGCTGTTTGCACCCTCAAACAGCTCCATCGTGTCCACAGAACCATGTTCGTTGCGGTGAGCATCGACTCGGCCGATTCTCAAACAACCAATGAGGTTTGTGGCAGGCGGCTCAGCCACACGCCAGTCGCCGCTCACGTCTCCGCCCAACCCCTCACCACCAGGGATCTCACGACTCCGCCGCGATTGCATCCATGAAACGCGAGTTCGGGCAAGACCGACTGCGAACATGTGCCGCGCCCCTGGTCAGCAGCGCATGGAGATGTGTTGCATTTAAAAGGCGCGTGTGATGTCCACAAACGCCTCGTAGCCTATCACCCCGACATTGCCCCTCCTCCCTACCCGTAAGCACATCATTGTAACTCGCCGAGCTCATCTGGCTGCCTATATTGTTCCGACGCACTCCTACTCCCTCCATTTCTTGACCCCAGATCCTATACTTTGATATCTTGCAACGATGTCCAGTGGAGATTACTACGGCGGCCACGGCCAGCAGAATCATGGCTATGATGGCGCGCAAGGACAGCAGCAGGGCTACGGGCACAACCAGAACTACCCCCCGCAGGGCCAGTCGTATGGCGGACACCAACAGCCGCACGATGCCTACGGCCAGTCGCACAGCCCATACCCTCCTCAAGGCCAGGTCAGTAGCAATGCGCATGCCGGCGCATCCATATTCGAGCACCTAACTGACTCCTGAACAGGGCTACCAAGCTCCACCCCACGATTCGTACCAACAGTCAGGCTACAACGCGCCTCCTCAGCACCAAGGCCAATATGACCAGAGCTACGACCCGAATCGCAGCCACTCCCCCTACCCGCCTCCAGCACAGCAACACCAGGGTGGCTACCAGGACCATCAGCAGCCACAACAGCATGGTTATGGCCAGCAGCATGGCCAGCAGCAGGGCTACGGTGACCACCAGCAACAAGGCTATGGCGCTCCGCAACCCGGCTACGGCCAGCCCGGCGCCCCAGGCGGTCCTGCTGAAGGCGATCGTGGTCTCGGATCAACCCTGATCGGAGGCGCGGGTGGCGCGTTTCTAGGAAACAAGCTCGGAGGTGGAGCTCTGGGGACGATTGGCGGACTCGTTGCAGGAGCCATCGGCGCCAACGCTTTGAGTGACAAGTAAGTCTATCCTTCGTCGCGCAAATGATACGAGAATCTCCGGCTAACAGACACCGCAGGAAAGAGAAGAAGCACAAGAAGCATAAGTCGCATAGCAGCGGGTCGCATCATGGATCTTCACACCATGGATCATCGCACCATGGTTCTTCGTATGCGGGCAGCTCGGCAGGACTGAGCGCGCTGTATCCGGATAGTCATAGTAGCCATGGCCACGGGCACAAGAAGAAGAAGCATAGGAGCCGTAGCCGGGGTGGAAAGAGCAGCTCTTCGAGCAGCGACTCGGACTAAACGCCGGCAAGTGCTGGTGAGATGCGCGCCAACGATTCCCGTTTGACTTTGTGCTGTCTGCGCGTGCGGCTGCGGCTACGCGGAGGTATTGATTGTTTGATTGGTATCCTAAGGTAGACCTGTGTTTCTATGATTAATGAAGTCTTCAATGTATTTCATGAACCAATATCTGAGCTGGGTCTTTACTGAAGGTAGATCTATTGTCTAGTTGGACGTCTTGCCTGATAGTGTCTAAGTGCTGTGTTCCGCTCTATGCTGTATCATTTGGTGGGCTTCAAGCTGAGGAGCTCTTGAAGACTTCTGGAAAGATGGTGCGCAGTTCTTGCAGGCTACGGATCTGGTACTTTGCTGCTTGCGTTGGCGGTTCCGCGTCGTTGGGGTCGAGCAGATGCGCGACATTCCAGCCACGCTTTTCAGCGGCCTCACAGTTGATGTAGGAGTCGTCTGCCCAAAGTAAGTAATGTTGTCATCTGTATACCAGGTATAGATTTTGACTGACCAACAAAATAGCACTTCTGATTCGACTCAATCCCAGCTTCTTGCATCGCCTTATCGAACATTTCCTTGTGCGGCTTGCAGTAGAATTTGTCCGAACCGTAGTCACAGAACGTGATGCCCTCGAACAAATCGTCGACGCCAAGGAGCTTCACAACACGTTTGCCGTGCGTGATGTAGGCGTTGGTGAAGAGCCATAGTCGGACTTTGCTGGTGTCGATATCCTGAATCAGCTTTCGTAGTTCTGGGTTTGGCTTAATGACTTCTTCTAGCGGGAGAGCATCGTCGACTTTGCTGTTGTATTCCAGGGCGTCGACTTTGTGGTGGCGAACAAGACCTTCAATGGCGAGCCCATATTCACGATAGTACCTGTAGTGGAGCTCATTCGCGTCTTCTTCTGACAAGCCAAGGTGTGTTTTGAAGAATTGGTCTATTGAAGAGTCAGCCAGTTTAACGGGAAATTACAACCGAATCCTTGACGTTCTGCCCTTGCTTCGGCACGAGCGCAATTTGTCGTTCAAGGATGCCATTACAAGGAATCGTTCGTTTGCAGATAACTAGCATCGTTACTCACCTATCAACTCAGCCATCATTCGATGGATGTCGAGACCTGCTCAAGTCAGTGGAATGGAATGAAAGTGCCGTGGAGCGAAATGCGCACTCTTGGAGTAAAGCTGCCTTCCGTTAGCGACTGTAAGAACAGACCTATAGCATTCATTGAGAGGTCATCGCGTTGCAACTGTGCCGTTGCACCGCTCACACTGTTGTAGCATCCGACATGACTCCATCACTATGTAGCGAACTTGATCGACCATACCAGAAGTTCCCGTCGCACGAAATTGAACTTACACAATTGTCAATATCAAAGAAAAAGACCGGCTTCTCGTCTTGCCCCGCCATTTTGGTGTTGTAGTGATTGTCGGAGGAAAGCGTGAAGGGCGCACTTGAAGAAGGTGCAATCGATTTGGGACTAGTGCCTTGGCGCATTTGCATGGTCGCGCTCCGGCGCCTTTTCTCCTGGCGTGTCGCTTCACAAACCCATCGCTATCAACCCAGCTCAGCAGCGTTCATCGCTTGTATCTGTATATCGCGACTTCTTGATTGCTTCCGCATATTGGGCTTTTGATACTGAGATCTATCTGGTAGCTGTCGCAGCGCACATCGCCTGCCAGCCACTTATGTCGACCGCAGCAGCACCGCCGTTCTTGAATGGCACCGGCGGCATGCCCGCGCAGACGCTTCGCGAGGCCGAATTCTTACAGAAGCTGTTACAGATTCGCGATGAAGTGTTTGCTAGCAAACACCCGCGCATCCATCTCCCAGCCAAAGTAATAGAACAGGTTGCACCGCGTCCACCGCGATCCACGCCGCCCAGCAAACCCGCGTCCAACGGCACTTCGAACGGCATCTCTACCTCACAGCTGTTCCCCCCGCGACCGGATAGCTCCTTTCAGGCTCTCTCTTCAGGAAGCCAATCCGTTCATCATACTCAGCCCACCCCGCGTCCCTTCTCAGCCATCTCCGCGTCTTCTAGCATCGACCCTGTGCTGCTGACAAAATCTGATAATCTGGTCAGGGCAGAGTTGCAGCTCAGGAGGCAACAAATAGAGCGTCAGATCAAAGACCAGTTTGACAGAAAGGGCCGTGGCCATGATGCCGATGACCGCGACCCACACCTCAATGTGGAGGAATGTCTCATCAAGGCTCAGCTGCTTGTGCCGCCGGTATCTGGCATTCGATCCACGACTAACAACAGTGATGGCGCAGAGTCATTTGACGAGAACTCGTACTACTCTAGCAAAGCAGACAGTTGGTCGTCAGAGGAGCTTGATCCCACCCAAAACACCAATGCTGATGCTGCAGGGGCACTGATCTCGCAAGCAAAACAAAAGCCCAGCGCCAGTGCGCAGTCTCGACATGTGCAACCTGCAGTGATCGATCTTGACGAGGAGGCGTACGAGCCGGCCGATGATATTGAAATCTACGAGCCCGAGCCTGCAGGATTGAATGAGGAAGCAGAGGAGGAAGATTATTCGCCGCCCCCTGCTGACATTGGTGTACATGAGCCCAGCAGAGGTCGTGCGCGTGACCGCGGTCCCCAGAACCATGGCGGCACCTATGGGTATGACATGCTCTCTCGTTCTTTTCATTTTCCGTGGTCGCTGTCACTACAAGCCAGCTATTGCCATTACCCGATGCGCATTCGCTGGTAAAGTCGCTTTCGGCACGTAGCTCGATGCGTACAATTAGCTGGCTTTGGAGTTGCGGAATCGCTTACCAGCAAGAGGCGACAGTCGCAAACGGCTCCATCAACGTCTACCGCAGTACTGACATTCGCACAGGTCTCGACGTCACAGCCCAGCAGGCCCTATACCACCTGTGCAAAACCCACGCAAACGCCGCAGGGATGAGAAGCGCGAGGAGAAGAAGCGCCAACAAGCGAACAAGCGTCCGGTACTTTCACCTGAGCCTTACATCAAAGAAGAGCCACAATCCCCACCGACGTTTACTGCCTATGCAGACACACAACCTAGCAAGCGCCGCGCGCTGCAGCCTCTTCCCAACGATGCGGATGTCATGTCCGCGCACGAGTCTCCCAGAGCTCAGCCCCTGTACCATCGGGACCCAGAACCGACCGTACGCACATATCGCGAGATCGAGGAACCCGCGTCGCCTACCGTCATTCGTGTACCACAACGTAAAGTCCAGCGTGACGAACAAGATCTTAGGCGGGTCGCAAGTCTCCAGTATGCCCGACGCCCGTACTCTCCTGGCGGTGTTGGTGGGGAAATTTATGCGGCAGAACCTCGTCCCATGCGATCGGCGTCGCACGCGTTTGCAGATCGCCATGAAGTACCCATCTACCGAGAAGCGTCGGCCCGCCCTTCAGCTGCGCCGAGATATGTTCGCGATCGGTCCCGGTCGCCTGTGCATGAGTATCTGCCCCGTCAACAGTCCCCTGTGCTAATGGCTCCTCCACCGCGCCGCATTGTGGTCGACCAGTATGGCAACAAATACTACGCTGCCCCCGTTGACGCCCGCGAATCTGCCGCGCCCCCGTCTTCCAGTCGCCGCATCGAAGTCGATCCCTACTTCGAGCGAGCTGTCACGCGGGAGCCCACGATGCGTGCACCACGAACACAGATGTTTGATGAGATGCCACCGCCGCCACGACGATACGTGGAAGGTCCGGGACCCGAGATGATCGAAGCCCAGCCGTATAGACCGCGCGAGTCATCGCGTCGTCCAATAGAGGTGGAGTACCGGCCACAGTTCGAAGAGATGGGACCGCCGCGCGAGTATGCGCCCTCAAGGGCGTACAGCATGCGTCCCGAAGTTATTCGCCGAGAAGTGCCAGAGGGGTATGTTCGCCACGAGAGCATACAACCTGGGACCATGCGAGCGCCACAGCCGCAGTATCGCGAGGTCAGCATTGTTCGCCAGGAACCAGTAGAAGAGCGTCGTTACTACAGCGTGGCGCCACAGCCGCGGCGCTATGTTGAAGAAGAGCCTATAGAAGTGCAGGAAACCTATGCTCCGGAGCCTCGTAGAGTGTATACTCGCTATTGAGGCGGAGCATTGTGTAGGATGCTGGCTTGATAGGTTGTAATGTTTAGTTGGCGACTGTAGTATGCAGCTTGATGAGGTATTTGGACACAAGATGGAACTGGTTATCAACATGTCCGGTATTGGATAGCTTCAGTTCGAATAGAGTTGTACATCGTCCAGTTACTCCGCTTCTTGTGTTCCTCTCGCAAGTAGTTTCCGGACCTCGAAACGTCGCCGTGTGTCTTAGGTTGGTGAGCACAGCAGTGAAGGTGTCACTCAGCCGTGGATCGAGGTCTGCAACCGGTTGTACACAGGCTTTCATCCCCCACGCCCAACGGTTCGGTTTCCGTGTTTGAGGAGTGAAGCCCCGCACATGATCGGTGCTGTATCGGTCCAAATCCAAGCCTGTGGGACAAAGCGCTTGGTCATGAAGAAATCATAAGACTGCTGATAACGGGAAGCTGATAACGTGACATGTCTGAACCAGTATCTTGACTGGTGCAGTGAACATTACGTGGAAAGACACAGTCATGGTCAACCTTGTAGATTATGCAAAGGCGCAAGAGCATCCGAGGCGACTCGAGACGACTTGCCCGCAGCATCACGGTTCGTGGTCGCAATGAGCAGTGATGGGCACGACTCGCGTATTCTATTCTCGGTCGGAGCTATGATGCGGTATTACGGGTTACGGGACTAGGCTCAATGGGTGATAGCGCGGGTGAAGCATAAGCAGACGGTGCCAACAAGAGCTGCGGCACACGGCACGCGCAAGAGGCCCTCGACGCGGCCAGACTGCGAGACAGCGCTGCTGCTGGAGGCTCTGCAAGACGCACTGTTTCGATTGCGGGCAGCGGCATTGTGCGCGGAGAGCGACGTGAGGCGCTCACTGGCTGGCTGCATTTTGACCTGGTGTGGTCCAAGGAAGTGGGTCTGCGGACTGCGGCCAAGGCTGATCGAGAACGCTCACTCGTCCGCCTTGCTCGACGCTCGACTGCTGCTCGCCAACCTTCGTCTCTCTTCCCTCACCACCCACTCCGCCCGCCATCTCCCCAGGGCACCCGCACCACCATCACCATGCACAAGATATCCAACTTCACGGGCTCGGCCCGGCACGGCTGGGAGAAGATGGCCCCGTCGACCGGCTTCCCGTTCTCGAGGTCCAACCACGAGATGCCGCCCGTCACAGCTCCCATCAAGCGCCCCTCGACGGCCACGAGCGCCCCGCCCGTCATCCCGCCGGGCACCCAGGTCAATCTGTCCTTCAACGTGCCCTTCTCGTCGAACCTGCCGGGGCCCGATCCCGACGACATCATGTGGGCGAGCCCCGGGGCGAAGGCGCGCTGGACCCATCCGGAAGGGACGGCAGAAGGCACCCCGACGCACAAGCTGCCCGTCCACACCCAGAACGTCGACAACCTGCGGAACCTGTGCCGAGATGTGAGCGAGCAGACTGAGGGCCGCGTGCAGGCTACGGTCACGTCAGCCGAGTCCAAGCCGCTGCCGGGCCTCCAGCGCGGGCCGCTGCGGGCGCTCGTCACCAACGTGTGCCTGTCGGGCGAGCTGGAGATTGTGAACTCGATGCGGTGCAAGGTGCTCAACTCGACGCCCATCTCACTGGTAAGCTTCAGCTTCAGCTGCCCGCCCTCGTCATCATCGCCGTGCTGACTAGTGCGCCCAGCGCTCGTCGTTCGTCGACATCGACTCGCAGCTCATCATCGACCCGGCCACGCAGAACGTCAAGGGCGCCGTGCTCAACCAGCTCGACCTAATCTCCAAGACCACCAAGGCCGACATCTTCCTGCTGATGCCCAAGCAGCCGGACATTGAGACTGCGAGCTTCAATGGCCACCTCGACACCGGCATGGACCCGCGTCTGCGCTGCGCCATCTTTGGAGACCTCGAGACGATGGAGCACGCGAAGACGCGTGTGCTGATCATGATTGACCAGATTGTGAGTTCCCAGCACCCCGCAGCCGTTGCCGCTAGCGCACCAAGCTAATTGCTTCCCACTTTCAGCTCAAGCGCTATGTCGATACGATGAAGCTCGAACTGACCATGCATACGCTCATCTGCGGCCGCGGACGCAAGAACATCAAGATGATCGAGTCTGCCACAGGCACAGCCATCTACTTCCCGCCTCCGTTCCCCCGACTCTTTGGGTATACGCCGGCCGGCGCTAGCCGCAGGCCAGACGATCTAGTCTACATCACTGGTGAGAACCACGAGTGCATCCTACGCGCCAAGCAACGCCTGCATGATCTCGTCATGTCTACCAAGGTCTTTGTGAAGCCTGTGATGGTCACTGACACCAAGCTCGACGCCATCCTGCTCGAACGCCTCGACAAGGTCCGCAAGATCATCGAGAACAACGGCTCGTACATTCTGCTGCCGCCGCTCGGTGTTCAGCGAGGCGTTGTCCGAGTGCAGGGCACGGATGTGTTGCATGTCGAGCGCACTGTGCGTGAATTGATGATACTCGTAAGCTGCATGCATGTTTTGGTGCAACCTCAATACTCACACGCCATAGGCTGGTCAATTTTACAGTGCTTCATGGTTCATCACTCACCCTGATCCTACGCAGCGCCCTCCCACCGCGGCTGACGTGCGCGCCATGCTCTCCGACATCTGTATCAACTCTGGTGCCGAGGTTAGCTTTGAAAAGCTCAACTTCCACATCTACGGCTCCGACGATGCTGTCCGCGCCGCTCTGATGGTCATCAGCAACATTCCTTTCGTGAAGAAGTCGCAGTACAACATGAGTGTGAAGATTGAGCTTGCCAACGAGCACAAAGAATTCGTCAGCGGTAAGAAAAACGGCAAGATCAACAAGATCATGAGCCACAGCAGTGTGCAGATTGTCTTCGATGGCTTCAACGAGTACAACTTCTACATCGTGGTGCGCGGCGCCCAGTACGAAGCCACCAAGAACGGTCTTGACCTCGTTGAGCAAGAGATGCCAGCATCGATCTCGTTCCATGTGCCTGATCAGTATCATAAACGCATCATCGGTATCGGCGGCCAGCATATCCAGCGCATCATGAAGAAGTACTCCGTCTTCGTCAAGTTCTCCAACGCTATGGACCGCGGTGGCTATGGCAAAGAGGAAGACGACATCAAGGTTGACAACGTCATTTGCCGTACACCCGCGCGCAATGCTCAGAATCTTGACCTCGTGAAACAAGAGATTATGGACATGGTTGAGAAGACTGATGCGGAGTTCGTCTCCGAGACCATCACTATCAACCGCTTGTACCACCGTGAGCTCATTGCCCGCCTAGACAAGATCGACGAGCTTGAGAAGAAGTTCAACTGCAAGATCACTTTCCCCAGTACTGAGGAAGCAAGTGACACCGTTACTGTCTCTGGCCCTGAGTACCAGGTGCCATTGGCAGTTGACGAGTTTTTGGTACGTTCACTACATTGCTTATGCACAGGCATGATGCTAACACGTACAGGGTATGGTTCCAGAGTCCCATGATTTGGCTTTCCCTAGCACTGCTGAGCTCAGTGAGCATCTTCGCTCTGCAGATTTCGCCTCCGAAATCATCGATAAGCTCAAGACCCAGCACGTTGTGGATGCTGAGCTTCAAGAGCGTCAGACTGAGACAGTTGAAGGCAAAGAAGAGACCATTGAGAGTTTTCATCTCGTCTTCACCAGGAACAATGCTGGAGGACTCAAGGACGCAATTGATTTCCTCCTGAACCACCTGGTCATGCATGGTCTGGACACCAACACAGTCCGTGGCGCACTTCCGCGTCCCAAGTCGGACTCCTTTGAGGACTCGCTGCCTTTCTTTGAGTCCAAGCTTCTGCAGCGAGCTGAGCCGGCCGTTGACAGCACTGACTCGCCTACGCGCTCTCATTTCGGCGATGATGAACCCCGTGGCATGCTTGACCGCCTTCGCAAGCCTGGCAGCATGTCTTCCTTCACATCCATCTTCAATAGCCGCAAGAATACTAACTCTCCTGGCTCCCTGTTCAAGCATGCGTCTAGCAACGCCTCCAAGGCGTCTCTCGCCAGCCTTGAATCTACGGGTAGCTACCGCAACCCCTGGAACGACAGTGGCATCAACCTCGCGGATGATGAGCACCACTCCAATAGTTGGCCCATGCCAACTCCGCGATTCGAATCCAAATTTCCTTTTGGTTCCTCTTCCGCAGCGGCGTCTGGGGATATCACACCCCGTTACGACCCGCGGGGCTCCGTGGACAGCGGTCGCCCTAGCACTTCTCATTCTGCATCTGGATACCCGGCCCCTATTGGGCCTCCTCGTTAAATGATACACCATTTCGAACTACTCCTTGTACCGGTCTTACGAACAATACCCAGCTACGCGATTTGTGTCCGCTCTACCCAGGCGACGACAAAAGAATTATACCCATCTTATACCGGCGAATATCTAAAAAGCCCTACTCGGCTGCTGCTTGTTACTGCGCTTTGCTGTCCTTTCTGCTTACTGTTTTGTTTTGTACTGCTTTGTTTGTATTTCCGGGAGTTTGAGAACTTGTGAATGATTCCCCCTCGGCGCAAAAGAAATATACCAATTTGCTGCTTTGTGGATCTGCGTGTGCTTTCGCGTTGGGGGTCGGTGATGCATGGTATGGATGGACGGATGATACCCCTGCTGGGCCGTGGTGAGACGGATCTTGGTGGGCATGGCAACGGTGTATGATGGTTTGGAAACAGAAGGTATAATTGTGTGGCACCCGTCTCTCTATTACTGCCGCTATGATGCGCTCAATGGTGGTACGACTGTCAACGGGCGGAGACATGGAAAAGTTTTGGTGTCGGGATACGATAGACGAATGAAGCACATTCATACCCACAGAGCCAGCATCGATGAGCATGACTTGTGAAGACTCGAATTTGAATTGATCAGTCAGGAAAGCTAAAGCCGATTGCGTACTTTTGGATGACCATTTGGCAAGGCTTAGCGCATCGGGTGACGTCGGGGATAATATGCGCTTAGAGCCGAGCACGAGCTCCCGTCGTCATTCGAGACATTCGATCTCCAGCGATTCACGCCACAATCTACATACACCCACACCTAGTACGCCCAAGTGACACAAGCCTCGTCGATATTTTTTCAAACTATCCACAAGCCCAACAATGGCGTCCAAGCCCAGCTTCCCCACCACACTCATCCGCGCATACACATCTCTCTTCAGCCGGCGCACCGCACAACTCCAATCTCATGCCTCGAGGATACTAGGCGCGCAAGTCCAATCGCAAACACAAGATGCATGGAGAAACCACTTCGACGGTGTAGCGAAATGGAGTCAACAACTCGGATTCGGTGCGCGGAAACTACAACCCATACCTATACCCGTACAACCGCGCACACCCTTCAGCCAACGACGCTACATTTCCACCGAAGCACCAAAAAATAAAATCTACTCCTACGAAGACGTACGTATCCATCTACCCATCCCAAGACCGCAGCTTTTCCCGTTAATCTAACACCAAACCGCGCAGATCCTCTCCATCCTCAAAACCCCCACCTCATCCCCCCTCCTAATCGACGTCCGCGAACCCCACGAATACGCCGCAAACACCATCCCGACCGCCATCAACATCCCCGTCTCAAGCCAGCCCGACGCGCTCATGCTCAGCGACGAGGACTTTGAAGACCGCTTTGGAATGCCGAAACCAGAACTGGACAAGGAGGTTGTGTTCTTTTGTAAAGCGGGTGTGAGGAGTCGCGCGATGGCCGGGTTGGCGAGACAGGCTGGGTATACGAACGTTGGGGAGTATCCTGGGTCGTGGCTGGATTGGGAACGGAGGGGTGGGGGGAAGACGGTGTGAGGTGGAGATTGTGAGGGAAGGGGGAGGGGGGTTGAAGAGGCAATAAGAGACTCATCTCTTGGATGTTTGTATAGAAGATTTAAATAAACGCCCATAAACAATACATGTACGATATCTTGATCTATTCCCCAACTCTACCCCCCAAACCCTCATCCCTCTAAAACAAAAGTAAACACAACCCATCCTCCCCCACACACCCCTCTAGATATGATCCTAAATCCCCTTCTCAACCCCAACCAACCTCTTCCCCTCCCCTTCCCCACCTTCAAACGCCTCCCGCACACACCCCCTCGGATACTTGAGCACACGCACCAAATGCCCATAGAACCCTGGTCCGCCGGCAAAAGCTTTCCAGATTTCGTTCTGCGGATCGCGCGCCTGGTGTTGGGAATTGCAGGAGCCGAGGTTTTGGTGCGTTGTTATGAGGTATGCTGAGCGCGGCGGGTGGGAGGGGTGGTGGGGTTTTGGGTGTGGAGAGTCGTGGGTGGATGATGATGATGGTGGGGGTGGTGTTGTTGTGGGAGTTGTAGTGGTGGGTTGTTGGAGTGGTAACGTGACGTGTTCGACAGTCCAATCCGTCATGCACAAGCTACAATTTCCAGACAATAACAACCTCTCTTTCCTTCCTTCACCATCAGCTCGCGTCGTCGAATCCCGTTGCAAGTCGCCCGCGTCATCATCCGCGCACGGCGTACTCGGCGAGACACTACGCGCCGCACTGAGTTGTTTGGCGAGGGTATTGTCGTACCACGGTGAACTGCGTGATGCAGTACCCATGTGACGGCAGAGAGTCATGTACAGACATTTGAGCGTTGAGAGGGATAGATTGTCTGTATTTGCTGAGATGAGATATTTGACGCGAAGGAGAAATCGACCCTGGACGATTCGAGCGTCGGTTGAAAAGTCGGTGGTTACGCTGAACGGGAGTGGCGGCGTGGTGGTGGATTGGGGCGTGATGATTGTTGTTTTGTGCTTGAAAATATCAAGCGGTATGCCGTGGTCTGGGCCGTATTTGTCGCGCTTGAGCGCTAGGACGACTTGGTCCCATGAGATGGAGAAGTTGAAGAGACTCAGGGCTGAGTAGGCGTTTTGCTTGTAGTAGTGACTATTTTCTGACGGCTGACGCCTTCGAAGTTTCGTCGCCTGATGGTCGGATAAATAGTGATTTGGCAGGTCTCGCTCGAGGAGGAGATAAAAGTCGGAAAGCTCGCCCAGTGAACGGCTCTGAGGTTCCTTGAGCGAAGGCCAGGACCTGTTTCCATGGATGCTGAGGAGGGTCTTGCAAGTAAGGATGAGGCAAGCGATCGAATGGATGGGCAGATGGTCCGCTATGCAGAGATGGATCTCTGTTGGAATATCTGGACGTAGCAGCGCCGAGTTATTGTACGCGGATTGTATGCCTGTAGGATGAATTACGGTCCTATCGGGGACTGCGTCCAAGACTGCTGCATGATCTGCTGACATCGTATTGAGCTATTCGCGATTCCACAGGTCGCGAAAGATCACGCAGATATTTTTACAATGTAGTGCGGTACACTTCGGCACTGTGCGGTAGACGTTGTGTCCTATGTTCGAGGGTACTGATATGGAGGAATAAGGCCGCGCTAAATGAATGGTTCAGTAATCGAAGACGCGGTGAAGAACGAAGCCTCTGACGTTGCAGAGCTCTGAACTATGTCGTTATCGGGCGATGATTAGAGTGCCAGTATACCGCAGTATGATGCGGTCCATCCAGGAATGGTAGTCCAACAGTCTCTGTTGTTTCTTGGCCATGAAACAATCCCAAAAGGGTATATTGACTGCAACCCAGCCAGTCGGTTCCGAGCCGCAACGAACGACTACTGTGATTCCGATGTGTATGGCAGAGTAGGGCTCTGTCGGCTTCCGATAGCATCCAATCCTTTTCCTTGGTCTTGTTCGCATTGCCCTCGCGATCTAGAGTGATGAATCACTTGCGACGAATCAGGGTGCAGGTAGGAGGTCGCAAAGTCGGCCGCCGCCCGGTCCGCTAGCGCCCCGACGTCCGTGCACTAACGGATGGCAGCAGTGAAGCGTCATAATCGCTCTTTCTTACCAGCAATGCCAATGTGGCGTTCCTTGCAAGAAAATGGCATCTTATGTAAATCAAAGTACCGTGTTAACGAATGAATCTCATGCCCTGTCCATCTTTGTCCCCTTTAAGCCTCACAGTCGTTTGCGCGATGCCTTTTCCAGTTCGCACAAGGTCGCCCGATCAGGAAATGCGAGGAACTAGCGTGTTGCTCGCCCCCAGAACGTCCCTGAGATGCTCTGGCCAAGCATTCGCCGTATGACCGTATACCAACGTGGTCCCATTTTTTCCGACTGTGAATCACCAAAGCTCCGTTTGGTTACGCTTTCGGATAGCAATCTGCGAACTTTGGAGCGCCAAGTTCGTATCCGAGTTTCCTATTGCATACCTGTCAAATGCTCGGCGAGAGCCATCCTCTTCAGGCACCAGTTTTTGTCCCTTTTATCACCACGCATTTTCCCGCCACACATGGACTTCTCACAATAACACTTTTTCCACTTTCACCTACACATCTGTTGATTCGGTCCAGCCATGGACACGAATCCTGAATCCAAACCACCACCGCCTCCTGGTACTACTCCCGACGCAGAGGCCGTCGCCCTTCAATCCCAAGTTGTCGGCCATGGAACGCTTAAGGATACCGCCCAGGAGACGGCCGAAGCCAGAGAGGATGCCGTCGAAACACCAAAGAAAGCCCCTAGCGCAGGCTTCGCTAACTATTTCGTACGTAGTCTTACTCATTTGAATGTTGAGCTCATGCTAATCAGACTTGACAGCGGGTATTCAAGTATGGAACGAACTTGGATTATTTTCTCATTGTCGTATGTTGCATAACTTCTATCGGGTCTGGTATTGCCATACCACTGATGAATGTTGTTTTCGGTACAACTCAGCTACACCTCCAATGTTCTCCATCACACTGATCATGACACAGGCCAGCTCGCGAGTACCTTCACCGACTACTTCATGGAGGGAACAACAGTTACGCGATCGGAGTTCCAGGCAGAGATCAATCGGCTATCTCTGTTCATCGTATATCTGTTCATAGGCAAATTCGCCATGTCCTATCTGGCAATGGTATGTGTTGGCTACCTTCGAAGAATTTTTTGACTAACAGATAGTCAGTTTTCAGTTCGCATCAGCGGCTTGCGAATATCCGCAGCGTTTCGCCTGGCCTATTTACGCGCACTTTTTGCCCAGCCGGTCAGCGTCATCGACACTGTCAGCCCGGGCAAAGTGTCTACGAGAATCACAACTTCGTCGAATACGGTGCAGCTCGCCATCTCGCAACATTTTTCGATGATGTTTCAGTCTCTCGCATTCACCATTGGGTTGTATGTCGTGGCCTTCATCAAAGGCTGGCTACTGACCTTGGTCGCGTCCGCATCGCTGCCCTTCATTTTGGTCGTCTATGGGGCCATTGTACCACCATTCTTCACGATACACAAGATAACCGAGAAACATTATGCGGATGCATCCTCTCTGGCTTTCGAGATGTTCTCTTCCGTACGAGTTGTCGTCGCCTTTGGTGCAGAAGCCAAATTGGCAAGACAGCACGAGGCAATACTGGAGAAGGCCGCTAAGAATGAGAAGAGAGCTGCACCGCTGTTTGGGTTGCTCGTGTCGCCATCGATGATCTCCATGTACGGCACATTTGCTATCGCATTCTGGTTCGGAATCAAGCAGGTGCTGGACGGCAATCTTCCAAATGTTGGCGCTATCGTCGTTGTTCTGTTTTCTGTCAGTAAGTGAAACTTTTCTCTCCCGAACCTATGGCTTTGCTCACCTAATTCAGTGATGGCGGTTCAAAACATTGGAAGACTTGCCGGACCTATCATCGCTATCGCCAAAGCTACCTCAGCTGCAACCGAGCTCTTCGAAACGATCGATGCAACAGTGCCATCCACCACCGGCCTGAAGGAGCCACAAATCAGCGCTGACGCCGATATTACATTTGAGAATGTAGCGTTTTCATATCCAAGTCGACCAAACGTCCCCATTCTTGGTGGCTTAGATCTACAGTTCGAGGCTGGCAAGGTCACCGCTATAGTTGGTCCCTCGGGCTCCGGAAAGTCCACGGTAGTTGGCTTGGTTCAGAGATGGTACGAGTTACTTGGCACCACTGCCGCACCGACTGCAGAACCGGGCGAAGCCAAGGTAGCGGAAGAGAAAAAGGCCACTGAAGATGTCCCGGTAAAGAAATCATGGTTCAAGAAGAAAAATGCCAAGACGAATGGAACCAAACAAGACGAATCCGCCGATGCTGCCCCAGACATCAAGGACAAAACGAAGGATGATGTTGCCGACCTTGGACCGAATACCTGTACCGGCTCCGTCAAAGTCGGAGGTACCGATTTACGGGACGTTGACCTCAAGTGGTGGCGCTCTCAGATTGGACTTGTCCAGCAGGAACCATTCTTATTCAACGACACACTATACAACAACATCGTCTTTGGTCTTTGCGGTACTCAGTATCAGGATTTACCAAGAGAGGAGAAGATGAAGATGGTAGAAGAGGCATGTCGGGAGGCTTACGCTGAAGAGTTTATCTGCCGGCTTCCACAGGGTTACGACACACTCGTTGGAGAGAGCGGTATCAAGCTATCTGGCGGACAACGCCAGCGCATTGCTATTGCTCGAAGCATCATTAAGCAACCTCCAATCCTTATTCTCGACGAAGCTACCAGCGCCATCGATGTTCGAACCGAACGCATCGTGCAGAAGGCACTGGACCGAGTCAGCCGCAACAGGACTACTATCGTCATCGCTCATCGTCTCTCTACTATCCGCAGGGCAGACAAGATCATAGTATTGCGAAAGGGTCAACTCGCTGAGCAAGGAACACACGACGAGCTTTTGAAGCTAGAATTGGGTGTCTATCGGGGCTTGGTCACTGCCCAGGACCTTGCACTCGAGGCAGATGGAGAAGATGGCGCAGATATGACCCTACAGAAAACTGACACTGCTGATACGAAGCATTCCATCGAACATGAGCCCATTCGTCGGACGCTATTGGAGGACCTGGAATATAAGCCCACTGGTATATTGAACACTTTTGGTCGCCTCATGTACGAGCAACGTCACCATTGGGTGCTCTACAGTGTCGCTATCGTCGGCATTGTGGGATCCGGAGCGGTCTACCCGATCCAGGCATACGTATTCGCCAAGATTATGAACGTTTTCACATTTACCGGTGAACGACTAAGGTCGGACGGCAACTTCTACGCTGGCATGTTTGGGGTCATCGCAGCTGGTGTTGGCGTCGCGTACTTCATACTGGGTTTCGCAGGACATCTCATATCCGTCGCAGTTACGCGGCATTACCGTCAAGAGTATCTCGACAACATGATTCGAAAGACGATATCCTTCTTTGACGACACTGGTCATAGCCCTGGATCGCTAACATCGGCGCTGAGCTCGGACTGCACACAGCTACAGCAGCTCACCGGCACTGAGATGTCACTAGCTTTCATTGCTGTCGTCAATCTTGTCGGAAGCATCTTGATCGCCTTTATCTACGGGTGGAAGCTGACACTTGTTGGAATCTTCTCTGCCATGCCGCTCATCCTTGCTGCAGGCTATGTTCGCACACGCATTGAAATGCAGTTCGAAAAGGATAACGCCAAGGTCTTTGAGAACAGCAGTCAATTTGCTGCCGAGGCAGTTGGCGCTTTCCGGACGGTCTTGAGTCTCATCATGGAAGATTCAATCACGAACCGGTATGACAACCTTCTCAAAGGGCATGTCAAAGAGTCATTCCACAGTGCGAAGTTCGGCACCATCGTCTTTGCAGCGAGCGACAGCGTTGACCTCGCGTGTATGGCACTGACGTTTTGGTATGGTGGTACACTTTTAGCGTCGCGCGAGTACGACATTGTCAAGTTCTTCGTCGTCTATATGGGTGTAGTCTTCGGCGCTATGGCAGCTGGCCAGTGGTTCTCGGTAGCGCCTAATATGGCTCAAGCTACTGGTGCTGCGAACAGAATTCTGAGCATGCGTTCAACCAGAATACATGACAATGAGCAGAACTTGGAGCCGAGGGAAGCGAAAGATGGTGTCAGCGTGGAGTTCCGCAATGTGGACTTCACGTACAAGTCTCGCGAGGTGCCCGTGCTTTCGAACCTGAACCTGAAGGTCGAGGCTGGACAGTTTGCGGCACTGGTTGGAGCATCGGTAACGTTCCTTCAAAATTCATGATTTCCCTGTACATCACTAACAATTATCCAGGGCTGCGGCAAATCTACCAGCATATCGCTCCTCGAGCGCTTCTACGACGCCACCAAAGGCACCATCCTCTACAACGGCCAAGACATCACCACCCTTTCACCCTCCTCATACCGCGCACAAATCAGCCTCGTAGCGCAAGAGCCCACGCTATACGAAGGGACAATCCGTGAAAATGTAGCACTCTCCGTCGACACGGCATCAGACGCCGAAGTCGAAGCTGCATGCCGCGACGCCCAGATCCACGACTTCATCACGTCTCTACCTGAAAGTTACAACACTCGTCTCGGTCCCAAAGGAATGTCTCTCTCTGGGGGCCAGAAACAGCGCTTGTCCCTGGCGCGAGCACTCTTACGCAAGCCGAAGCTCTTGCTCCTCGACGAAGCTACGTCGTCGCTGGACTCTGAGTCGGAGAAGCTGGTTCAAGAAGCAATTGAGCGCGCAGCTGGTGAAGGTGGACGCACGGTGATTGCAGTCGCACATCGTCTGGCGACGATTCAGAAGGCCGATGTAATCTTTGTGCTGGGGAGTGGAAAGGTGCTGGAGAAGGGGGATCATCAGAGTTTGCTAAGGAAGAGAGGAATGTATTGGCAAATGGTGAGTGCATTATTCATGGGTGAGAGGGTGTGCATGCTAACAGTAATTCTAGTGTCAAGCTCAAGCTCTGGATCGGTAGCGTTGTATTACTTCGGATAGAAAACAGATGACATGGTGAAGGACGTGCTTTTGGTAGAGATGTCTCTTCTTTGGTCGGCGATACCATGTTGCGAATTTCTGGTTTCATTTCGTTCTGTACTAACCACTCACTTCTCTCATGTATCCCTCGCGAGCGTGGAGATCAAATCACCACTTCAAATAATCTTGGCGATCGCTGTATATTTAGATGTAATAGGCACAAAGTCTGCTGAATTGTCTTACCCACTGCTGACAGCACATTCGTTGACTGTTGGGTAGTAAAAATTGTAGAATATCAAGCAATGTATCGCCGTCTTGGTGAGCGACATTTGTCTTGGATGTCTATTGCTAGACTTCGGTTAAAAGTAAGTGGGCTGTCTCTTTTAGACATAAACATCAAAATGATTTTGTTGAGGGTGCTTGGGTATCCCCATGCACTCCCGTGTTGTGCGCTCCATGTTTCGAAACACTTTTGAAATGATGAGACACATTGTACAACATCAGTGCTCACTCGTCTACACATCTGTAGGGAGAAGACGACCTGAGCGTTTTTGTGCTATCAAAAGCCCTTTGGTAGCATAGAGCCATCAAGAGTATCAATTCCATTGAGTGTGGGACAGCCGTGTGTATCAATCAACACGCTGGACATAAGGCACGTCATTCGTTGACATGCAGCAGAGTGGAGAGGCGCAGGGGTGTGGTCGGGGAGGTGCACGGTTGTCAGAGCGATTGGCCCCGGCTCCACAAGCTAGCACGACTAGCGCGAAGGGTGGGCCCTGGGATAACAACACTCAACTAACAACAGTCGCGGATGAGCCCCTCCCGATTGTCCTTTACCTCCGCAACAACTGCCCAAAATGCCCGACATGCTGGAGCAGACGAACACGCTGCTCGCAGCGCTGAAGAAGCCGTCGACGAATGTAGAGCAGCGGCTGGTGCAATTCAATAACGTCAAGTCCAACATCAAGCACAATCGCGTTCCCGAGGAGTGTCAGGCACCGATATTCGAATGCATACGGATAGCCATCAGCGCAACCACGTCGGCTGCACTCGTTTCCACCGGATTCTCCACACTGAGCCACTTCATCAAGCGACTGCAGCTGCAAAGAGAGACGTCCGTAATCACATCACAGGCCTCGAAGCTATGCTCCCTACTGCTGGACCGGTTGGGCGATGCGCGCGAGAGCCACCGGACCGCGGCGCTGGCGATACTGGCGGACCTCCACAACCTGTGCCCTGCCGAGGTAGAGACGGTGATTCACACGGCCATGAAGGGCACGAATGCGCGCGCTAAAGACACGTCCATGTCGTGGGTAGTCAAGGTTTGTGAAATGGCAGCGAAACGGGCAATTGGCGGCTGACACTCGCCCGCTATAGATGCACAAGAACGAGAACCTGCCGTTCCGCGGCTACTCCGCGCAGCTAATCGCCAACCTTGAAGATGCAGACGCTGGTGTGCGCGACACAGCGAAGCACGCCGTCGTCGAGCTGTTCACTAGCGCTCCCGAGCACGCAAAGGCAAACCTCAAGAAACAGCTTGTGGCTACAAATGTCCGCAAAGCTATCGCGACCTTCATCACCGCACACCTCGACGAGGCCGCGACCACCGCGAGAGAGACCGAGACACCAGCGCCGCCGCCAGCAGTCAAGGAACGGCCGCTGCCAGCGCGCAGAGCAGAGACGCTGCAACCCGATCACGGTATCGCAGACAGCTTGGCCGCTGAACTACCGCCGCCCACCGAGGTCGTCCCAATGGATCCCATACACATCTACACGCAGCGCGAGCTGGACGATGTCTTCCGCGACATGGCGCCGCCTTTTGAGGGACGAGAGTCAGAGCAGAACTGGCTGGCGCGAGACAAGAATACCACAAAGCTGCGCCGGATACTGATGGGCAATGCGCCAACCGAGTTCCCCGGTGCTTTCATTGCAGGCATCAAGTCGCTTTTGGACGGCATTTTGAAAGTCGCCAATACCCTGCGGACGACCATGTCCACCAACGGCTGCCAATTGGTGCAGGAGCTCGCAAAGACACTTGGACACGCTATCGACCCGTGGGTGGAGATCCTGCTGCAAAGCTTCATCAAGATGTGCGCGGCAACGAAGAACATCGCGGCACAGAACGGCAACGTCACTGTGGAGGCAATCATTTCCAACGTCTCGTACAACAATCGCATACTCCAACACGTCGCTTTCGCTGGACAAGACAAGAACGTGCAGCCTCGGTCCTTCTCTGCCAGCTGGGTGAAGACTTTGATTCGAAAGCACAAGTCACATGTTGAGCACTCGGGAGGATTGGACTCGCTAGAGAAGATTCTTAGGAAGGGCGTGACAGATGCTAACCCAAAGGTCCGCGAGGCGTACCGAAGCACGTACTGGACGTTTGCTTTGGTTTGGCCTCAACGGGCAGAAGCCATGTTCGAAACGTTGGAAAAGAGGGAAAAGACAGCACTCGAGAAGGATCCGAACAACCCAAATGCGTCGCTGGCATCGTCCCAGACCAGTGCATCGTCGTTCTCGAAGTCTGTTGGGGCCGGAGCTGCGCGCAACGCCTTGAAAGAGAAGATCGCCGAGCAGCGGAGAGCTAAGATGGCTGCTTCCAAGAGTGTCCCTGAACGACCCATGTCTGCTGCTGCGACGTACTCTCCTGTGAAATCAGCATCCGCGAAGTCAATAGGAGCAAGAACCACCTCGACTGCATCGACAGCGTCTTCGGGACCCGCGCGACCACCCTCGGCAATGTCCGGCGAGGCGACAAAGTCCGCACTAAAGAACCCAACAAGCACAGGCTCATTGATGAGTGGAACTGTACGCCGTCCCATTCGACGACCAGAACTCACTAGGCCGGCGACGGCAGATCCATATGCGGTTCGTCGTGCCGCTCCAGGAACTGGAAAGACAACGCCATCCATGACTCCAGAAAAGACCCCAGCAGTAGCAACCGCAAAGAAGTCAGTAGCTCCCAAAAGCACAGTACGACCACGGTCGCAGACTCAGAACAGCCCAAATGTCAGCCCGATCCGAAGCAAGTCTCGGCTTGGCCAAAGCATAACACAAACACACCGCAACCCCCCGAGCTCAGGCTCGCGACAAGGCAGCCCTGCGGTGAGCCCAGCCAAGGATGAAGAATTGACTATGGTAAAGCCATTTGTGCGATCACAGAGCCATCACGACCCAGGAACAATACCCTTCCGGCAGAGGAACGGCATGCACACAAGTGCGACAGTTGACAACGATACTATTGACCTAGGTGATGAGGATAATTTTACGATGGTTATTCCGAATCTGGCACGGCCGACTACTCAGCCAATGCAGCGTACGCCACCAAAAGTGTCGCCTTCTCCTGGACGTCTAGCCGCACCCAGTCCGCGGGCATCAATGTTAAGATCACCGAAGTCGATGGGAGATATCAATGGCTTTGGATTCCGATCTTCCACACGCAGCCCACGCCTGCGCTCTCCCGATCGTCCCAGCACGCGAGGCACGGATGTTCAGGAAGAGGTTCAAGTGTTCGAAGACCCCTTTGTTGGCGATGAGCATACCCCTGTCGATAATGAGGTACAGAAGCCGGTGCTTGGCGAACTTCCCATCAACGAGAAGAACATTGAGCGCAGGCCAAGCAATGAAAGCACCACTAGCGACACCATGATGGGCGATGTCTCAGAAGAGCGTCCTCGAGGACACCACAAGACGACCAGCACTGGAAGCGTTCTATACGGCGAAGGCAATGAGGGTAACTCGGCCGAAGTGCTGAAAAATCGGCAACTCCTCGCCAGTGGCATCAAGAAGATTGAAAGCCGCACAGTGGAAGCGCACATGTTCCGTCGCATGCAAGACATGGTCAAGTCCAACCATGAGATCTGGGGTGCAAACGACGAAAACTTTGGTCGATTGCTCCTCGCATGTCTCGATTTCCTAGAGGCACCAAGCGAGGAGCTGAAGATATCCCCCGTGAAGGTATCCAACCTGAAAGTGCAGGCCTTGGCTACGATCCGCGCAATGTTGTCTCTGTACCGAAAGGAGACAGCCAAGTACTTTTCTCGCGTTCTCTGCGCCATTCTCCAAACCAAGGCGCACCACGACAACAACTCGCACATCGCCATCGACCTCGAAACCACCGCCGATGAAATTGTAAGATATGGCCAGACGTCCGACTGCTTGAACGCTGTTCTCTCCTTGATTGAAGATATACCTGCATCACCTGCATCATCTCCGAACTCCAAGTCGCCCACCCCGACATACCCCATCACCCGCACTACCACCATGGCTCTCACCACACTCGCCTCACTCGTTCAGATGAGCGGTGCAAAGAACGTAGTACTCACGCTTGACCAAACATCGCGCCTCGGCAAACTCGCAGTCCGCTGCATGGACGATCAAGACGCCGATGTCCGCAAAGCAGATATCGAATTCTGCATCGCGCTCCACGAGCGTATCGTCGGACCAGGTGGCGAGAAGGAGCAAGACGGTTTCTGGAAAGCGGTTGCAGGCGCGCGAGATCAGCATCTGAACTTGTTGACATATTACCTTGCGAAGAGGGGTAAGGCGTAGGTTGCCAATCCCTCATGCAGAATCTGGGGTGTCGTTGAGGCCGCGTACAATTCCCGGCTCGATTCTTCCTCGAGTTTCGATCGACTTGGTGAAATTGCGGAGGAGTGCTATTGAGTAGCATCGTTGGGCGTTGGGAAATGTATTCAATGGAGTTTTTGTTTTCTGGGAAAAGCTGGGTTTCATTTGGGCTGTTTAGGTTTTTTTTTTCTTCGTTGACAGTCACCTTGTTTGTTCAGTCTTCGTCTTCGTTTTGGTCTTCGTCATCTGTATACTGTATACTATGGGTAGCGTAGCGTAGCGTGTCGTTGGGAGCTTTTTTTGGTAGTATTTATTTAATGTGACATTTTCAAATCTTCACCTTTGTATACACGCTGGATGGGCACTTTGCTTTGTGGATGTTGGAGCATGATCATGTGTGAGGTGTGCTAATCGGAGGGGTGTAAGTGAGTTCCGCTTAGGTGTTTCATTAGCCTTTCTTTTTTTGGTTCTTTTGTAGGGTTACAACTCATGAAGTTGTGTACTGTCCTTCACATTTCGCCATGTCCATTTCCTCAAACTACCATCTCCTCTTACAGGATACCCCCCGAACCACAATTCCAAAAGCCTTCATTCCGCCATATCCACACACACACACACCTCCATAATCAATCGAAATCCACTCCATCCCCACAATGCCCACACCACCCACAATCCCCATCGCACAAAATCCAATCCTGCTCGTCGTCCAGACCAGGGTAATAAACCCGCACCGCACGACAATACGGCGGGGACGATGCATTGTCGTCACTGTCCTCGTCGTCGTCGTTGTCGCTATACTCGAAGGGGATATATCCATCACCAGCATCATCGCTGTTTTCCCTTCCTACTCCGCCAACAATAGCATCAACACAAACAATATTCTCACTTCCCACTTCTCCTCCCGGCTTCTTCATTGTCTTCCTGCTGCCACGAGCATGCACTCCCGACCCCTCATGCTGCGCCACAGCCCTCCGATCCCCAAACGTCCGCGGACAATGCTTGCATTTGAACATGCTTGCGTGCGCGGGCGCGTCGCGGTGTGACTGCATAGCTTTCACGCTGCAGAACTTTTGTGCGTATTTGGGACATACGTGCGGAGTGGCGGTACTGGGCTTGTTGGTGCCGGTGTGTTGTGCGAGGGCGGATTTGGAGGGGAGGGATTTAGCGCAGATGGGGCATGGGTTGGGCATGGCTAGGAGGGTGTGTCTGGGTTGAGTGAGTGAGTGAGTGGAGGGGGATGTGTGTAGATTTGTAATTGTGGGGGTGTAGGCTTGAGGTGTTTTTATAGGGTAGTGAGAAAGCTATCATCAGGCGAAGACAAGAATCCCTGTTTGTGTCACTCGAGAGGTTGTGTATTATTCGCAGGTAAACGAGTGGTTGTTATATTCATAAATATGTAGACTGTGGCACCGGGGCGCACTATCATGGGCGGAGTCAGGTCTTGGTTTTTTTACTCGTCGTTCTGGACCTTCCTCTCGTCCCAGACGCGAACGGCCTCCTCAGCAGCCTTGACACCGCTGAGAGCCATGGCGCCGAAAGTAGGTCCCATGCGGTTTGCACCGTCGACCTCGCTCAGTTCCATGCCGCCGACGATCAAGCCAGGGACGATCTCGCGGGTGCGCTTGACGATAGCGTCTTCGGCAGTGCGCATGTCAAGGCCACGCATTCCGCCGAGCTGGGGAAGCTGTTGCATGGAGACGAGGCGCTTGACGCTGAAAGCACCGAATGGTCCGTCATGGCCGGTAGTAGAGATGACGAGGGGTGCGTTGATGGTGTTGGGATCCATGCAGGATTGATCTGTAATGACGTTAGTGAGGTATGGTAAAGAGATGGATGGATCAACTTGCCATCGTGGTGCATAGACACCAAAGTCCAGTTGGTCACGACGCCAGCAATACGAACAGCGTTCGGGTCATCGGAAGTGGGAGCAGGACGAGTAATCAGGTCCTCGACAGCCGTAGCGTTAAAGAGCTTGACGTTCGGAAACTGCAGGACCTTGCTCAACAGCGTGGACGTGAAGAGGGCAGCATGCTTCACAACAACGAAGTCGCCCTCGTCATCGTACGGCACGCCAATCTCGTTCAAGAAGAGTTCAGCAGGCTTGCGCATGACCATAGCGCTGAAGAGCTGTCCACCAAGCCAAGCTCCACCACCTGGAGCCACGCCGGCTTCGACCATAGCGATCTTGAGATCGGGACGCTTGGTAGCAAGGGTGTAGGCTGCGCTGAGACCGCAGGATCCTGCGCCAATGATGACGACGTCCGACTCGGCATATGTGTCCAGGTCGTTGAAGTAGCGACGCGTCATAGCGCGAGAGACCTGAGACTCACGGATCGGAGCGAAAGTGAATTTCTCCCAGTCATTCTCGATCTCAGCCAGAGACTTGGCGACGCCATTGGCAGCAGCGGGCTTCACGGCAAGATCCTTCTTGATGCTCAAGCCATTGGAGGTTCCAGTGGAGGCAGTTGGGATATCGAAGGTAGCAGCTGGAGGAGACATGTCGACGATGTTTACGGGACACTAAAATCTGCAATCTGTTAAGTTTGCTCCTGCTGGAGGAGAAGGGAGCAAGAGCATGTCCTTAACGCTGGTATTATCCAGATCAAGTTCGACCGTATAATCTCAGATCGAATCCAGCTTCCATTACCTGCTCAGTGAAGAGTAGGTAATGGTCACTGGAGACGAACACCGGTTCATGCGTATACTTAGCTAATATACCTTGATGGCTTGTGGATAATGCCCGCGTGCAGATGAGGTCTTGCATCGTGGGTGCCATACTTGCTGATGAGTATCTATGCATTCGTTAGCTGGTCTTTCTTCAGACTGTGGACGTCATGGAGGTGTACGGATGGTGAATCTGAGATGGATGGGAAGAGTCAATTGATGTGGAAGAGAAGAGGAACGGAGTCTGTCAGAAAATGTGTGATGGTTAAATACCCCCACATGCGTAGCTCTTTCCTCGTGTAGCCGTTGGCGCGGGGTAGCTTTCAGTAAGCTGTGTCAACCATGCACCAGCCCCACTATTATTGATATCCGCGACATGACATTTGCTCGAGCTGATTAGTGCAAGAGGTGGTTGAGCAATGAAATGTGAAGCTTAGCAAGTCCGCGGAGGCCAATGCGGACGTTCAAGCCGGCGAATCCGATGCCGGACGCGGCAAGCTGAGTGGTTTAGCCTTGCTAAGATCCATATTCTTGAGCAAGAACTCGTAGATTTATCTGTGCAGTGGAAGCACACTTCAATTGAAGACCATCACGGGAAGTTGAAGGTTGAGCAAGCCGCTGTTAAATTGTGAATCACAAATGATCACTGAAGAGATCCTCTTGGTTGCTTAGGGTTACCTTGTTGGAATATCGTGGGACGTTGCAAGATATTTCAAGACATGAAGTTGAGTGCATATTGTGAGAACACGTGCTTTCGTTGAATGTCGCCCGTAGACTGTACCGATGATTGCATGAATCATGTGACCGTAACAAAACATCAAGAAAAGATAAAGATACCATACGATAGAAAGAGCCCTGTTGCTAGATACACTTTCGCAAGAAATCTACCTCTGTAGCAAGAACAAACTTTCGGCATGCCGTGTTGACATGACATGAAGTTCAAACTCTATCATCAACTAAAGTTACCCAGACCGTGGTACGACCGTGCCACGGTAAAGGAAAATAAATACTAGTCAGCAACCTAAGCTTGACTCATCTCGGATCGGTATCTCGCAATGTACCGAAACCCAATCGCGCGATTGCAGCGTCCTGACTCGGCATTGGGCATGGGGCGGATATCAAGCCGGGGATCAAACCAAGTGGCACCTCTTCAAACGACTCATGAAGAGGAAAATCGTGCGTCGAACGAAGATGCTGGAAGGCTTTGCGGCATTGTGCCGGAGCGGGCCCGATTTCCAGGTTTATGTTTTGTACTTGGGTGCTTCTAGAGCTCTTGTTGCATTCCGCATGATTGTTGTCAGTGTTTTGCGGTCCGTGGTTGCTATTCGAGTTCTAGCCAATAGTAGCAATTGGACCATGGCACAAGAGCAACGTCTGGCGGGTAGCACGCGTAGGACAAGAATGCCGCCACGTCGCGTGTCGGAGGCCTGCATTATCATGTGTGCCTTGCACTTAAAGATGATGTTGGTGTTTGGCTGGTGCTGCTTCCAGAAGAGGACAAGACCTGCGGACGGGGATGGTTCAGGCACCGTCCGGCACGATGAAACATCTGCGTGGTCCCTTGCTATTCCGCTCGTCTCAAGATTGTGGCTCGGTAAAAGTTGACATGGAGAGTAAATTGCAATAGAGCGAGATTAGTATGGATGATTAGACAAGAGGCGCATTTATCACACAGTGCACGGAGCTGAACTCAAGAAAGGCGCGTCTGGAGGTGCGACACGAAGGCCTCATTTGCCTCGGAAGCTCCCAACCGGCACTGATATAGACGTTCTCGCTACGGTCAGCAGCCATTGTGCTGCCAAAACGGCCACATCAACAGGCGTTGGCGGCTCCTCTAATCTCCTGTAATGGAGGACGTTTTCTGTCATTCCAAGGCGGACACGTGTTGCGGCGACCATTGTACCACTAAGGCTGAGACTGCACTTGTCTTTGAGGCTGCGTCTTACGGGAGCAGCTTGTCATGGCCTAAGTTAGTCGACCGCCTGGCCGTGTACCTGCATGGCAATCTATGTCGAGCATTAGGGAGCGTGCTGATGGTGGATGACGCCTATTGCAGGCCATGGGTCGCGATTACGTGCATCTATTTCCGGGAGGCGTTTCGAGGGGCATTGCCTATTCGAGTGTTTGCATCGGGGCGTGTGGCTGTCCTGGCCTGAAATGTGTGTGCGATACGGCAGGACTCTGCCGCGTTTCCTTCGCTGAGTCCGCCACGGTGCGGTAGATTCAGCCGGAGCGCGCGATGGAGTCATGGTGGTCAGCAGATAGCACTCAGCAGCAAGCGCTTGACGCCCCCACACCGCAGGTTGGGCAAGTCAAGCGACGTCAATGATGCTGGTGGAGGTGGTTCAATATTGAGCTGATATAGCCAAGGTGAACAGCCGCCCGCGATCGTCGACCTCGCAAAGTGTGGAGGCAGGCACCTTGTCTGTTTCGGACTGGCGCGGTGGAGTCGATGCGCGGCCAGGGTCCGGTCCAGAGTGTTTCAAAAGTCGTCAGACGCACGTTGCCTCGCGGCTGACGCTGGCCGCAGTGGTGCGGTGAAGAGAAGATTACTTCTGCGATGCGAAGGGTCGCGATGGACGAGCTGGTGCTGAATGGGGAGAACGGCATGGTCGCATGGCCCCCGCAGAGGCACTGATCAGACGTTCTCACAGTCTCGCTAATTGCTGTCGCCGCCAGCCTCAGGTGTGTGTGCCGTGCAGTCAAAGCGTCCCGATTCGATTGCTGTGAAGGACGGGACCCTTGGGCACACCCCCTGCATGGCTCCCATTGGCCTTCCGCACTACCAAGCGTGAGGGGACCTGGGACGCACGCTGGAGCTCGAGACTCGGAGGATTCTCAGCGCAGGTGCAGGCGACTTCTTTACTCTTGCCCTACGGCTGTACGCTGCTGCTGCTGTTGCCGCTGCTTGTGCTCTGTTGTTACCTCTCGCGCGAGGTTCCGGGTTGCACAACTGGTGATTGCGAAGATTAGTTGTATTAGTTGTACAGCACTTTTGGCCATTGCCGACACTGCTCGCCGCACACCACGCCCGTCGATCAGCAGCGTGCCCGTATCTGAGGCCGGCTCTCTCCCCACGGCTGCGACCGCTGCGACACTTGCCACACGGCGAAATCAGTTACCCAGCCAATTCACTTGCGTGCGCAGAAGCTCGCTCTGCACACGCACCGGCTGGTCTGAGGCAGCATGGACTCGCCAGGAGCCTACCCAGAGTCGCCGACCGACCAGGACGATGTCGTGTATCCGTGCAAGGGATGCGGAGAGGTAGAACAGGCCCTATCCAGCAGTGTGCGCAATCACTAACCGCAGCCCAGATCCTTGAGGAGGGAAAGGCATTTGAGCTCGGTATGCATTTCTCAGCAAGACACCACACCCCTCGCGCCTGCCCGCCCACGCCCGCTCGCTCCTGCCGTCGAATGGCACACTGACATTGAACAGCGGGGAACCGATGGCACATCGACTGCTTCCGCTGCAACACGTGCGGCACCCTCCTCGACTCGGACGCAAACCTGCTGCTCCTCGGCGACGGCTCGCTGATATGCAACAACTGCACATACAGCTGCAACCACTGCGGCAACAAGATCGAGGATCTGGCCATCCTGACGGGCGACCAGGCCTTCTGCGCCAACTGCTTCCGCTGCCGCAACTGCAAGCGCAAGATTGAGAACCTGCGCTATGCCCGCACCTCGCAGGGCATCTTTTGCATGTCTTGCCACGAGTCGCTCATGGCTCGGCGGCGCAAGAAATCCAAAAAACCGCCTGCACCCGCCGCGCCCAAAGTGGACAAGTCGTTGCCCGCCTTGCCTGGCCAGGTAGACCACCAGCGACCCGCCTTCACTCCTGACATTGACACGCCGTCTGATGTCTTCTCGGAGCCCACCACGACAGATGTCTCCCCCAGACCGCCCCATGCGAGAAGGGGCGACTCGGCTCCCAACTCGAATAGCAGGCGCGACCCGTCCCCCGCTGTTGCCGACATGATGCGAAGAGGTACGCACGAAACGCCGGGTCGGACCATAGGATCGCTGACCTCCGCACCCACAGACAACGTGACCCTCCCTGCCACCACCTACAACAAGGACAACAGCCACGTCGAAATGCCTGACGCCACCGACGACGGCATTCTGCTGCCGTTCGCCCTCGACCCCAACACTGCCCCTGGGCCGTCTCCGCTGGGCAGACCGACGAGCAAGTTCCCCGATCGGACCGTGGGAACAGGCCAAACCACGGCCAACGAACCAAAGAGCAGCCGAGACTACTTCAACCGACCGTCGGGCGACCATCGGGAGGCTCTCAAGGAGAACAACTCGCGGTCTGCCTCGACGGAGAGGCGGCCACCGACAAGTCCTCACATTGCATATCAGGAGAAGGGGCGGCAGCCTTCGGACCATCTGGTCGACACACTGCGGAAGAGGAAGGACGTTGCAGACTCTCCTTCGGCTCCTGATCGGTCGAAAAGTCAGCATGCCTCTCCTGCACCGTCTGCGAACGAGCCGTTCAAACTGCAAGAAGTGCCTAAAAACAAAAAAGCGGAGGCAAAGCGCAAAGATTCAGACACTAAGACGCCTCCTCAGCCGCAGCAGGACCAGTCCAGCTCTCCCATGGTAGACATGTCCGCGCGGCTGAGCAGACCGCTGATTGACCCCAACTTTACGTCCTCCCCTCCAGCCGCAGGACAGGACTCACCGGACACGTCAGGCTC
Source organism: Paraphoma sp. B47-9 (assembly GCA_001748405.1). Lineage (NCBI taxonomy): Eukaryota > Fungi > Ascomycota > Dothideomycetes > Pleosporales > Phaeosphaeriaceae > Paraphoma > Paraphoma sp. B47-9. The sequence goes on from BCLK01000241.1 coordinate 146,891, forward strand.
ATCCTTCAGTTCCTACTCTAATCCCCGTGCCGAGCGTGTGGTCGAACGGCCGGCGCGGGGAGACTCGCTCAATCCGTCCGGCCTGAAGCCCTCCGCGTCTCTCACGAGATCCGATAGGCCTGGTCCTTCACCCACCACACCCACATTAAGCCACCCCGAACGCACATCGTCCACCGCAGCGGCATCGTCGCTCCCCAACGCAGGTTTGGGCATCACAAATCCTGTGGATTCACCGCCTTCGAAGAATTTCCCTGATGTGCCTGTTCCACCGGCGCGGTCAGCTGGGCGACCTCCACCTCCCTCAGCGCAAACATTCACTTCTCCCCGTGCTCCGCCTCACCCTCCACCACCACCCCAGACTCATAAGAACAGTGAATCCACCAGTAGCGTCCAAAGCGAAGCTTCGCGAGATGCTTACCAAGCGGCTGGCCTGCCTCGATATAGTCATCAGGGAGACTTTTCCATGGACGAGGACTTTGCGCGTTTACTCGGAAGTCAGGGCGAGAAAGACGAAAGGGACGGTGGTGTGTTTCGTCGCGTCTCGAACGCGGTGTCTAAGCATGGGCGCAGCTTCAGCGACCGTGGCTCAATCAACAACACGCGAGGCCACAAGAAATGGCCTACGAATGGGTCTATTGAGATTAGCAGTCCCACAGTAGCATCGCCAGATACAAGCTTGGAAGGAGTCAATCTTCGCAACGAGCTCCGCAGAGCTCAGCAACGCATCGCGGAACTAGAAGCCGAGAAGAATGGCCTGCAGGAGTCGATGCACAGTGCAGCTGATATAAGGCAGGCCAACACAGTGCTCAGGGAAAAGCGCAACACAATGGCTGTCTTGGACACGCAGCGCGAAGTTGTGATACGCGAGCTTGAGATCATGACTGAACACCTAAAGCGGGCCAAAGACAGCAATGGCTCAATGGACCTGAATCAGCTCAAGTCAGACATTTTGAAAGACTTTGGTAACTCTTTGCACAAGCTCAAAGACCAACTCTCGGGCCAAATAGAAGACCTGATCTCAAAGAGAGCCGAGTTGACGGACGAGATTTCAAACCTTATCCAGATGAAAGACAAGGGCTTCCAGGAGTACGAATCGCTCACTGCAGCCAACGCCAAGTTGAACACCATGAACCGAGAACTTCTGGACAACATTCAAAAGACATTCCAGAACAACAAGAAGAGTGCGCAAAATTATGACACGTCGGCAAACGGCCTGGGCATCTATAACCCTCAACTGAAGGGTGGTAAATCGGACATTTCTGTGGATGTACACGGCTTACCACACGAACACTCCTTTGCGAACCTCCACGAAGGCGACACGGAAGTTTCGGTTGCCCAGCCCCAGGTTGTTAACATACGCAAAACGGGTAAGCCTAACAAGTTCTCGACCTGGAAGAAGGGCGGCCAAGCCATCACAAAGAACGTGACAAAGGGTTTCAAGGGTGCATTCGCATCCGAGCCCAAGCAGGAGGAGTATAACATCAAGGTCATTGGAACACCATATGGATCTGTTCATACGCAGCCCGACCTCGCGTCAATGTCGAGCTCGATCAAGAGTAAGGAGGAGGCAGGCACACCCCGAGCCTGGTTCGGCAACAAAGCACCCTCCAACGTGAAACCAGGCCCCAACGACCGCTTCAGGCCCATGCAGCAGAACAGCAGTAATGTCAACCTGGCCGCTGACGCCAGCACGGTGCTCTTCGGATCTGACCTCACCGCACGATGTGAGGTCGAGAAGCAGATGATTCCGAGAATCGTCAGTCGCTGCATAGAAGAAGTCGAGCTGCGCGGGATGGACGTTGAGGGTATTTACCGCAAGAGTGGCGGCACCTCACAGGTCAATCAAGTCCGCAGCGGCTTCGAGAACGACAATGATCACGATCTATCAGACCCGGACCTGGACATTCATGCTGTCACGTCCGCCTTGAAAAACTACTTCCGTAGGCTTCCTGTTCCTCTCATCACATTCGCTGTGTATGACCAATTTCTGGAAGCTGGCCGTGAGTTAATTGCCAACCATGTCGCAACAGCAATTCTAACTTCAAATAGAACTCGAAGATCCTGAGGCGCAATCCAGGGCTCTGCAAGCTGCAGTCAACGAGACTCCCAAAGCCCATCGCGACACCCTGCAATTTTTGGTGTTCCATCTCTCGCGTGTCATTCAGCATGCCAGCGATAATCTTGTAAGTCGAATCTACGGCCCATCCGCAGAGACATACTAACCTGCTCGCAGATGACGCCACTCAACCTCGCAGTAGTGTTTGCACCCACAATCCTGCGGCCCATGGATATTCAACGCGAACTTACCGACATGCAACAACAGCGAGTTGCCGTACAGGCATTGCTAGAAAATTACAAGACAGTCTTCGGTGAAGACTAAGTGACCGGACTTGGCTCCGGACAGATTGCCCTTTTATCATCCTTACGCAGGCCGCTCTCGGATTGAGCTCTTCACTTCAAGAGGCGGTCCTGCTAGCGCAAGAAAGTTTTGGCCTCCCGACAGATCGTCATTTGATGCGATCACCCACAACGGCACCTTGCGGCTCTTCCGGCCGGCATCACAACACACGACTGAGCTGCGCGGTTGTGGTCGGTCGACAGACGTCAGCGTGATCTGCTGTTGTGGCTGTGTTCCACGCTGCATTGTCATTCCAGCGTTGCCTTGTTGTCCCAGATACCTCCAAGCAAGCATTCTTGATGTCTACGTGTAAGGACTCGGCGCCGTCGCTCGGGTTCAACTCTTTGTAATATATCAATTCTTGCATAGGACGTTTGGTCCGCACAGATTGTCAGTCGGTCAGTCGGCTATGAGAGCGACATTGGACCCGGTACTATACCCTTCTTCTTTCATAGCTGGCCGCGACAGAGGAGTGAACAAATCAAACTTCATTATTTCGCAACTTGAAAAGCTCAGTGGGTCCTTGCGGTGACGGATGATGTGCTGTTCCTGTGCTTGGCGCTTGTGAAGTAGGCGAGGCACGCGGGCGCTACTTCAGCATGACGTAGGTCACTGCCCGCTAAGCGAGAAGCATGTGAGGGAGCCTGTTTCGCGTCTTCCGGCATCACACGATCGTCTCTCTGCTGCAGAAGAACCCGATTCTTTTACGACAATCGTCTTGCGCGTTTTCCCAACCTCGCATCCTTCGACTATCGCACATACCGCCCAAAACCATCAAGCCCCGCAATCAACATGTCGTACGCAGATATCGCCGCAAAGGGACCCAAGCAGACCCCAGAGGAAGTAAGTAGTGGTCCTGTAAAGCTTCGGTGAGCACATGCTGACGAGTTGTAGGCGTGAGTAACACCCAATTTTGCACTGTGAGGAATACGAGCGCGACATTGGCCACCGCTATTGCCCCGCACAAGCATGCCACAAGCCACATATCCGCTCAAATCCACACCGCTTCAAAAACCTCTTCGATGCCAAAGTCTTGCTAACAACCACGCGCAGTCGTGCTCCCGCTCTGCCCGAGGTCGAGCATAGCGACGAGAGCGTCTCCTCCCTCGTCGACGTTGACAGCCCCCACATCTCCTCTGTTCCCTCCGACTATGAGAGCCAATCCATAAAGACCGATACCCAAGCTGAGCGCAAGGAGCGCGAAGAGGAGATCAAAGAGGAGGCCAAGAACCTCAAGAACAAGGCCGCGGCCAAGAAGGAGCAAGCAAAGGACAAGATACAGAAGAATGCCGATAACCCGGTTATCTTGAGCAATGCCGTCGGACTTGCAGTCGTTGCTGGTGTGCTGGGCATTGGTGCCTACAGGAAATATGCGCGCGGTGAGCTGACCGGCAAGCTTGTGGCAGCATGGGCGGGTGTTATCGGATTGTTTGGCGTTGGAGACTACTATGTCAGCCAGTGAGTATTATTTGGGTACTCACAAAGTATTACAGTGCTAAACCTATCAGATACTTCTTCAAGCGCTACCCACCGAAGAACTAGGTGGGGGTTGTACGTCGAAGGATGCACAAAACTTCTCTCGTGAGAACAGACCTTCTCTACAGCTTGTCGCCAATGGAGATGCGTTCTCGTAGTTATGTGCCGCTCGGATAAGTGCGAGACAGATTGTCCAGAGGGACTCTTCACTATTTCATTGTTATCTTAGGAGGTTCACGATTCTCAGCTCGATTCAGCCTGGAGTAGGTAGCGTTGACAGGTCTCTTCTGTATATACGGAGGTTCACTATTCAATAATACCCTACAAAGACACAGAATGAGTGCCCAGTCAGCTTGTTTTGTGTTGTTAAACACCTCTCCCGTCAGGGCAGGTCTACGCGACCGTCATTTGTTATTGCAGTCAAAGATTATGCACGTGACCGCTAGCCCTGTCCTCCGTACCTGACTCCGGCGGCTTAGAAATCTAGCGCATTCGAACTTTCGACGTCACGACACCAACTCCGTGCACGTCCGCCACAACTTTCCTTCTCATTCTCTTTCTGTCATTCTCTATTCAGCAATCATGTTTCGTGCGGCCCCCCGATTAATTGCGCGCTCCGCGCTTCCGCGAACCGTTGCGCCAGCACGACGATACATTAGCACAGCTCCGCCAACACAAAAGTCAAGAAGCTGGAAGAGCTTAGTCGCGCGTTTCGGAATTGCTGGAACCATTATATACTACTACAACACGACGGACGTGTTCGCGGAGGAGCCAAGACGTATGTCTGCGAGAGTCTGTTGAGCTGGTCCGGATGCTGATGCAACGAGCAGAAGAGCACGCGTACGCAGTTCCCGAGACGGAGTCCGAATCAGAAGATCTGCCCACCATCGAGGCCATTGCCGCCGAGCGCCAAAGACGGAAGCAGGTTCAATTGCAGCTGGACGCGCAGAAGGAGGCCCAGAGCGCACAACACAATGCGCCACCAGCTGGTGGCGAGCAAGGCGGAATGGGAGGACTAGAAGAGGAGGCAGATCAGCAAGGTGCATTCAACCCGGAAACTGGCGAAATCAACTGGGACTGCCCGTGCTTGGGCGGTATGGCGGATGGACCTTGTGGCCCTGAGTTCAAGGCAGCGTTCAGCTGCTTTGTGTTCTCTGAAGAAGAGCCAAAGGGCATGGACTGCATTGACAGGTTCAAGTACGTTACGCTGTGTCTCTAACACGGACAAAATCTAACGCACATACAGGGATATGCAGAACTGCTTCAGGAAGTATCCCGAGGTCTACGGCTCCGAACTCGAGGGTGCCGACGACGACGACGAAGAACCCGAACTAAGCGGCGACGCACCTACACCCGCTCTCGCCGACACATCATCCTCGCCATCATCACAGTCTACAGATACGTCACGATCATCGACATCAACCAAGCCACCAGCACGCGAAACCGGCGCTCCAGACAAGGGCAAGCTATCAAGCGAACCAAGCTCGATACCGACATCACCCGAGAAGGGCGAGACAGAGAGCAGAGGACTAGGCCTGGTCCCGCAACATTACAAGCCTGACGCAAAGAAGGAGGAGCCCGTCAGTGAGAGCGAGAACTTGGTCCCCAAGGCTGCGTTTGACGCTGGTGATGAGAATACCAAGGCGGAGAGGAAGTAAGGTGTAAATATGGAAGGAATGGAAGATAGTGGCGTGAAGAAGAAGAAGGGGAGGTAGCGAATGAATATGTACCAATATCGCGATAAAAGCAGCAGCAGTAGGAGCAGTAGTAGCATGTCTGGAGTCTTTTTTACTTTTTCTGGGTGGAAGGCATATTCAGGGGATTCTTCGCAGCGCCTCGACTTAGAGCCGCGCGAGATGGAGATAGCACACTACACTCCTCTTCTTGCATGTAGTATGTACGAAATATGTAAATATATACGAGCTTTTTTGAGATCGAGAGTGAGAGTGAGATTACTTGGTGATGAGTTATGTGGGGGGTTGGAGAATATATTTGACGTGCATTCTTGAAGTGTTTTAAAGGTTTATGGTTGTGATTATTGATGTTGTGTGGGTGGAGGTGTGGTGCATGGTAATGATGATATGTTGCACAGTGAGATTATGGTTGGGAGTTGGGATCAGCGTGTGATATCTCTGTGGTAATTTAGGGGTGGGGAAAGGGGAAGGGAGGGATGAAAATGGAGATGGGTGTGTGGGGGTGGTTGAGGTGGAGAAGAGGTAGAGATTGGGGATGGGTAATGTGTTAAGATTGAGCAAGCGTAGAGGGCAATGGATTGACAAGTGGAGAGATGAGAGAGACGAGGTCAGAGTATGGGGATGCTGGGAGATTGCTTCGCGGTGAAGGGAGGGATTAGGAGAAGATGGTTGACGTTTTGGGAATTGAAGATGAGACGATGAGGGCTTGTAAACTATGTTTCTAATTTGTATGGATGGGGAGATAATGGGCTGGTCTGGAGGGATCAATTGATTTAAACACATCGAGTTGAAGGATTTGTGATTACAGAAACACTGAAGTCATTCCATTTCATCTCCTCCTGTGCTCTACGTACGACTTCTAAAGTAGAGATCTTTTACCGCGTCCCATCTAAGTCACTTCGTAACAAAACGAGGCAGTGCGCCTAGGAGAGGGAGAGTGCTTGCGCAAAGTACCTAGCCAGGCCTGCTAGAAGAATTGGTCGTGTACCTTGGTGGTCTTGAATGCAGGTGTATTGCCCAACGGTGAGCAACAACCCACTTCGGTCCTATGTCGACTCTCCTCACGCCAGACAATGGGTAAGGTAGAGGAAAATCATGTGTGGTATTGGAGCTACAGGGTGTGAGATCTATATACGCGGAGAAGAGAAGGGAGGAGCTAAGCTCTGTTGGGCTTAGTGAGGTGAATGCTCATGTGTGGAAGCTGGGTCAGTCACGGGATAAGCCCCATGGCCGACCGTATGTATCAAGGTGACCAATACACGATAGACTCGTTTCTATCTAAATTGTCGAAGTCTTCCACTGACTTTACTTCGCGGGGTACGGTTGCACGTCTAAGCTCAATCGCTTTTGCGAACAGCGTCTTGCTCTCTTCCTCTTCTCCCATATCTCGGAACATACACGCCTTTTTCAAGTTGACCGCACAGCTTGCGCTTCAATGTATAGCGCAAAGTTTAACACGTTTATTGCTAGATCTAGATTTTCCTTGTGGAAGCGTTAGAGGAGATCTCCACCTTAATCTGCGATGGGTTTACCCAGCGCGATGGAACTGGCCCAGCCGTAAGAGGTTGACGGCAATACTGTAATAGCAATCTCCGGTGAAGTAATTCCACTCACCCAGCGTTCTTTGCGCGTCGGTGAAGGTAGCATGTTGGTCAGGATGTGATGTTTTCGGCTTAGTCCCCGAAATGCTGTCTGTTGGCGCCTGCACCCTCCCCCGTTTGTTGACGTTACCCCACTCCGCACCGCAGAAGTAACGTCAAAGCGAGCAAGTTGCTTGCGTACTCTGCTTCTCCAAATTGTGCCGTCTGACACGGAGGACATATATTCCAAGACCTTCAGAGCCACTACTCTAATGTTCTCGAGACTTCTGAACGCACTCCGACTTCCGTTCACTAAAGCAAGAACTCACGCAGGCAACGCTCTTCGTACATCAGTGAGCGAAGATATGAAGGTCATCGGGGGCTCGGAGAACTTCTGGCTATACTCCGAGAAGGAAGGCTACGACATAATGCATCCTGCCGCACTCAATAGCCCCAAGGTCTACCCTCGCATGACACTACGCACACAGGACTCGCGTGCCATCATTGATCCCACCAAGACTGCACTCGTAGTCATCGATCTTCAGAACTACTTTCTGTCCCCAGCGTTTGGTCGGCCGTCGGACAGCCTGGGTCTGCAAGTTGTGAAAAGGCTCACTGAGCAAGCGATACCAGCTTGCAGAAAGACTGGAATTTCAATTCTCTGGCTTGGTTGGGGTCTTACAGATGAGGACATTGAGACTATGCCCCCTGCGATTGTCCGTGGTTTCTCAATGGACACCAACTTCGAGGACGATCGTGAGATACCTGGGCTTGGGACAAACATCGGGCCCATAACTCTAGATGACGGATCTACTGTCGAAGGCGGCACCGTTCTCATGCGCGATCAATGGAACTCCGAACTGTACAGTGCTTTGGAGAGTTTGACCCAGCCTGATGATCTAAGAGTTTGGAAAAATCGACTGTCTGGGTTCTGGGGAGGAACGAATGTCGAGAGTGTGTTGAAAGCTCGCGGTATCAGGACATTGATCTTTGCAGGCTGCAACACAGACCAATCTGTTGCTGCCAGTTTGACCGATGCGGTCTGGAAAAATTGGGACTGCCTCCTGTTGAGCGACGGAACTGCTACAACCAGCCCAAAATTTGCCTAGGAGATGGTTGAATTCAACATGGGAGGATGAGGATCCTTGCTGAACTGTAAAGATCTTGTTGAAAGTGTTGAGACATTGGAAACAGGCCCGAGTGATGGGGCTTGAATGCTTCGATGTGCGAAGATAAAGTGCAATGAGTGCTAGGGGGATAATGCAAAGGCCTTTACACACTCATTCATCGATGTAGCGATGCTACCGGCCTATAGCCTTAATAAGCCGTTTTCACACTTTTATATTGAATTTTGCATCTATACTTTAACGTTGTTAGTATTGCGATTGTCTATGCTATCCGTAATCGCGACGATCAGTCTACTTTTCTTCCCCATGAGATTTTGGCTGGGATATAAGAGCCGAAGTGACGCGACTGCGTATGGTCACATGGTTGACAGCTGCAGGTGTAGACTAAAGCCCTGGTCCTGGGATTCGCAATAGGGACAACCTATCGACTTTTTGTGTCTTGATCTGTCTGCTGTCCGTCAGAAAGTAGGATTGATGGATTTTCAGGAGATGGGAACTGGAACGGAAGATATGCATAACCCATAACCCAAGAGGAGCGAGAATGCAGCATGTGCATTGTTTCCTGATTGGGATCAGAAATGAAGCATACGAGGAAGAGTTGCTCCTTGTATGGCCATACCCTTGCGCCGGTGACATCCGACGAGACCTTGCAAGTATACGTATTACGACTCCACTCAAGCTTGCCATACTGTTCAGAGCGGCTGAGAGTCGCATTAGCCTTCTGTAGCCCCGAACCCTGCTGTAAACTACGCATGGCACTATTTCGCCAGGTAAAACCTGGTTCGTGGTTGCATCGCCTCTTTAGTCGCCATTGAGCCGCAAATACCTCCGAAGAGCCAGGAGTGGTACCAACGCGGGCCACGTGTTGAGCCCATTACCTCGCCCTGCATCGCACGCTCCTCGCCCACGATCGGAAAGTTCTTCGTGAGCCTATCACACAATAAGGAGGGCGAGAAGGTTGCCGATCGATATGGTGGCTTGACGGACCGAGCCCTGTAGATCTGCGCTACAAGGGGACCTCGCTTATCGGCGACCCACAGGATGTACACTGCATGTCTTGTGCAATCTTTATGTAGAGAAAGATGTGAGAAGTGGTAGAACAATAACGTGCTATTTGGCAAGACTCAACTACACCAAAATTGCTCTAATTTTGCTACAAATTTGGTATGACCATGGGGACGACGTGGGATGTGCTGGCGAATGTACATTGGTAGAGACATGACTATCAACACGTACACACGATTCAAGGGTCTAGGACATGATTCGAGCATTCCTTGTACGTGATTATAGTTGTCTAGCACCTTTACGCCTCAAGGCACTACTAGACTCCCGCAGCGTACCATGTGGAGCATCATATCGATCGCCATCATACTATCCCAAAGCATTGAGGGAAATGATGTCTCAACAGAGACATCGTGAGAAGAAGCTGTAGATCGCTGAAGTCACTGCGACACGGACAGCATGGCTTCCGAGCACACACTGCTCGGCCATCGCCATGACCAACAACACTGCAACCTTAGAGACATATTAACCCCCATTCAAGTCCTCCTACTTTCCATCTCTCATCTCAATCCAGTACTTCTTTCTTCCAATCTCACAATCTCAAATTCAACCACCCGCATCACCGCAATCATGGTCTCCTTCACCACGCTCCTCACATCGGCCCTCGCCCTCGCGGCCCCCATCGCCGCACAATCCACCCCAGCCCAAACAATCTCCACCCTCAACACCCTGACCAGCAAGACCCAAGCCCTCCAGCCCATCGCCAACTCGATCAGCGCGGTCAACGGCGTGCTTCTCCTCATCGGCCAAGGCCCATTCCCACCGATTATCCAGGGCTTGCAGGAGATTAGCACAATCGCAGCAAATGCGGCGAACCAGCAGGCCGGAGCAGCGCAGACGCCCGCGGGCGCGGACGCAGACGCAGTTTTCAATGCGTATAGGACCGTATGTGTTTTCTTCCTTTCCGCTGTTTTTTTCCCCTTGGTGTCGATGGATTCTAACCACAAGACAATACACAGTTTGCAACAGAGCACCAATCCCTGCTCAACACCTTGATTGGCAAAGCCGGTCTCTTTGACACCGTTCCTGTTATTGGCGGCCCAGTTGCTGCCATATTGCGCGTGGATGAAGGTGCCATTGATGTAAGTCGTGCAATTGCAACACTGGAAACGATCCATGCGCACTTTTTCCGAGTACTAACACTCACATAGTCGCTTACTTTATCCATCATCAACACCACGCCCTCGCGCGTACAAGACTTCACGCCTTTGGGCCAATCCTTGGCCAAGGCGTTCCAGACGGCGATTAACGCGTACTCTGGCGCGCTGCAGAAGCGTGTCATGAAGTTCGGAACTATGGCGGAAGCGGTCGCTGCGTAGATGGATAGCTACACGGGTATTGTAGGTGAGATTTTGTGTGATGGATGGTGTAATGAAGCTTTTGGGTAATAGGTGGTAGTGCGAGGGACGCGGTATGTCCTTGGAAAGCAGAACAATGTAGTGGTGAATACATGAAAAGTTTGAAATGTTCCTACGATAAAAGGTGCCAACCGAGACCGATTCAGAGACAGGGAATGAATGAGTCGTTTCAAGGGTCGCAAGCGTTCGACATAAGTCGTGTCTTCAGAAAGGCCTGCAATGCTGCTGTGAGACAACGAGGATGCCGAGCGAGTTTCTACTCTAGTTGAATGTCCTGAACTGTCCATTGTCCAACTTTGTCGCCAGGTTGAACGTCGCTCGTGAGATGTTGAACTATATCCTCATGTTCGATGATCGTCGGAATATATGTCGTGCAGATATGCCAGTAGGTTCCGTATGGTTGTGGGCGTACTATGATCGGAATATTACATCCGAGTATCATCCAAATTTCGTCACCTTCTTTCAGACCGCATTGCGGTGCTGTACCAATGTCACCCGCACTTGTCAAGATGGTCAAATTGTACTCGAGGTCCCGGAGCCTTTCTCTTGCTGCCGCAAGATTGAGTTTGGAGGGATAAAAATCAACCATCATGTCCCAATACTCAGCAAAATAGTAGCCTGTATATGTAGCATGTTGACTGAGCTGGTAGAGGGGCTTCATTAAATCTACTCCTTCCTCGTGCTCGGCTGTCTTGAAGCTCGAAGCAGCGAGTACTTTCATCACGTCCCGAGACGAACATTGCCCATCGGCATCGATATTGCCGAGCAGGAATTTGCCGAGGTCAGAAGACCAGAATTGCCCTATGGTTGCATCGGGAAGCCGAAGCGGGTGAGCAAGAACGCGTCCCACAGATTGAACTCTGATTCCTCGAATAGTCAAGCGTCCGGTCGACGTGTCCACCGAAAACGGGTGGCATCGTGTTCGTGAAGGACAGCGGCGGTGATAGGCACGTTGAACACCATCTGGCGGGCCAGCGAGTCCAAACCATATCCGGGGAATCCACGTGGGTATTGCTTCTTGCTCCAGAGTACGTTCATCGGGACCGAGTTCTTCCTGCCAGTAGCTGATGTGTAGAAAGTATTCACCGAGGGCGCCATTTCGATTAACATGATAAGCTGCCGCCTCTAACATTATTTGTACCGACGACTTGTTGTAATCTACATCGATTGAACCTTCCTCATAGTCGTTGGCCAGCTGCATGATGGCATAGAGTCGGTCCTGGCGTTTGGCTGCTACAGCTTCATGACACCAGTGCAAGAGTTCCACCAGTGATAATGATCGATCGCCCTCACTATAGTAATTGCGTAAATGAAATGAAGCGGGGTTTTTAGGCCAGACGAAACTGCGATAAATAGCCTTGCTTTTGGGCTCCAGCGCCAAATTAGTAGCCAGTAATCTGCGCAGGACAGCTTGAAAATCTGCAATGGCTTGCCCGGGAATCACAACAGTCTTGCAATGGAGGAGTATATGCTGAGCGTTCAAGACTTCTTGCTGTATCCAGAGCCGATTCCAGTAATCGTTGGTGAAAAGCGGGAAAACAGGCCTCCAGAAGTACATACTATCATCCCCCAGGCTGGTTACGTTGTCTGGGCTAGGTCGAAATTCACACAGCGCGGCTATAGCTGGATCGTCCTCCACAAGATCAGGCTCGTTGATCCAGATACGAACGGTCTGTGCTTTTGAGTACACAGTCCGCATCATCGCAACTTGTTGCTCCCGTTCTCTTATGTCGTCCTGGTTGATACATATGGCATCAATCCATATTCTAAGAGAATGCGGCTTTTTGCAAATTCGAATATACCTCAGTGCTGTTGACAGATTTGAAGCCAGTGGAATAGCTGCTCCAGCAACAAGAACTTTGTCGACAGGTGCAGAATCGCCCCACATGTATGATAGAGCATCATACTCGACGTCGCTATCGATCGAAGCAACGATGAATCGCCCTCGGAACGGTTCAGTCCCACATCCTGGTTGGAGCTCGAGAATACGGATCTGTCTAGACTTCAAGGGTTCGTAAATGACACGAGGCCGCAAAACTTTGGTGTATCTTGACAGTCTTGGGTGGGAAGCGACCCACTCCTGATAGCGCTTCATGGCTTTGCCGGTGGGAGAAGCTTTCGAAGAAGCTTCCGGAGGGGGGCACTGCATTATAACAGCCCAGGTACGAGGTCAAATTGTATAATAGAACGAGACGAAAGAGGTGAGGATATGTTGTAAGGCTAAGCTGAGGCTGAGGACTGAGACGACAAGGCTGAGGCTATGTTACCATCAGAACCGAGTGTGAGCGACCATCTCTTTCTTGCACGGCAACAGAGTGCTGTACCTACTGCCTCATCGAGCCTCGTTGCGTGTTTGAGCTGATGCCTGTAGTGGAGTGAAGGAAGTCAGTCAGCAGTGCGAGGAAGGCGGAAGGGCAGGCCAGCTGTCGCCAAGACGCTAGCCTCACACTAAGCCTGATCGGTGCTTCAAGGTGAGGGCAGGCTGTGCATGCGCGCGGCAGTGCATCAGACCGCAATCCTAGTGGCTGTGAGTGTTGAGCAAGACAAAGTATAACATGATACAAAGCGATGAGCAAAGTAAAAGTGTATGAAAGTTATGTTACACTAATTCCCAAGCATACCAAAGGAACTCTAGCCAGGTTCCAAAGAAACTCAGGGTGTGACCGTGTTGAGAAACGCCAGAACACCTAAATCTGGTCGACTGATGTCGGATGTGAACATGTAATCCTCATCCAGCCTCCGAAGACGCCACAGCTCCAGCTCCGCATGAAGACAAGATTTTTAAATCTCTAGCTTCGAGTATCCTTCGGCGCCCTCGGCAACGGGCTGAACGCCTCCGTCGACGCTGTCCTGCTTGACGCCCATGCTGTCGTCACCTTTGCCGACACCAAACATCTTCATAGCCTCTGTCAGCTTCTCGACAGCCTCCTCCGGGCTCAAACTGCCAGGCAGACCCTGACCGCCCATGTTGCTTGTGATCTTCTTGGTCGCTTCTTCTAGCGCACGCACTCGTCTTTGGAAGTTCAGGCGGTCCATGAACAGTTGCTGACGGCGACGTTGGAGGTCTCTTCGTTCAGCGGACAGAAGCTTCTCAAAGTCGTTGAAGTGAGCCAACTTGAGTTGCAACTTTTGCAGCTGCAAATTCACTGTGCCAGAAACAAGACGGGTGATGTGACGTTCTTCATGCGATGCCAGTGCTGAGGAGCGGGCAGCAGATAGAGCGAACGGAAGGGTCGCCAGAGGGTTTGAGTCGGATGTGCCGGCCGCATCTTTTGTGGTCAGGGCTGTAGAGTCTTCTGCCGCATCCACGTCCATTGCATCACCAGATTCTGGCTTGACTTCGCTTGTTGCGGTTGCTGAGTCACCTTCCTTCTCCTTCCCTTTCTCCGAAGGGGCAGTTGGTGCCTTGTTGATCTTCTCCTGAAGGATGCGCTTCATTTCTGTAACGCTACGGCCAGAAGCAACGGCTGCTTCAGTCACATTTGCGGGGGCGAGCCCAGCAAGGAAGCTGACGACACTAAGGATAGGATTGTCGGCATGGTGGATAGGCACGCGACCTTCGCTGAGGTACTCCAGGTCTCTCAGGAATTTCCTCGATGGGGCAGCAGACTCTGCTGGGGGCAGATCTGCCTCAATGTACTTGTCCTCAATCTCGAGCTGGAGGAACTTCATCACGCATTGCTCGCGTGTCTTCGTTGAGACGTGGTCCGCCACGCGATTCCAGTCATCATCAAACTCTTCCAGGCCCTCCAACAACAATAGAACCTCCTCCTCTGTCCATTTCTCCTCGGCATCCGCGACAGCCGAGTACTCTGGGTTGGAAATTTTGGCGAAGTCTGCGGAAGATGTACCGGACGGGAAGTTTCCCTCGACGAAACACCTTGGACAAAGGTCGCGCTTCAGACCCCCGGCACTCTTCGTCTGCCCAGGTTGTTCGGCAGGCTTCGTCTCGTGGAAATGTACGCGCGTGCATTCAACACCACAGCTGAAGCAATTGATAACCTTGAGAGGCTCCTTTGCAGCGGCCTCTAGCTCTTTGACATCGGCTGAGCTACCATTCGCGACAGTCTCGCCGTTGGCAGGCTTGGGCTCTGCAGATGCCTCCTTTCCGTTGGCTTCGTATATGTTGCGTCCAGCTAAGGACTTAGTCTCGCTCTTTGCGGTCGGCTGTTGGCTTGCGGCACGATCAGTGCCAGCATGTTGCTTTCCGTCCGTGACCTTTGAGCCGGGTCCTGGTTGGAACGGTTGCAGTCCTCGTGGTGTGTCAACGGTGACGCGGAAGTGGCCGGTGAATGGAGGTCCAATGTTGGAGGGGCGTTCTTGCGGATCGACCTAGGTTTGGTTAGTCGCCATGTGGCCAGCAAAAGTTAAATGTCATACCTGATAGTTGATCAGGCCCCACTGCTCGAGGAAGGCATGCACGCGCATAATAGCGCAAACGTCTCCAGCCAGATTTCGTCGACAGGCGGTGACTGTCAGATACTCGGAGGGATTCAGTCGGTAGGTGTTGATCATGAAGTCGCGGTAATCTCGGTACACAGCAGGCGTCTTGCTACGGTTGCGGTTGTTGAAGAACTCGGGCAGAGCCTTGCGCTCGCGGTAATCGATGTACCGCATGTCGAACCACGTCGCGTAGCTTGGGATGATGGTCGCGTAGGTTTGCGTAACGAAATGAGAACGCGCAGCCGATTGGAGCTCGGCCTTTGCTTGCGCTTCAGCGTCCACAACCTCAGCGCTATCAGCGTCCTTCTCCTTCTTGGTGTCGTCTACGCCGCCCATCTCTTCGTCATCCTGGCCGTCAGCGTCCTCGGCATCTGGGCGCGGACCATCTGGTGCATCGAGGGGATTGTCCGACACGGGCGCTGGTGTCGTTGCGGAGGCTTCGCGGGAGGAGTCCTTGATGACTGAATCCTCAAGCATGTCTAGCAGGGTGTCAATAGGGCCTTGTGGTATTCCCTCCGATCCAAGCATCTCCCTGATGAAGTCTGGGGTGGGCGGCGTCGCGACATTGTCGCCGTCGTAGCCTTCCATGGTGCTGCTTCACAGAATGCGCCAAGCCCATGAGGATGGTTGAGGGTGTGCGCGTTGGATTACGTACCTTGATCAAGGGCGCTGGTGTCTGTAGCACCTTCCCCAGCGAGTGAGGGGTCTTGCGCAGTCACGCTTGCCGTTGCGTCGTCGGCCATAGCTGCCAAAGTGCTCACGAACGGTTGCGGTATGTCGGGGGCTGGAAGGAGAGATGCGCAAAGCAATGGCTTCCACGAGGCGCGACTTTTTCTGCAGCTACGCGATCTCAGTGATTGCGCGCGGGGTGAAGGGCGTGATGCAGCGCGCAAATGAGTGTGGGGTCGGCGGAGATGCGATGGGTGGTGTCGCGTCTGAAGTTCGCGATGCTCTCGGACGCCAACCCTGAGCGAAAGTTACGGAGCATGCCAGTCACGTGATTATCTAGCCCGCTCCGAATGCATGCAAGGCTAGCGCCGGATAACTAACCTTGCCTTGTCCATACCGAGGTCATCGTGCTCCGCGGTGGTGGCCCGCGAATTGCACTTCATTCTGCCCATTCTGCCCGCACTTATACATTTGCCATTCCTTCTTGCTTCCCCATTTCTGTATAAGGTTTTGGCTCATCATGCTACCTACTGCAAGAGGTTCAGTCCTCCGAGCTGCGCGGACACAGCTTCGACGTTCCCAACCCATCGCCGTACCACAATATTCCGCATTCGCACGCTTAGCCTCCACACTCGCCGTACTAGAGCAGAAGGATGGGAAGTTCCAGCCAGCGTCACTAGCAGCGGTTACTGCAGGAACAAAGCTCGGCGGCTCAATAACAGCATTTGTTGCCGGAAGTGGGGTGAAGTCAGTCGCAGAAGAGATTGGAAAGGCAAAGGGAATCGAGAAGGTCATATACGTGGAGAATGGGGCATACGACAAAGTCAGTATTCTGATTACAAGACATTGAGTCTGCGGTCTAACAGACCACTTTAGGGGCTGCCCGAGAACTTTGCGCCACTCCTCGTCGAGAACATCAAGAAGGGCGGGTATACACATGTCATTGCTGGACACTCGGCATTCGGAAAGAACCTTATGCCGCGCGTGTCGGCACTCCTAGACAGCCAGCAGATCTCAGACATCACAGCCATTGAGAGTGAGGACAGTAAGTGGGGCAAAAGTGGCAATCCATCGACCATTGCTGACATCACATAGCTTTCGTGCGCCCCATCTACGCCGGCAACGCGATTCTGACCGTCCAATCGAGCGATAAAGTCAAAGTTGTGACAGTCCGCGGCACCGCGTTCCCAGCGCCAGAAACAGAGGGAGGCTCGGCCACATTAGAAGAGGGCGTTGACCCCAAGACAGAAAGCCCGACGGAATGGATTTCGGAAGATCTCCAGAAATCAGACCGTCCTGACCTCGGCTCAGCGGACAAAGTTGTGTCAGGAGGCCGTGGTCTGAAGTCCAAGGAGGACTTCGACAAGCTAATGCCACCACTAGCGGACGCGCTTGGTGCTGCCATCGGCGCATCAAGAGCTGCGGTTGATAGCGGTTTTGCCGACAACAGTCTGCAAGTCGGTCAGACTGGCAAGAACGTTGCGCCGCAACTATATCTGTGCGCCGGTATCTCTGGCGCCATCCAACATTTGGCGGGTATGAAGGACAGTAAGGTCATCGCAGCCATCAACAAGGATCCTGACGCGCCTATCTTCCAGGTTGCAGACGTCGGCTTAGTAGGCGATCTGTTTGAGAAGGTACCAGAGCTCACTGAGAAGCTGAAGTCGCAATAGTGGAAATGCCATATATTCTGTACATCATGAAAAAATACAAAAATAAAGATTAACCTACAGAAGTACAACATGAATCTTGCTAAAACTTTCATGCGAACCTGGCTGCCTGAAAACCCACCCACTTCAAACTTATTTAATGTCCGAACATTCAGCTGCAATCAAGCTCCACGCACATGCAAAACAAGCTCATCAGATCGACGCTAGCATCACGCGGACCCACATCCCCATTCCCCAGTCGTCAGACCAGACACCCAGCAGGACGCATCACGCACGCGTCAACATGCGTATCAGCGCCATCCATTCGATCCCGCTGGACGGTTTTCCACCTCATCGTCCCGCAAAACGCTACGCATCACACTATAACTAATTAGCACTAGCGTTGCTTTCTCATCATTATCTACCCGTCCCTTCGGCACGATCAAAGACCCTTCGTCGCTACTTGTAATCGTGCTTCTTGTCTTCTCTCACGCTTTGTTCAACTCACCAAGTGATTTTGTGCTGGGTCCCGACGATGCTATTCACCGTGCACAAGAGATGAAGATGCCGCATCCGGACGAGCCTCGACTAGAACCGGACAAACCGGCGACGGACCAGACGCTGAAGAAGAGTCGGCTTGCGGCGAGTTTTCGCGCGGAGAAAAGGTGGTGGAATGTGTTTAAGAAGTGGAGGGATGGGGAGGAGAGTGATTGGTGGTTTGCGAGTACGGGGATACCGTGAGTTCTTTGCTATATTTGGAACGACGAGGCTGTTTGGGCTAAAGCTGTGGCTGGATATTGGATTTGATGTTTTAGTTCAAGGTCATGGATATTGGAATAAGACTGATGTTTGGATAGCCTTTTAGCAGCTACACTGGGCCCACTGGCTAATGTTTCGAGTATTGCTGCGCTGGTGACGAGTTGGCGGCAGACGAATTACATTGACGGGGTTTATGTGGCGGATTTTGACGGTGTGCCGTATACTGATCCTCGCTGGTAAGTTCTTGGACCTCACAATACTAGCTTTATGTGAATCATGAAGTGGACATGAATTCTTACATCGAATAGGTGCTATTGGATCAACGTCGCATCGTTGATCTGTGGGTTCCTCGGCAATTTGTTTCTACTCCTCAACTTTACACGACGTATCCGGTATATTGTCGCACTTCCGGTCACCATCATCCTCTGGTATCTTTCTTCTGGGTTCTTGATCGGCATCACGGCGTGTATGAATATTTATACCCCGCCAGATCGTCCCAATGAAGGCTGGTGAGTTAAGATGAACCCCGAAAGGTTTTGCTCTCAAGCTAACTTTGTTCCAGTACGTGATCTTCTGGATTGTGCTAATCCGCATTTAGTCATGTGAGAATTTGGTCACGATTACTGACGAACTCTTCAGACACACAGGGATTCTGGTATGCTATTGCTGCGGCAGTATTCTACACAATTTGTTCCATGCTGCTCATGGTCAACATGCTCGGTCACTTCCTAGGCCACTATCCCGAAAGCTTCGATCTCAGCGACAGTCAACGCACGCTAATTCTTCAGACCATGGCATTCTTCGTCTGGCTTGGAGGCGGAGCCGCCATATTCATGAAGCTCGAGAACGACGCAGGCGAAGACGGCTGGGGCTTTCCTGACGCGCTGTATTTTTGCGACGTAACTATCCTCACAGTGGGTTTTGGTGATCTCGTACCTACCACGGACGTTACTCGTGGGATCGTCTTTCCCTATTCCGTCGGAGGAATCATCACATTAGCTTTGATCGTGTCCTCGCTCTACAAATTCGTTCGCGAAATTGGCGAGGATAAGGTCATCACAAAGCACGTCAATCGCCTTCGCGAAAAGACACTCAAGAGAACCGTAACATCATCATTTGACCTCCGACACCTTGAACCCAGCGAGCGTCGGCTCCTTCGCAAACGATCTGTCGGAATCCCGCGTATCAGCACACCTGCAAATCCAAGACCACTCCGCACAGCAATGGGCAACACCGTACGCCGCGCCGCGACGATTTCGCGAAATATCGTCCCTGATGCTCTGAAAATAAACAAAGAGCCACAACTCATTCTTATGAAAGAAAAAGATCGCTTCGACGCCATGCGCCAAATTCAAGCCGACACCAAGAAATTCAAGAAATGGATGGCCTTGTTCTGGTCCGTCACTACTTTCTCAATACTCTGGTGTGTCGGTGCCGTGGTGTTCTGGCAAGCGGAAAAGGAAACGCAAGCCATGTCGTATTTCCAAGCGCTATATTTTTGCTACATCAGCTTGTTGACGATTGGGTATGGTGATCTTGCGCCCAAGTCGAATGCTGGACGGTGCTTTTTTGTTATATGGAGCTTGATAGCTGTGCCTACGATGACGATTTTAGTGTCGGATTTGGGTGACACGGTGGTTGATAAGTTTAAGAAGTGGAGTGATGAGTTGGCGGACTTTACGGTTCTGCCCAAGGAAGGTAAGCAGACGCACTCCTGTGACGCTTCACAAGCATATGAAGCGCAAGACCATACGGGTATCTTCAGATCCCAATTACTAACACTCATGTAGGTATTTGGCGTGCCTTCCTCGAAAAGCATCCCTGGCTACTCAACTGGCTCCAACGCCGTATCGACTCACGCCACGCCAAAAAGCGCTTACGGCGAGGTTTTGACACCATGGACCCCAATACCCCCAACAGCACCGCAAACGCAGCTAATTCCACTGATCCCGGAAACCCGCCTGATCCTGATCACGACGTTGACCTAGAACTCACTGAACATCCCACGATACCCGAGCTTGCACAAGATATCGCCAGTATCCCGACACAAGCATCGCTTTCGAGAAGATTGGCGCTAAGCATCAAGAAAGTCAGTCTGGACTTCCGACTTACTACGCCGAAACGGTACACGTATGAAGAATGGGTCGAGTTCACCCGCCTCATTCGTCTGACGACGCCGGAGCGGTTGGATCGCGATCTGGGTACGAGTATAGAGGATGAGAATGAGAATGAAGAGGGGCTGGTGAATTGGGATTGGATTGGGGATGATAGTCCGATGATGTCGGGTATGACGGAGAGTGAGTGGCTCATGGAGCGATTGTGTGAGAGTCTTGTCAGGTTGGAACGACGGAAGGAAGTGGCGTGTGATAGGAGAGAGCTAAGGGTGATGAGGGAGATGGAAGATCGCGAAAAAAGAGGTAATGGTAGTGGTGTTGACGTCGGTGCTGACGGTATTATTGGCCGTGATGTTAATGGTAAAGACAATGGTGGTGGCCGAAGTTTTGATAAAGGTCCTGCTGAAAAGGAGATCCGGGTTAGACCGCCGGCGGAGATAGATTGAGTCTGTACAATATAACGGCTTCAAATCTTCTTCATGCGCAATTTCTTTTTCTACAACGTGACGGACAACTCCTTGGTCTACCACTCGCCCTTCCCATGCTTTACTCTAGCTCAATATCTTCAACAAGCCATTTCCCCACACGATCGCCTGGTTGTATGTCGCTCGATAGGCCTTCGACCAATTCGTGGTCTTGTATGTTCGGTATCTTGGCAGCACAAATATGAATATACGTTCCATTCGGCTGAGCACGAACGACAATTGGAAGTGGGCAGCCCAAAACAATCCATATCTCATCACCTTCTCGTATTGCACAACTTGGCACTTTAGCGAGTAGCTTATCTTCAGTCATGATAATGAAACGGTCGCGAAGCTCTTCCACGACCTGATACATTGCCACCCTAGTGGCAAGGTCGACCCCCTGGACCAAGTCTCCATTGAGGCGGCCACGGGACAATATGTGCTGATTTGCAGTGTGACTGTCTCGTGCCAAGTCGAATAGTAGTGCAAGACCCGATATAGCCGCCTCGTACATGATTATGATAAGCTCTTCTTCGTTGTCTAAATTGGCTTCGATTGGGGATGGACTTGCCTGCTCAGCCATGAAGTCATTCTTGAGCAACTTGCGAAAGTTTCGTAAGGCGGCATCATCAGTCCACAACAGAACCTTGAAGACATCAGTAGATAGCCTCTCCATGCCAACACCAGCGTATACGCGCAGATAGTAGCCGAGTAGTGAGTCAACAAATTGTCGAGGGGTCGGCTGCCGAGTGTTCAAATCGCGGCTTAGGCATCTTCTTACGTAGTCGATTCTGAAACCGCGAAGACGAAGACGTCGAGCTGATATGCTCAACGAGTCTGGACGACAGGTTGTACTGCTATCCAATAGTACGATAAAGAAGCCAGACTCCAAAGGTATGACTCCATACCACTCGAGTGGTAGCCACGTTGGGGCTTGCTGGTATTGGTCAAGGTCGCTTGATTGATCTTCGCGGGCCTGAACCATCTTCGCGGTCAAGAGGAACCTGACATCGTGGTGCGATCGAATATGACAGCTAGCAGCGTCGATTGCTACGCTGACAAGCGATTTCGAATAGTCTACGACGATTTGTCCGTCCTCGTAGTCCGCAGCCAAGTGCATAAGTGCGTAGACACGATCTCGAGGATTTGAAACTCCTAAGTCAGGACCCTGCAGAGAAAGAAGCTCAATCAATGTCCAGAAATGATTTCCTTGCCGGACGTCTCGAGCAGCAGGGGAAGCATGATATATGAAAGGAGCCAAATGCTTGGCCCATGTCACGTCTGATGGCGCTGATGATCCATAGACAGCTGCACTGCGAGCCGAGAGCGCCTCCTGGAACAATGCAATAGATGATCCTGAGATCACAATAGTATAACAGTGGAGAGATATAAACTTGGCGTTCAAGACTTCTTGTTGTATCCAAGCGCGGCCCCAGTAGCTGTTCTGAAATAAAGGCGCTACGGGACCCCAGAAGCTGGGATTAGGGCCGAGTCCATGCCATAAGTCATCAGCAGTCTTCGGCACACTGTCGAAGTTTTGTAAAGCCCGCACTGCCTCAGACTGGCTGTCGACGTGTGGCTCATTGATCCAAATCCGAACGACTTCAGCGCGACTGTAGAGCTGCCGCATTAGTTGTACCTGCCGTGAGCGCTCTTCGAGGTCTCGTTGATTGATGCAAATTGCATCGATCCAGATCATAAGCGTTTTGTCGACGTATCTGAGGTGGCGTAATGCGACGGCAAGATTGCTCGCGACGGGCAACGGCTGACCTGAAAGCTCTATTGTGTCTGCGGAAGCGGGATTCCCCCACATATACGAGAGGGCATCGAAACATTGAGCGCTATCATCGATAGACACGGTAGACAGCTCGCCTTTCAGACCATCCTCCTGGTATCCCGGCAATAGGCGAAGTATGCGGATCTGACCGACACCGAGCGGCTGGTACTGGAAGCTTGACATATCAGGCGATAGTATAAATAGTATGCGAAGGGCCTATTGAGACTTCGTGGGAGTCGAAGATACCAGGGAAGTACAAAATGGGCGTGCTTTAGCGACTGCAAGGAAGCAGGCGTTCGCATTCTTCGCGTATCAAGACATGTAGTAAATGCGCGAAATTGAGGAGGATGGTGAGGCGTCAAATTCGTCCGGCAAGTAGATGAAGCGGCACGCTGCGCTTTCGTCAGGCATCCGAGTCATTGAGGTGTAACTCATGTAGGCAGCGAAAGGATGGCGATAGAGGCTTGAGTTGAGGCGCAGCATGCTGGGTCTGCGTCGTGATGTGGTGGCGGGTGGGGCAGACTGTAAGGTCGGCCTCAGTCGAACACTCTCCCCAAGCATCGTTCCCATGTCCAGTGATCAATGTATTGCCACATTGTATCAGACGATGAGTGGCTTGTCGACATATCGCAGAGGGTGTAGCGCCGTGGCCGATGCCTGTGAAGGGTGACCGTACGCTTGAGCGCTTTAAGGTTTTTGCTGGTGCAGGCTCAGCCTTGAAGAGTGCATCAAGTGGTCGGCTGTGGCCATCGCAACGAATATTTCGTCACTCAGCAGATCAACCTGCTTCCCAGGAAATGAATGTATTATACGGATCTAAACATACTTCAAAGAAATATGCAGGGACATCGAAATGATATTTTGAGTGGCATCCATCCTTGCGAAGTGAGAACTGGATCCATTAAACGGCACAAAACTTCGTGTTGGCGTTGAGACCATCCTCGTTCAGGAGACGATGACAATAAATGCCACGATCAATGGGAATAGGCGATTCGACCTTTCATATTTACAATCGCATGCGTGTGGCAGAGTACAGGTGTATGTTTTCTGTGTGGAGAAAATAGGACACGAGGGCACGTTGAGAGCCAGTCGGCGGCAGCCCAACACACAGTGCGTTGCAGCGGGTCGAGCCGCGGATGGGCTCGCGCGGGCGGTGACTGCACCAACGCTGTGTCCAGCATCGCCCTCCATAATCGCGACTAAAGCTTTCGCGATTCGAGAACTTTCTCCATGGCACCTTCAAGCGCAAGGCAAGATGCCATGACTATAAAGCGACATTGTGAACATGGCAAATAACATGAATCGCATTCGGTATCGCTGTCCAGGTCGAGCGCACTGGAGGATTCTGACGGCGCGCAAGCAATTGTCTTGCTCTCAGCCTAGAAGATACTGCTGCTGGCGTGAGGGTAAAGAGCGTTATTGTTTGGTAATCAAGGAATCACGGAGCACATTCGCCAGGGGACCATAGTCCGGTAATGTTCTGTATTGACCCTATGGTAAGAAGCTCTGAACGATGGGTCATCGCGATGCCCCACATGCTCTTGTGTAGCCTCGCAGCTCGCGCATTGCTTTTGCCATCTCGCCCGTATGCAACTAAAGCGAATCATCGCCCCATCATGTGTTTGTCTCGTATCAAAGCTTGTGGTGTGATTGAAGCAATAAGGACGATTGGGGGCGTGGACGCGAGGAGGGGTCGATCCAAGAGCTGGAGCTAAGAAACCACGCACTGACTGAAGTCAGTCAATTGAACGTCTCCCTATCGTGGTATTCCTTACCCGCGACTTTTTCCGCTTTGGTTTGTGAGCGTTGGTAGATGCTCCTGTCTGTTGTGCTTGCAAGCCATGATTCTTCTCTTGTCGCTCCTTCTGCCTTTGCGCGTCAATGTAGGCGTCAATGGGAGTTTTGGTGAGTTTGTCGACCTCTCTTCGCTTTGCTGGAGCTACGGAACCGGACATTGCCGCTGAGAGAGGCAAGTTGACAATGCCTAGCATCCGGTTCCATTGCAGAGCTCCTCTTATGTATGGGTGCTTTCAATCGTCCTGCGCGAACGCGCACCGAAGCCCTGATGTGTTCACTTGTGATTCGATCTTTCTGCATGCCCGCAACGTCCCTCAAGTCGCATCTCGGCTAGTCTAATGCAAGCTGTGCATGAACCGTGCATACACGTATAACTCATGCGCGCCACCGCACGTGAGGATGACTACGCTTAGTGCTCAGACATCCGTTACATCACTCCGGAATACAATCCTGAATGAGCTTGTATGCCCATCTTGTATCCTTTTAGGAAGTGTGCAGGTTGGAGACCGGATCGGGAGGCATGAGGACGGCGAGGCTTCGGCCACTCGTGGAAACATCCGATTGTCCCTCAGAACGATGGTGGGGATCTGTATTCGACGCGCTTTCAGATAGAAAGCGTTTTCGGGAGTACTGCTATCGCAAGTACGAGGGGCGATGGGAGCGATAGCGGCGTGCTCCGGTGTTCTGCTGTGAAGTGATCAGCTCTTCGCTGTGTACCTAGATACAAATTCCTAGGTAGGCGAATGAATCAGAGGCCTTGGAGGCAAACAGCCATACCTCAAATTAGTCAGAAATGATGGAGGAGCGACGTGGGAACCGCAACTATAACGCACTTTGGTGCGCCGCTTCTTTTGTTGACGCTTTCAGCATGCCAAGAAGTTCCGCATTCGGTTCGGTCCCCTAATGATCCGTCTCTACACGATTCAACTGACACAATGTGCTCTAAAAGGACTGAATACTCTTACCGTTGTAAAGTATGTTGACAACATGACTTTCTTGCCTACATTACAATCACGATCCTTCTCGACGGTTGTCCACTGAAGGAGCTGTAATACGGGCGAGCACTGTCTGTTAGAGTGAGGAGCCTTCTCAGGTGTCCCGCGCAGCTAAGCCACGCTAGAGACCACTTGATCAGAATCGATTGGATGCTGTCGCTGATACGACCCGAGGTCATTGTCCCCGAGTCTCAGATAACAGTTTAGTGTACCAAAGTATTCACGCCCCGCCATGCGTGATACTGGTTCCAACGCACAAGATGCCTCGGTCAAGAGATGAAGCATTGTGTTAGACACAATCTGAGAGCACGTACTCTGTTTGAAGGCTTCCGCCCTTTAAATCGGCTGGAAATTGCTTCGATGGCGCTCACGGACAGAACGTTGACATGGCATGGGCATGTCGTGCTCAAACGCCGGTGGCGCTCTGTCACTCTCCCTTTCTTAGTAATAAACGCCCACTCAAGTCGAATAGCCCGCCATGGATATCAGTGGGAAGCCACTGCCCGCCTTCTGATGGGCGTATACTTCACTTGTGCAGTCCTGCACCTATTGACGACTTGTTTCTCCTTCAGCAGCCCCGAAAAACTGATGGTAATCTGTCCCAAGCCCAGCTACTCATCTACTCAGCTACACACCTCCGCGACCGCCGTAGTGCATTGAGCCGGAAGATCTCTGGAATGACCCTGAGGGAGAGACGTCTGCTAACCTAGCCAGTCTCATGCGCGCTTTAGCCATTAGTAAGTAATGAGAGAGAATATTAACCCGCTCATTGCACACTAAGCCTTGTAGTGGATACTTTACGTGGGATAACTCAGAACCTTCGATCGCAGAGTACGGCTCGCCCCAGCGGCAGCGAAGAGACACCGATCCTCGACGACGAGTTCTTACGAACGATACAAAGGCTACTCGATACTGGTGAAACTCATATGGTGAGTTTATCTGTTAGCGTCGGATGAGGAGAGATATGGACGCAGCACCAGCTCAAGACGATGCTGAGAGCCGGTGAATCTGCTCATGCCGACCAACTGGCAGTCGCTGAGGGCGAGGAGATATTGCCTATTGCTTCCATCACCAAGATACTTGTTGCGGTGGCGGTCATTTTGGCCATCAAAGGGCAACCGTCGAAAAGCGCAGGGCCGGACCTGTGGGCTAATTTCAGGGGGATGGGACACGAACCTTTATCGAAGCTCTACAACCTGCCCAGAAAAGACAGGATGGATGAAACGGACAGCATGGGTGCTCTGGCAGATGATCCAACGTTCTTTGACTTCTTGGTACATCGCGAAAGTCTACCGTCCATGAATCACCATCTCCTCTCGCCAACTGGGCAACCGATGTTACTGCTATCACAGCTTCTTGATGAAGTTCTTGGTCCTATATCTCTTAGCCAGAACACAACGGATTCGACTGGCAATACGTCTAAGCCGACGTATAGCAATGTCAACTACTCTGCCATCGCACTGATCGTCGAGGCTTTATGGGACGGCACCTTCGAAAATTTCATGCATACAACATTGTTCGGACCTCTGGAGATGAACTCCACATCAATCGGGTTTCCTGCTAATAGCACACGGGAAAGTCATGGATGGGTGGTAAACTCGGACAGCAAGCAACAGCGAATGCTTCGACCAAGATACCGACCAGATGGTGCCGAGGCCGCCGCACTTGGAGCATACAGCACGGTTAAAGATCTCGATATCTTTTTTAAGTTCATCTCCGATAGCTTGTATGGCAAATCAAGCATTGATAGGGCTGGTGCGGAGTTTGTCCGCACTGTACTCGAGCTGGAAAACGAAGAAACGAAGTATCGCCCACTTGGCCTTTATACGGCACTACACTCGCCAGAGATTGGATCTTTGTCCATAAACAGTCGGAATTATCCCAAAGCACAGTTTTCCACGTACCCGGTCTTGCCAAGTCAGCCTGAGGAAGAACTATGGACATACTACATGGGTGGGACAGCATTGGGGTGCAGTTGTGCAACTGCGTTCAACCCGCTTGAATTTCTGCACAGCATAGTGGTGTTGACGGATACCTCTGGCCCTGTTGATACTGCCGATCATATAATGCGGCTCATACTGCGAAGACTATGCTATCTTCGTGGCGTGGAAGGAATGCCTCAGAACTTTCCGGACCCTGAGAGTGTGGTCCGTGAAGTTCAGATGGCGATGACTCAGACAACAAGAGATTGGCACAGGAGAGAGGCCGAGGATTTAAGACTTATTGAATCGGCTCTTGCTGTCGATAAAGACCTTGTAGGGGTGTACAAAGGAGTCGGATTCAGTCAATGGCTGGTGATTGATCGAGAAGATGACGGCGACTTCAGCATCATTGTTCGTGGGCCATCAAATGACTCCTCATTTGACAAACTCAAGCTTGTTTGGATCGACGATACTCGAGTCAAGATATGCGTTCGACCACATCTCGCTGTCGACACTTTGACATCGTGCGACTGGTCAAACTTGGTGCTCGAAGTACGAAGTCATAATCGGTTT
Source organism: Paraphoma sp. B47-9 (assembly GCA_001748405.1). NCBI lineage: Eukaryota > Fungi > Ascomycota > Dothideomycetes > Pleosporales > Phaeosphaeriaceae > Paraphoma > Paraphoma sp. B47-9. Next base: position 174,748 of record BCLK01000241.1, read on the forward strand.
GTGAGCGAATTGATTCGAGGGACCTCGATAGGCGACGATCGATATGTAAGGCAGGCCTGAGGCTTTCGGATTCGAATTTACATGTTGAAGTGTATCTAGAGCTAATGGCTGAGCTGCCCACCTGTCATTCAACAAAGTTAGTGAACGCGACAGCAAGCTGCAAGTCTGTTAAAATATTGCGGGAGTTAATCTGAATTATGGAGCTACCAGATGTTCATCTCCTGGAACTATATCCTATCGCTGAAGAGAGCCTGATTGTCTCTCAACAATTGGTACCCATGAGACAGAATTCCATGATATTGAAAGCACACTGGCCATTTTCACAAGATCCAACACAGTCAATAGCGAGTGAGACGACAATGATCAAATTTTCTAATTGCTTTGACTGATGAACACAACAACGATTGCCGAATATCTGTGTGCACGTCAGCTTCTTCAATCTGGCGAAGTAAAAATTTGTCCAGAGGGATTCTATGCACATACGCTGCGATGGCCCCAAAATGGTCGCCCGCACTGTGTTAGCGAACGCCGCGTTCAACACTGATACCAAGACAATCAAAACAACGATTATGGCAAGACGGACTTTCTTGCTCGAAACTAACGTCAAGGCTAAGACTGGCAGTAATTGTATCAAGCAAAGACAGATCCCCACTATTGCAAACTCAACAGTTTTGAGTTTCTTCTCAGAATACATCGTGACTTCTGAAGAGCCTGCTTGTTGCTTCTATATTTCCTGTTAGTTTTTACTGCAAAAGAAATGTGACCAAGCTGCGGGGTGTCATACCTCTCGGAATGCAAGGCTCAAACGGTGATGTCTTCCAACGAATCTGTGGAACCAGGTCCTTGGTCCAAGAACGGTCGAAACCAATGTCGAGCGTCCACTTTCGACGTCATAGCTATCGAGAGCCTCGCGGAATGCCGAACCCTCTGGCATCACTTTGGGTTTGACGGCTTGCAATATCTGCACAACATGGGGATCGGGAGCTTCGCTATGCTTGATTTTCGCTAGTGAAGAAATAGCATCCCCTGAAAAGATCCTTTAGTTTTTCGCTGTCGAAAGATACCGATACAAAGGTAAAAATCACTTACCGTATGCTTTAATGGCATCTGGTAATTCTGCCAAGATCTCATCAGAAGGCTTGCTGGGTTCTTCGCAAGGTTTTCCATCGATCAGGTTTCGCTCGAAGACAAGGTGCTCCCTGATCTTTTCCTCTATTTTAGTGAGCCGTTCTTGGACAGCGAGGAAGTTGATGAGATGAAGAGTCTCGTAATTACTGGTAATCCAGAAGTCGCTGTCGCGACTGATATGAACAGCAGTCTTATTCAATCTCACAATTTCATTTGTTATCGACATTTTTGTTTGCGAGACAGCTTGAAAGCACTGCGGTGGGCTTTTAAGACGGACTAACGACTTACACTCTCCTCATGACCCCCTTTAAATAGGCATACATGAAGGGTGGTTGTCTTGTTGCAACAAGCGCGCGGCAACATCATTGGGTACTGCTAGTTGTGGCGCTCAACGCCACGAATAGTAATATTAGCCCAATCCCCGGCGCTAGCATTAGTGCCTGCGATGCAAAACAGTTGAAACTTTGGTCGTATCCTAGCCACACGAATCCACCAAATCAAACCATTGGGACAATCTTCGACACCCTTGAGAAATGACTATTCGCGTGGGCGCGTTGTAAGATCGGCCAAGGAGTTAACTGTACAGCTCTGACCGGAATCTTCAGCGGCTGACACTGAATGCTTGACATAGACATTTAGGCTCGATTTTACATGGCAGAAAACGAAATGGTCCGGTTTGCGATTTATGTTCCATCTTCGTTGAAATGGACGCTATCTGGAGCCTAAGCGGAAGTTTTGTTGACCTTTTAGCAGGAGGTTTGGCGAGAGGCGTGCAAAACCACGAAAATATGCTTGCGAATGAAATAGTTACTGAACCACATCAGAAAAAGCATAAAATATACTCAACCCGTGATCAGCCTCGACGAAAATAGGGGAAGAGCAACCCATATGAGCAAATGCTAGACTAGGCTGCGGGCCACATTGTCAGGTTGCGGATACAGTAACCAAACATCAACCACGGTCCGAGATCAGCAGAGGGAACTGACGTCGAAGACTGAGTTGCCCTCTTGCAAGTTTAGCAGGAACCGATCGCTCCCCATTTGCAAGGTACTGATCGTGAAACGACGTCATGGCTATGCTCTGTATAAGATCACTTGAACGCGACGAAGGGCGAGCTCAGCAGAACTCTTCCGAGCATAAAATGTGGAGCAATCGCGCTGAAGTTGCTACTGTATGGCTGAGCCTCTCCGTGAACGATATGTCGAAGTTACAGCCCGGTGCGAGACTGTTCATCATGGTCTGGGAATACTGTTCAAGGATAATACACCATATTCATTCAAATAGATGTAGACTGAATGTAGCGGAAACGTAGTTGATTCTATCCAGGTCAAATATGCCGCTGTGCGTCAAGTTTAGATTGCGTCGCCTGGACCATATCCTTAACAACCGTGCATCCATACGTTTACCCCTCACCCAAGATCTGATATGTCAGAGAATAGATGCGCGTCATGTGACGACCGATGATGATTCGAGTTTTCTAACAGTTGCCTGAGCTATCCCTTAGTCAGCGCGAGACCACTTTCTCGACCCAAGTCGCGCTTCTCACCTTCACCAGTGGAGGATCGCAACGTAGATTCCGGCAATTGTGACGCCGCCAATAACAAACACGGAGATGATTTGACCGGTAGTCATCTCGTCGTGACTTCGATCGCTTCTAGTAGAAGTGTTTTCAAAACCATTCGCGAATGAACCGTAGTTATTCGGTGGCTGAAATATTGGGGCGCCCATAGCTGGGTCAATGGCGGGATCAGTGTATGGTGGCGGGTCGTCCATTGGATGCTATAGAAGGATGAGTGAATGGGTTTCCTGAAGGCGGCGCATTGATGCTCACATATTATGCCTGCTTTTGATTATGCCGGAGAAAAGAGAGAAAGGACAAAGCCATCAATAAGTCACAAGACGAATGCGGGAGTGCGCTGTGATGGATGTAACGCGGCGTGGGCAGATTGCAACCTTGAAAGGGTGCCTTGGAGAGTTGCGTATCATGAGGAAGAGACTTCGAGTTATGGCAAGACATGGGGGGATTCGTGCCATAAATGGCTGTGGTGAGGCTGTGTGACTTCAGGTGCAGATGAAACGTACGCACCCTGCTGGGGCACAGTGCTTGGCAGGACAAGGGGCGCAAGCGCCGACTTGACCGGCCTCCCCAACCATCTTCAGTATCGTACGAGTACCTGTTTTCCATGCGAACAAATATAGACTGCGGCACGGCTGATTATGGGCTATTCAATTTCCTGTCGATTGATCGCCAAGAGCGGCGTCTCGTGCCTTGGGTTGCAGTACTCACGAGCACCACGCCGCTGGTAGAGCGCTAGCAGCAGTAATGTTGTGAGCGGACGCCGCACTCGGAGTTTAACCGATTTGATCTCGTAAGGTCATAGAAGTTTAAACTTGCGGTTGCAAGCGCTGTTCTCCCTGTACTTCCCACAAGTGAACACGCGAAGGCTGATTTCGCAGATTCGACCAACGGAGCAGGAAGACAGGAACATGTCTACGAGACTGCATAGCTCTGTGCCACCCTCAGTAATCGCCCGGTAAATTCTTGAACCATATGTCCGATCACTGCATTGGTTGGAAAATTCCGATCACTCGCACAAGGCAAAGTAGACAATGCTGCACATTCACGCTGTCGTTCTCTACGGTTGCATCGTGGGTCCTCTTCATCATGGTCAGCCCCCGTTCCATATGCTTTGATAGTCAGAATGTACAGCATTCTCAAAGTCAAAGTCTGCCTTGAGGTATGATGTACGTACGTTACAATGTAGGCTATGTTAGATGGGTGGTGTGGATGTATAAAGGTCACAATAAAATCCTCAGTACATAGGAATATCGATAATTGTCTTCAATCAATTCGGTTCATACATCGCACAATGATTCAAATCGCAACCCTTGCGCTTACTCTGATTCCTTTCCCTACGTGGGCATATCCGACAGAGGCTGTTGTCAGTCACTCGTCGCTCAATATCGCGAAGCGTAATCCTTGCGATGGTGTCAATGCGGAGCCTGTCCTATATCACGATTATAAAGGCGACGTTTGTCCTCCACCCTTCACGTTCACGTCACCTGGACAATGCCAAATGAAGCGATACAAGCCGAAAGGCAACATATTCCAGCACCTTTACTGCGGTGGGTACTGCGAAGAGAATGTGCGTACAGGAAGAGTAGGTTTATAAGACATTAGCTAACCAGATTCTTTCTAGGTCAGATTCTTCTACGGCCGGGAAGTTATGTTTTTGGCCAGCCCCTATTGCCATGGGCCCATGACATGCACAATTACCGACACAGAGACGACGGCCTGGGCATTCTCGATCTCATTCCCGCAATTCAGTGCGAAACTTACAGAAATTTTCACGGCCGGGATCACTGGTAGCATCTCGAGTACGACCAGCACCGCAAAGGCGATTGCCAAGGCCGTGAAGCTCGAACAGAACGAATGTGGATACTTTACTTGGATACCGATTCTCAGGGAATCATGGTTAGTCTCCCTTGAGTAATCTTTGTGCTGTGCTGTAGGACATGCTGAACATGCATGAGTGCTTAGCCGAAGGCGCTTCTACTCACAACAGAACTTTGAGCTGACAGTTTCATAGCGGAACCTTCACCGGTGAGGGCGATTTTAAGGATATTGCTCCAGGCCACCCAGAAGGATTGTGCTATGATGGGAAGCTGGTTGAACCAAATACTTGTGTTACCGTGCCCAACGCAGTCAAGGGCACAAAAGGTGACCCATGGGGCATCACAACCCTCGTTCGTGTGGATTGCCGGACTCATGAGCCTCTTCCAGCTGAATGGTAAGCTATCCCTGCTGTTAGGGTATCCTCCTGTTAGGATAGAGAAACAATTGCTGACGGCTCGTAGTAAGCAAGTTTCCGTCTGCGCAATTAGAGACTCACGGTAGCTTATATTGAGCCGGCTGCTCATTGCTAACTTTTTATAGTTCAGGATCCAGCTTACAACAATCCCGGAGTCCCACTTGATCGTGGACTGTATCAATCTTTTGCGGAAACATTCGAGGACAGTGACAAGATACACGGGCAAACTTCGGAGATTGATTGTAACATACAAGATGTTAATCAACTCGCGAATCGAGAAGACTGCTCAGCAGCAATTGCAACTGGAATGTTAACACCAGTGGTTGCGTTACTGGCAGGCAGAAAAGACGGCCAGTGGTGGGCATCTGTAGGTGAAATCTGGTCCTTCAACGGTACTAACAGCTAACTTTGGATCAGAGTGTGCATTCATGTGCTTTACAGATCGAGTACGAGCAGGACTGGACGGACGACTGCTTCGTAGGACTGACCGAAGTCTTGAGAGCGGCGGCTGGTATCATGAACACTTGCAAGGCTCACGGGGACAAGATTGGCGGGGCAAGAAGATTTCGCAACGATGGCCGGTGTAATGCGACTCTTCGTCTTGCGAATACAGCTGGAAGAGATAGGCCACAAGATGCGAGTCCCCTGGTTCCTTAGCACCAAGCTACAGTGTTGCTAGGCTTTGTTATTTACTTTTTGATTGACTTAAGGTGGTAGGTATTACGAAGGTCTACCTCGTCTTAGCAATTGTGCTTGCATTTTCAGGCCTCTTAGCTATGGCGCGGCGCAAAATTTCTGCATCAGTATAGACCGTATGGCATTTTAAATCTGTGTTTTATTTCTTCTCAGTGTGTTTTCAAATGGAAACAATTGAGTGCAAGCAACGCCATTGAGTGATCCTTCCCGTGAGTTTTATGTTGCCCTTCCCGTCGGTCTCCCTCGAGCGCTGCGTCCATACCAACCGATTTGCAGCCTTTCTATGAAGAATGAAGGTGGGTTTGGACTCAAGAATCTATTCAACATGGCCTTCATATCGTCATTACTGTCCTAACAAAGAAGTTCCAAAGCGGCTTTGAGACCTGGTCTGGGTGCCATAGTCGGTTCAGAGAATGGTAATCGTCGTTGTAGCTTTAATCACTTGGCAACTAATTGTTGTCCGAATCATGGCATCTCATCGCAATCACCCTTTGTTAGCCGTATTCATGGTCTACTATTATCTTCCAATGATGTTTTATACAACGGCTTCAAAACGTCATGGCCCGCTGCCACCTTGACTCACGACGCAGCCTGGACTCTTGTCACCTGTGATCATCAATCCCAAAATCTGCCCCGCCAACAATCTCCACGCATCTGCGCCATTCGAAATTTTCATAACTGGTTGAGCCCAAGTACTGCGAAGTCGTCGTAAATGCCTCGGAAAACATCACGACCGGCTCACGCACGAAGTAAGCCAAACACGAACTAGATCGCACACACAACTTAGTGTCACATTGACATCTCGTCTACGGAGGAGTAGGCTCACACTGCAAATACGACAGTTACGCAAAATGTGATTGTAAAGATGGTACAGAGGCGACGCATTGCGGTCTCTGCCGGAAATGCTCGAGCGCGGTAGCAAGAGGCTGTAGATATTGTGATAGCTCGCCGAAACAACCTACAGAGCATATGTAATTCGCCAGTACAGGAAAGATGATAGCAAAGTCGCCTCAGTATTCTAAAATGTAGTCGGCGGGACGAGGGCCAAGACCTGGCAGTCCGATTACCAACACCCAGATTCGCAACGAAGTCACTATTTTTGTCCGATCATGAGCCTTAAAATTCATACTACTGAATATACGAATCGTTTTGATGGGGAGGCGGGCGACTAGACTGCCGATGATTGATCTAACCGTTGTCAAAAAAGACATGCGCCTTTGTACTGCATAATTTCATTGGAATACGGTGCAGTCTCACCGGTTGTAGAATTGTGTTGTTCGACAAGTGCCTTGTACAAGGAGTCCTGACGGCTGCAGGACCTTGCGACGAGCTCAAGATTATGTCTATAGATGGGACAAGACCGCTCGGCAATAACACAAGCTCTTCAAACGCAGGCTAGTAGCTCATGCATCTAGTTTGTATAGGAATGTTTCGAAGATGTTGTAGTTATTATCTCGTAATCAGCACACCAAAAATTCGAGACATCATCATACAGCCATAGTTGAAGTGCGCAGCCGAGGATATGTAGCCTAGTATATGTGCCTATCTTCATGCCACCTTTTCTTTACATCAGAACTCGTTCAAATAATCCCCAACAAAATTCTTCGCCATCTGGTCTACGCTACCATATGTCGCGTCCACGCCAAACCACCCAGCCACGTCTTTGACGGTACCACTCAATTGAGTTAACGCGTTCTCCGCGAACCGGTGCTACAATAAGCGTCAGCTCGAAGTGTCCCACACTTCAAAGATCCACGTACCTGGTACGCCCGGTTTCCTTTGTCGTGGAAGACAAGGAAGCGCTTTGTCTTCGCCTTGTCTTGACCATACTGGAAATCATTCGTGACTTCTAGCGTGAATTTCTCGCCAGAGCAACGAGCTTTGAACTCGTCGACTTTGCTGCACTGAACGAAGAGGCCACCTTCGGCATCTCCTACAACATGAGCGTTAGTGCATGTGCCTGATGTGTTTGTGTAATTGTTGGAGGGAGTAATGTGGGCTCACGAACCACCAGATGGGACCGTGTAGTGGGCGAAATAATAGGAGCCTATCACGACCTGTCCAATGCTTCGCGCATAATGACAGAGAGCTGGGCTTGATGTTCAGCTGGCAATGGAAATGGTGGTGACTTTCCACTGCTGAAAGCAGCGCAAGCGAGCTGCTAGTAGACAAGGTCACAGCCAGACGGTGCATTTAGTATCCACACATTGGCCTAACCATTGTTCCCCGCGGAAGGTACAATAGCCGTGGTCCAACTCGCAGATTGTATGCTACTTGTTTGACGTTGAGAATAGTATATACGTCCAGTTGGTTGTGTAATCTGCTCCAGTTCGATACCCAGCAGTGAGGGCTGCAGTTCTAGATCCAACACTGCAAGCTGAATGGATTACGCATCTTACATGGTATCATAACACGTTCATAGCAGCGAAGTATTACCATTGTCCCTCATTGGCTCGTCGTTTTGGCGTTGCGGGACGAGTCGCGCCCTCCGGCGCTAGATGGAGCTCTGTCGATACGCTACTGTATTGTGACTGTTGACCCCTGGACATTAGGACGAAAATGGACATTCCTTTCTCAAGGCGTCTTGCGCATCGCTACTTCCGAATGTTTGCCACGGTGCAGTCTACTTAAGGATATGTTCGATCTCACAGATTGGGAAGGGTGCTCGTGTATATGAGCTTACGTATATTGGGTATCTTACTTGGAAATAACTTTTTGGTACCAAATCACTACTTTTAAGAAGCCAGCTCAATCACTCCACTCCATAAGCGTGACCAAATCGAGCCGCTTAATTCAGCCTCGGGAGAACTCTGCAGCTCTTCAATTGAACGCATCATTTCTTCAACATCGGCATTCCAAGCCAACACGGCGTCCTTTTCATCTCGGATCGCCATGTCATTAGGGGCTAGCGTAACCGCCTGCTCAATGAGCGTGACCGCTCGTACCCGATTCGCAGATTCCCGCAAGAGGCGAAGGCACTTGGCTTGTCGATACATCATTTTCCCCATTTGCTGGTTGCTGGGTAGCCAGGTCGCACCAGCATGTTGAGCGAAGCGTGCACTGGTCAATTCGCATTTGCGAAGGTGCTGGAGCGAGAGACTGCCGTTTTGCTGGAGCAAAGGGACGTCTGCGTGTGCGCTGGCCATGTCAACCTGCAAAAACGCAGCCGAAAGGAGATTAAGCGTGAAATAAAGATCGGCGGTCTCGTTGACAAAGTCCACACCGCCAGATTTCTGAAGGCTGAGCCATGACGAGCTGTGGCGCATGCGCTCGAGAGTGTGCATTGCGTAGTTCCAGGATTCTGATGCTGCATAGTGATTGTTTTGCTGCCATTGACGCTTGCCGACATCGACACCGGTGTGTATCTCGCCAAGGGTTGCTTCAGGGTCGGTCCAGCGGGGCTTTGCTACCTCGTCGATGACGTTCCTCGCGATGATCGGATCGACAGGACCGTTTATCCGCAAGTTTGGAATGCCGCGGAGAAGAGTCGCAATAGGTTGTAACAGATACCCCTGAATCTTTGGTGTAAAGAAATTTGCGTAGGCGTAATTGAATTTGATACTGGCGTTCACCGACGTATGTTCGTTCGCTGTCGCGTTGGCGTCTGTCATTACGCTTTCGATATCGAGCTTCTTACAAACTGTTGGTAAGTCTGCGCGTAAAACCATCATCTCAACATCTGGGACGGTGATTGGCATGGGCGCGAATACTGGTTTCGACAGCGTCAAGTGCATCAGATAACCATTGAACTGGTCTACTTTCCGCGCGTCGGTCGTCACCACGGGAATGTCACCTTCGAGGAACATACTCCGAACATCAAGTCCTCGGCATGTGATACGGACGAACTGATTACGTTTGGTCATGTGGTCGAAGGCCTCATCATGTATCTGCTTGTTGGTGCGCAGTAGGGAGAATGCTGGATAGCTTTGGTATCGCCTGCTCAACGTGCTCGTGAAGCGTGGCTCAAACTCCAGATCATCATCCCATGAGCAAAGAAGGAGGTCGTAAATGTTGTTGCGAATCTCTCCAGGAAGGTCGAGAAACCGAAAAGGCGTAGGAAGGTAGGTCGACATATTGGCTTAGGGATTTGAAGTGCCGCAAGTGGGTGTGTCGCTAGGCGGGAAATGATGGACTCGTTGTCGCAAGGCTCGGCACAGAGATGTTAGCCGTTGGTAGAGTCGCGTGGAATTGTGGCTAGGAATGATTCGTCGACTTCGAGATGGCGTTTGTAGAGTAAAATGTCGCTAGGTTTCTGTCGATTTGCAAAGGTATCAAGAGTCAAGATTAGGATGGAAATGCTGTCGTGGTGGCTGTTGTTTAGACTTGGCGTAGCGGTGTTGAGTTGCACTTATACTGCGCATGAATGAGGCGGACGTGGTTGAAAAGTTAAAAGTGACTTGTGGCTTAAGATTCGCAATTCGCAGGAAAATTCGCGTCGACCAAGCTCGGTCCAGTCTCCCGTGCAGCTGACATGGACGTCCCTCTCACAACATTACGGGCGCACGGCCTATTCATATGCTGGCGGTGAAACACGGCGTGCCCTGGCTAGTGGATCCCGAGCTTGATGCAGTAATGGCGAGCTGTGAAATGACTGGTTATGGCGGATCCGCAGCCGCGAGAAGGTCGAAGAGAAAGATGCGGAGAAGTGAAGATGTGGCTTGCTAAAGGTGCTAAAGACGTACAGTGATGTAGGCTAAGTGCGCTATGCTGAACATGGCTTAACGTCGCGCTCCTTCCCGAGACCAGATTTTCAGCTCTCTCCGTCGGAAAACTACCCGAACGTGAAACATTCGGCCAACACTCGACGGGCGCTCGGAAGACATGGAGATTATTCGGACCTACTCCGCAATTTCAACCCCAGATTCTCAGCGAGAGGTGGCTTGAAAATGGTTTCATCTCGTTAACCTTACCCCTCTCTTGTAGCTGATGATTCTTAGGTTCGAGTTTACCACCTTGCCGTAGCCATTGCAATGAACAGGTCTCTGGCCGTGATGTGCTATACAACGTTGGATGCCTTGTGCAGCACAGCAATTTGGAGGCCATGCGTAATCCTAGGAGAACCATCAGAGTGCATATTTTACGACCACATCAAGTAGTGATGACAATGTCTAGTGGGAAAGTGCCTACATCGATCTCGTCTCCGCCTCATTCGCGCTCTTCGATTCTCCACCGCAGGAATGCTCACTTATGAAGTGAGTCATATCACTCGCTCGTACGAACACTCAACACCTCTTTAGTATCCTGAGTATGATTGCATGTCCAACCATTACAGCTGTAACGACTGTGTGCAGCTTGATTCCCTTGGCAGACGCTTGCTGGAGTTTGACATGCATGTTACCAGACTTATCATTAATGTACATGTCTCTCCAAAACCACCATTGGGAGACGAGATAGGAACAAATGGATCAGGTCCTACACGTCGAAGATACATCAACACTAATGATCACTGCAGTAGGCGCAACGAGGAAATGGGCACATTGAACATGATGGACAGCGAGCTTTGAGAATCTAGTTTTGTTTCGATTGATTATCAAAATAAGTTGTCTACACCACCTAGAAGCCCGTCAGTAGTCTGAATCTCTCCCACAGTTTGAAAATACAACTATGCTGCTACTTTCTCTCGACATCAATCTGCGCGAGCCATTCCGGGTTCGTGAGGTTTGTTAAATCTCCCAAATCCCGACGGATGATCAATTCCATACCACCAGCAAACCCGCGAAGTACGCCGAAGACTGTTTTGCAGTGTTTGTGTTCACAACTCCCGTACAACTCCTCACTTCCACCATCAAACGCGAACTTGACGGTTGCCATGTCGAAATACCCCGTGATTATGTCTTGCTTCGTAAATTGTCTGAAAAGTGCTATGGACGTCTCTGGATTTGCTGTTGTCAGGTGCGGACAGATATATCGGTCCTTTTTAGCCAATGCAGTGTATATTTCAAAGGCAGATACATGAACTGCAGGAGGTCGACTCATCAATGCCAGGACCTTTTGGATTTGGTAGCGTCCACCTGGCCGTTGCAGTGTCGGAATCTCCCTCCACTTGTTGTGCGCTGTGTAGGTGCAGCATTTCAGAATGGAAGCGCGCGAGCTGCCCTTTGATATTGCTCGAATTTGGTTGCGAGTGAGGTTGGCGTGCTCACAGAAGCGGACTGAGGCTGATGCGGCGATGCATACACGTGTTGTTGTAGCCATCTGAATCTGTGATTCGGTGAAGGACGATCGTGGGTGTTGTTGGAAACGAGTGGTGCAGAATGGTCGATGAATTCTGTGCATCCCCATTTCAGCTTCCGTTTCAATGAAACGAGTGAGGAAGTCGCGCTCCAGTCTCGTTATCAAGGCTCGTCGATCTTCAAGGTATGCGTGTGTGTCTCCGTGCAAGTCTCTTCGACAGGCTGCTCGCAAGCTCATTATGTCGACGATGGCAAGTCGGTTTGTGATGTCATCTAGGAGCTCTTGAGGAAGACAGTACAGCGCACTGGATGCCATGTTGAGCTCGTAGCTGTTTCTTGCAACCTGTCTCGCTCGTCGACGTTCATATAGGGCACGAAGACCTAGTAATGCATTGGCAATGCTCGAGGTGGACGGCCTGATAGCCAATGCAGCCAGAAGGTATGCTGCTTTAATAAAGTCGACCACGTATATGGCTACCAGGATGATGAACGACATCTTGCGGGGATGTTGTTGGGTTGATAAGATGCGTATGCGTATCTATGGTGACCACAGGCGCATTGTTACATTTTCTCGCGGGTGACACTCTCCTTCAAAGCCACGTTTTTAGGATTTGGGGCCAGGATCGAAAGTAAGTGTGCTGAGGGGTGCTCACGTCCTTTCCCAGTACCGTGGTCCAACGCTCTTGATGATGTAGCGTACCAAGGGATATTATGCTGAGCATTAACGTCATTGAGGTATGCGGGATACGGATTGAGAAGGAAGATAGGCTACTTATTCACTAGGTTTTCATTGTAGTATGGATTTCGATGTCCGAAATCACATATGAGCTCGCTCATACGTAAAAGCTGAGGCGGGCGTTTGAAGCCCCTGTTGGCTCAATGTCTCTATGAGGATCTTAAACCACATGCAGAATTTAGGCGCCAGACTGCCCGAAAAGATTTTTTTCCCAATACCTTATTGCTCATCAAATCGACCTTGCTAGCCGCGGAGCTGATCGCATATCGCTGTATGGCATGAAATATCTCAAGCACTTTTGTGACGAGACTTGCAGGCATAAGGAAGAGTGTCATAAGCCTCGCGCAGTCATCACCAAAAGGGTTGCGCGATACGCCAGGATATAATGAGGAAGCCTTTCTGTGGTGAGCCCTCCAGCCTTGCGTTCGTCTGACTCTGGACCTGGAACGTTCAGGCATAGCCGTGTGCCAACTCGCAATGCTTCAGGCACGCTCGAGCTGATTTTTGCGCAACGAGAACTCGCACGAACACGTGCTGTTCTAGATTTCTAGCGTGGTGGCCTGAATGAGCTTTCGGTGGAGTTGAAGTCGTGCGAGGTGGAAAGTTCCTCGGCTCCTTTTGAGACGACTGCCGAGACATACCGTGCACCGAGCAGCCTCATCAATATCAATATTCAAGCATTCTCTAGAAAAACTGCGAGAAATTGAACGAGTTTCCGTTGACCCAGCTGTTCATAGACCTAGTAATCTCATCCATATCTCTTTCAGCGCGTCAGGCGTATTGAAGACGGTGTTGCCACGGCTTCAGCTTCTTCAGCTAACCGGCCGTGAGCCGTGCTACGCAGTGTGGAGATAGTGGGGGAGCTCGCCGTATCCTCAAGTGCCAACACCACAACCGCTACAATTTAGGATAATTTCTAGCCTTGGTATTTTGTTCCTTTGCTGCGCGCGTGTGTATAAGAAGGCTCCGAGAGTCGCACGTCTGACACCGGACTAGCGGCATCAAGGTCATCCCCCTAACAACGTCCTCACGGTCTGATGTCACGAGGGCCGTACTAACCTTATCCGACAACCTCGGCTCACACACACCTGGAAGCTCGATCCATTCACAGAGCCGCCAACGCCGACGACTACGCGCGTGCTGTTTCCGCCGAGGTGTTTGAGTGCCAGGGCCTAGAAATTCGATTGTCATTTCCCACCCCTGCCGTCTTCAACACATTTATTTGTGATGTTCAGCAGAGTCGCACGAGCGCGACTTTCCGCCTCGACACTTCGCAGACCGGCGATCACACAGCAGACACCCAGAGTACGTACAAGTGAGATATCGGAGGTTGTTAGGAGTGGTAGCTGACCTAGTACACAGATTCTCGCAATGGCACCCGCACGGAAACAGTCTTCGCTGCCAGCAGGTACGTCCCACATAGAGGCCACGAACATTCATTGTAGCTAATATTTACATGCAGGCTACAAGGAGGACCACAGCAAGGGCCCTATGCTGCGGTTCGAAGATTCTCTTCCCCGTCTTCCTGTCCCCACACTAGAGGAGACCGCCAAGCGATACCTCAAATCCGTTCACCCGCTCCTCTCCAAGAATGAGTTCGATGCGACCACAAAAGCCGTGAATGAGTTTGTTGCGCCCGGCGGGCCTGGCGAACTGCTCCAAAAGCGCTTGATCGAGCGGAGAGAGAGGCCAGATGTCAAGAACTGGATATACGAGTGGTGGAACGATGCTGCATACATGTCCTACCGCGACCCGGTGGTGCCCTATGTCAGCTACTTCTACTCGCACCGCGACGACAAGAAGCGGAGAAACCCAGCCAAGCGTGCTGCTGCTATTTCGACCGCAGTGCTTGAGTTCAAGAAGATGGTGGACAACGGCACTCTGGAGCCAGAGTATATGAAGAAGCTGCCCATGGCTATGAGCTCATACGAGTACATGTTCAACTACTCGCGTGTGCCCAAGAAGCCTGCGGACACCGGCATCAAGTTCCCCTTCAAGGACAACCAGCACATCATTGCTATCCGCAAAAACCAGTTCTGGAAAATTCCTCACGAGATCAATGGCAAGCAACTGAACACCAGCGAGCTCGAGCTGCAATTCCAGCGCATCTACGAGAAGGCCGAGAAGTCGCCCGCCGTTGGTATCCTATCGTCGCAAAACCGTGATGTGTGGTCAGACGTATACGCTAAGCTCAAGTCAAACGATGTCAACGCTGCCTCCATTCGCGACATTGAGTCTGCTTCCTTCGTTGTCTGCTTGGACGATGCGTCCCCCGTCACACTTGAAGAGCGCGCCCACCAATACTGGCACGGCGATGGCGCCAACCGCTGGTTTGAGAAGCCGCTCCAATTCATCGTCAACGAGAACGGCACGTCTGGCTTCATGGGCGAGCACGGCATGATGGACGGCACCCCAACCCACCGCCTCAACGACTACGCCAACCAGCAAATCTTCACCAACGCACTCCCCTTCGACGACCCCAACGTCCGCTCCGACCTACCCAACCCCAAGCCCCTCCGCTTCGTCCTGAGCGCCGATCTCCAAAAAGACATCGCCGACGCACAAAACCACTTCTCGCAGCAAATCGGCGCGCACGAGCTCCGCGTGCAAGCCTACCAAGGCTACGGCAAGGGACTCATCAAGAAATTCAAATGCAGCCCCGACGCCTACGTGCAAATGATCATCCAACTCGCATACCACAAATTCTACGGCAAGAACCGCCCAACCTACGAATCCGCCGCCACGCGCCGCTTCCAACAAGGCCGCACCGAAACGTGCCGCACCGTCTCCGACGAATCCGTCGCCTTCTGCACCGCCATGGCCGACGCCAACGCCAGCGCCGAAGACTGCCAGACGAAATTCCGCGCAGCGCTCAACGCACACGTCAAATACATCAGCGACGCGTCTGACGGCCGCGGCGTGGATCGCCACCTTTTCGGGCTCAAGAAGTGCATCAAGGACGGCGAGGATGTGCCTGCGCTATACAAGGACCCGGCGTACAGTTATAGTTCGACGTGGTTTATTTCGTCGTCGCAGCTGAGTTCCGAGTACTTTAATGGGTATGGCTGGAGTCAGGTTGTGGATGATGGGTGGGGAATTGCGTATATGATTAATGAGAATAGTATACAGTTCAATATTGTGAGTAAGGGGTTGGGATCGGTAAGTCTATTATCTACGCTCTGTGCTGGTGGGCTGAATGCTAATGTTCAAACAGGAGAAGATGAGCTTCTATCTCAATGAGGCGGCGGGCGATATTCGGGATCTGATGGTGCCTACGCTCGAGGCGCCCAAGGCGAAGCTATAGGCGGTGTATTTGTTCTTTGGATTGTGCGCAAAAGGTGGTGATGGTGGGATGGACGGATGGTGTGTGGTATGGACCTGGCATTTTGGTGAGATGTTTCTGTCATATCCAGCAAGTCTTCAGCATCATAGAATTCACGTTCAAACTCCATGGAATGTCTTTTAGCATGTGATGCATTGCTGCAGAACTGCGAGGCCTGACATGTGCTATCGGTTCGCATGCCGGATTTTACCCGGGATGCCCACCAAGTTGTCTCATGCTCCGGCTGCCCGACTGCACCACATGTCATAGCCAATTGGTCATCTTGGTCTCAGCCAATCTCACTCACGGCTCTGAATAGTGTCAAATGGAGAGGGATTTGTTGTGCTACGTTAACAGATCAAGAAAATCTACACATTGTCCCCTACTCCTCGCCGCTAAAATGACGTGACACCGGTCTTCATAAGCCCAAGGTCATTACTACTAGTGTACACCTCTTTTTATCTGCACAAGCTTTTGCCGCATATTTATGGGTTCTGCTTGACAAACTCGACGCCCTTCTTGATGTTCTTGGCGAGGTCGCTCAAGCACACATCGAGCAGCTTCTGCTCGTGGTCGGTGATCTTGCCAACGGGGTGGATCTTCTCGACACCGTTGGGGCCGAGCTCGACGTTGGACGCAAAGTACTCGCAGCCCTGGTCCTTGTACAGAGGTGAGTCGACAAAGGTGGGCTCGATGACGTTCTTCTGGCCCTGAGCGGCCTTGAGGAGCGACTCGGCGAAGCGGGCACCGGCCATGGCCATGGAGAGGGTGGCAGAGCCAGCGCCGTCCTTGGCCTTGACGACCTCGTCACCACCGAACTGTACGCGGTTGATGTAGCTGTCGAGCTTCTCGCCCTCGAGGTTGTAGCCGGACTGCGAGAGGAGGGGCACAATGGTAGCGCCGGAGTGGCCACCGACAACGGTGATGTTCTCGCTGGCGGGGTCGGTGTTCTTGAGCTGGGAGATGAAGCGCGAGGCACGGACGACGTCGAGGGTGGTGACACCGAAGAGGCGCTTGGGGTTGTAGACGCCCTTGGACTTGAAGATCTCGGCGGTGATGGGGACGGTGGAGTTGACCTAAGCTGTCAGGATTGAAAGTGCGCATGATGGTGCTATGCGCATACCGGGTTGGAGATGATCAGGATGTTGGCCTCTGGGGCGTGGTCTGCGGCGGCCTTGGCCAAATCGCGGACGATGGAGGCGTTGGTGTTGAACAGATCTGGGGATGATTAGTTGTGCGACCCTTGCAAGCATTACAATTCCATACCGTCACGGGTCATGCCGGGCTTGCGGGGCACACCGGCGGGGATGACAACGATCTCAGCACCCTTGAGGGCCTCGGCGAGACCTGAGGGAGTCGCCTCATGGCCGGTAACCTTTTTTGTGCATCAGCGGGTGACGTATGTGCGGTCTCGGGAACCCTCTCGTACCTCGCTCTTGGTGTTGATGTGGCCAATGTCGGCAGCGACACCTATCAATTATGTCTTAGAGCTTGTCTACAGTCTCGTGAGGACGAATAATGCATACCGGGTGCGAGGCGGATATCGTAGAGGGACAGCTTGGTGACCCTGGGGTTGAGCTTCAACAGCAGGGAGAGCGGCTGGCCAATACCACCGGCGGCACCGAGGACGGTGACCTTGGACGACTGTAGGGCCATTTGTTAGCCATTTCCTGCCTCAATTGCGGTGCATGGCCAATTTCCAAGCTCGGTCAACAAAAGCAATTGGCGGTTCCGGGAATTAACGCACCTGGCGGGCAGACGACGAAAAGGTGCGGCGCGAGGCCTGGGAGAATGCTTGACGGGCAGCGAACATGGTGGCTTCAATTGACGGTCAACGAAGGCTGTGTGGTGGTTCGGCTGGCGGGGTGCGGGAGATGGTAGGAAAGTTGCGGAGCGAGGTTTTGCTCGACTTAGCTCAGCGGTGAAGCACTGGCCCGCGTCGGCGACGCCTCGGAGCTGCGGGTGCGTGACAGCTGCCATTGCCTCACTACTCCACTCGCGCGGGGTGACAAAAATTCGCGTACCACTATACTATGCACTTTGTCCAGAAATACGCGAAGAGATTCGGAGACAACTATTCGCAACGACTGCTTCACACAGTCAGCATGGTCACTCCGAAGCTGCCGCCTTTTTGATCCAAGCGTTGAGTGGCTCTTTCCTTCCGGTGCGCTTCACGTGGCTGTGCCTGAAGTCGACTTAATCGGGGCATTACTAGACGCCCTTTTTCAGCTGTGACTATCCTATTTCTGTCGCTCTCGATCTTGAACCCGCTGCCTTCGATTGCCTCCGGCTGAGCCGCCAATTGCATCCTTGGAAAGTGACTCCAATTCTCGTCATCACCGAATTTCCTCATTTCCTGCCTATCGAATGGCTGGCGCTAGTCTCGACTTGTCCACAACCATAGGTAAAGTTACACTTGACTCACAAAACCCGTATAGAGACCCAGAATCGTGGTTATATACATGGAAAGCTGTCGTAGTGTCCATTTCCTTCAATCTTCAACGATTCCTATTGTTTTTAGAGTTCGACGAAGTCCCTGTCAAGGCTCATCACCCTCATGGCGACCACCCACAACCCATCTACCCGGCCCGAATCCGCTGCGACCACAGAAGAAAGACTACATCACACAGAGCCATCCTCACACGATCCGTCGGCATCCGGGGATTGTCAAGATGGATTCACAGAGCAAGCACCGTCACCCATCACCGAACTCCAGGCTGTTTTTGGATCCATCCTGCTTGCCCGCAGGACTGTGGAGCCAGTCACCACTCACTCCAAAGCTCTCGTGTGGGACACGTACACACAAACGTTCAGATGTACGCAAGCGGCCCCGGCCCTAACCCCCGAGATGCTCCCAAAATGGAACGGTGCATTCGACCTCTTCTCCTTCCCCCGCGAGCTCCGCGACCGCATATACTACCACTATGTCTACCGCCCCAAAGGCGTCCACTACCACCGCACCACCACACGCAGCTTTCCCTTCATGGACTACCCCGAAGACATCACATCGCTCTTCCTCACATCAAAACAAGTCTATGTCGAAGCACTCCAGGTATTCTGCCGCTACAACCAAATCGAAATCAAAACACCCGGATACTGGGCATACCGCAGTAACGACAGCCGCGCACTCACCGGCACTTTACGTCTGTTTCCCGACAAGCCAGGCCGCCTTGTCCAGCGCGTACGCAAACGGTACCGCGAATACATCCACGTCTACGGCTCCTATGCATCTGACCACCTTGGCCAACGCGCCGGCGACGCATTACTACAAATGTTCCGCGACGCATACACTTTCAAAAACGCATTTGCAAAACTACGCGAGTTCACCATAGTCTGGGAAGCGAATCCACATTTCTTCGCGACGCAAGATAACCTGCATTTCGACGACAAGAACGAAGATGCCAAAGTGCGGATATGGCTAGCCTGGATGAAGAAGGCGCTGCACGGAAGTAATATTGTCCCGCCGCGCTGGATTACGTTCGAGTTTGATAGTACCTGGCGGAAAAATGAGATGCATGTGAATCAGAGTGCGTTGAACGAGGCGTATGCACGGTTGGTGAGGGAGAGTGGGACGTGGGATGAGCAGCAGGCGATGTTGGAGGAGAGTGGGCGGAAGTGGTTGGAGGAAGTATCTGTATTGGAAACGAAGAAGCGCGGCAAAAATAAGAAGCAGCGCAGCTGAGACATCACTAATAAACACATTTGATCACGTAGAAAGATTGTTGATATCATAGTGTGTCATTACTATGTAAGCGGTCCGTCATCCCTCTTGGGATCCCGCATTAAACCCAAACTCTAAGAGCTAGTCGCACCACCCTTCTTACCCGCCTCAACGGGATCGACCTTTCCATGCGCAAACTGGCCCTTGGCGCTTCCGCCGGAGTTTCCAGACGAGCCAGAGTCGTCAGATGAGCCGGAGCCTGAGGTGGCGCCGCCCTGCTTGCCGGCCTCCGTGGGGTCGACCTTGCCCTGGGCGAACTCTGGGGTGATGTTAGTTATCACTTCAGGAGCATGGTGGAGAATAGTGGAGAATAATGTTGGAGGTCTTGATAGAATGGGTTGGAGAGAGACGAACCGCCAGTGCCGACGCGCTTGTCGGGGGTGCCGTCCTGCTTGAGGCCGTCGTGCTCAGTGGGCTTGTATGTGTCGGACATATTGATGATGTGTTGGAGATGATGTGTTGTTGTGTTGAGAAAATGTGTTTGAAGTTGTGATGAGATGTGATGAGATGAGTTGGATAATGATCAAGTTGAAGCGAAAAGTGCTTGCTTCATATACCTTTTGGTGCTTGCTCCAAGCTTGCTGCTCCTTGCAAGCATGGCTTTGTTCGCATTTGTTTCGACGTCAGCACGACATGGGAACGTACAAGCGCGTCGGTCGTATCGCGTGCTGCGCGGCGTGAATCACATCTTGGTACACTAGGTTAATGCATAAACGTCAGATCTGACGCCAGAACCTCAGGCATGCCAGGAAAAATGTAAGCGTGATGCTACTGTCATCGAATCATATCTCGGCAGGCCAACCACGGTTGGCGGTGAGGTCTGAGGCCACGGCCGGTACTGGTGAAGCGCATCGTATGCGAGTAACGCAAGGGCCAATGATGTAGGCATCGTGCGTCTTCAGATCTTGTAGATCGATCCTAGCGTGCGCCGCGGGTAAGGGGTAATTGGGGTGCATGATGTGGGTTTTGATCGGGATCGTTGAAATTCCGTGCGTATAACAGACTCGTGACGTCGTGTCAATTACGCGCACGCGTCACGGCAGCACGCGATGGAGTCCAGATTGTGACGATCTTAGGATCTGACATGAAGACGCTGGTGTCAGCACGTACCAGGAATTGCTGGTGTGATTGTGATGCATGATCAAGCGGGATTAAGGTTTGTGATCGAGATGCTGTAGAAATTCTTGGTGTAGATGTGCATCGATTCAACTCAGTCCTGAGCTTCGCGTAGCATCTTGGCCAGTCGTATTCAAAGCTGACTCAGATGGGGCTCAATGGCTGCGCAAAACCTCTCGAACGTGGTGTAAAGAGGCCCGAATCTGGCTGGTGCCGTGACGTCGAGAACAAGAAAAATTCACGGCTTTGAGCATGACATTTCGCGGGGCTCGTTAAACCAAAGCCGCAACAAGGGTCCATGCGATGAACAATGATGCAAATGTGGAAAACGCATTGCGATCGTGTGATTCCCATGCTTGGGCCCCCGCAAAGTCCATGCTCTTGTCGTCATGATTCCGTCGTTGATGTCATGTTTTGGAGCTACCACGATCGCGGTACCGTGCTAGCGGGTCAGGAACACGGTTGCGATGCGGCATTAAGCGACAGAGAGATCGATCTTGCATGGCACGTGTTGCTGTTTAGAGTTGGTAGTCGAGATGGATGATGATGGTGGTGGAAAGAGGGAGTTGGATTTGCCGGACAAGCTTGTGCTAGCATGGTGTCCGTGCACAACGGAACATGAAGAAGGGAAGACTGCATCACGTTTGCTGCGTCATGCCGTACTTACAACTTCGAGAGAAGCATACATTGTCACTTTTTTGTATCTGTTGTACCCATCACGATTCGACTTCTTTTGATGTGGAGCGCAAAGGCGACGGATGAGAAGACTTCCAACTTTCGCACACATTAGGAGCGCATAGCATCAATTGATGCACTCTTTGTCAGATCTGTCATACGTATGGGTCGTGGAGTTCTAGTCTTTAGGCTTCCCCAACCAGATTGCCGAGCCTAGTAATTTCCTCCTTAACGCTCCGCATCTCCTCATTCACTCTCCTGTTGAACTCAATGTCCCTCTCACTCTCCGATATAGCATTACTGTCTCTTATCAACTCCAAATCGGCTTCTACTAGTTTGACCTGCCATCTCACGGCCTCAATCAGATTATCCTGCAGTTCTTGTGCGAGCTTTGCGAAGTTGTCGCTGCATTCGCCCCGATGCGCATGGAAAAGAGCTGCAGAACCAAATCTGCCCGTGATAAGGTTTGCGCGGCGACGATGGCTATTTGAGCCTAGAATGGGTATCAGCAAGAACCAATGTAGTTTATGTTGAAATCAGAGACATACCATATTCCATGTTTGCCGCGTGGTAAGTGCTCTCCATATGCTTGCCTATGAATGCCGTTCTAACAGAAGATAACGTATCTGCGCGGAGAGAGGAAAGCTTCGAATCAAAAGCCTCGGTGACCTCTTCAATACCGCGGTGCGTGAGATGTTCTCGGTGCATCAAGTTGGAGGCCAAAGTGCGTATCGAAGACCCACAATCTTGAAGTGCTCTCGATCCATTCGCTGCTGGTGATGATAGTCCCTCGAGAACTTTTTCATATATTTGCATCGTGGTGTCATTGAAACTCTCGATCTTCGTGGCCAATTCGACTGAAAAGCTATCCCAGACTGTGGTGAGATCGATTGCCATATCATGCGTTGCCTCTTCGTTCCAACAACGATATCCTTTGGCTTCAGTCCAATGGTCTCCATAATTGGAGCAGAAGGCTTTGTAAGATGAGGCATTCCACTGCGCAACGTTAGCACGCCCTCGTCTGCTAAATCGAAGGTGTCTACATACGCCGCTCCATGACAAGCTCGCTTGTCTGGCTTTAGCACTCCACTTAGGGCCATTCTGCCCTGTCACTTTTAAGCATTTAATCACTTGTTGCCCAAGTCTGACTTACTCATATACGGATATATTCTTGCTGCAAAATCTGTTTCTAGAGTGCGTGATATATGCTCGAGCATAGAGTCCGGAGATTTCAGCTAGAAGTACGAGTCAGTTATGATCTTGAGGATGGTTCGCAACCACATTCACCATCAATGAGTTAGGATTTGCCGATAGCGTAGAAAGTTGGATGGACCAGATCGTGCGATAAAAGACTGATGTGATACAGCTATAGCTGTTTATCGGTTCAAGAACAGGGAGTCGCATACCTTGTCAAACTCCGATTGGATAGCGGACACAGCGTCGAGAACTCGCTTTCTACTCTCTGCACTCGCGTCGCCAGACCCATTGTCGATCCAGAGCTCGACCGAACCGATCAATGCTGGGATCTTGTCTTTGATGAACGTCTTCATCTCTTGACGTCGGCTCTGTGCAACGAGTCCGATGCAATAACGCCGCAAGTCCAGGATGCCACTGGATATCAAATATGGCAAAGCATCATCCACAGGCTTATTCCGATGTTCCCGGTAGAGCTCATTATCGATGCAGTATATACCCAGTGAGGCAGCAATGGGATGATCGCAGTACTCTTTTTGCAGGCCGTTGGAGACCTTTGCATTGCGTAATTCAAGAAGGAAACGCTTCAGATTCCATTCGTGAGTATGCCTCGCTTCTTCGGCAGTGTCTTTGTCCGTCTGTAGTTCCGAGAGTTTCTCTTGTTCCTCTGGGGTTTTCTTCTTAATCTGTCTGTAATATTTGATCTCTGCTTTGCAATATTGGATGTAGTCTTCTGCAGCAGAAAAGCTGTCCTGCATGTTTTTGATCGTCGCTCGCTCAGCTTCCCAGTCTTTAATTGCTTCATTTCCGATTTTAACTCCTTCGGAGAATGTGCAAACGATGTCAACCTTGGACATCTTGGCGTGACGCGCTAAGTCCAAAACCTGCTTGATACTTTCGTCGGTGATTGCTCGATCGATTTTGGCTACGACAAATATTTGATGACACTCTCGCATGTAGCGCTCAGTTATAGCCTGACGAATAGAGTTTAAATCGCGACGCCCAGGCAGGTCAGCGATAATGAGACCCTTGCTTAGTATGTAGGCCTTCAAGTACACTCGCACCTTCTGCATGAATGGCCAAGACTTTCGCACATCTCTCAAAGGTGAAGATGAGCTTGTTTCCGATGACAGTATGTCCAGCCAGGATTGGCACTCCTCAGTCGTGGTGAACACGTTCCGATCGGCCTGTTGTGAACGTAGCTGCAATACCCACTCAACCATCGTGGCAACGGCATGGTCGAAGGGCATGGATAATAAGATCTCCGGGTTTTCTCGCAGTCTTTCCCTGAAGCTCATCTGGAAAATGTCCATGGCGAGATGGGATGTTGCCTGCAGTCGTACTTTCTCACTGTCGGTCATCTTGTCCTCACCGCCATCACTGCGATCCTTTGTAAGTGACTGGGAATCGCGATAGGCTTTCAGGAGATAGCCAAGTTGTTTCTCCACCTCCTGGTCCGGAAAGTAATCGATATTAACAATGAGATCATCTCTGTCGTGATAGTGATATTCTGTGACGACACACGTACAAGCGGCACTATTGGCGCTCTGTATGCATTGACGTCAGATCAAGAGTACTGCTGAGTCTGTACGGAGCACTTACTGCTCTGGCGAAGTCCTTCTTGTCGAGCAGAGAATTGATTAGGCTACTCTTGCCCACACCGGAATCTCCGACAAGCCCCACTATTCTTGACGACAGTGGCTTGAAAGCTGCTAGCGTTGTGGCCTGTTGATGAAGGTTCTGGATGCTTGATCCATTTTCGTGATGCAGATCAGAGCTAGAAAGTACGGTTACTATCCTCTGCGTCAGAGTTCTTGCATCGTCGAAAGCCTTTTGAACCCCAGCCAGATCACCGAAGGCCGAAGGCGGGTCTTCAGCTTCGACTTCATGAATAGGGATCGGGCACTCTTCGCGCATTGAAGGCGAGCGGTGACGGCACAACGAGGGTGGAGAGGATCCCTCACGTGATCCGTTAGCACTACGCGAGTCTGCCTGTGGAGATTGAATTTCCAAGGCTGCGAAATCGCCAACGATGCTATCGTCTCTGTTGGAGCGAGAGTGGCTAGAATTCTGGAGTGGAATTGATGGTGTGACATGAACAGAGGGCGTGAGCGAAGCGCCTCACATCACGATCCCCATTTCTGGTGAATGGATTCTTAACCCTCGCAAATTGCCGATCTCGTGAAGTACTGAATCATGGTCGCTGCCATGCGCGACCATGCGTGAGTCCGGCGATAGTGAAGGCGTATAGCTGACTGTGGTCGTAGTGCTTCGAGACTCTGCTGTGTACGACTCTACAGATGGTAAAGGAACATCCGGGTCAACATCGTCCCGATTGTGGTCCACGTCGGATGGACTCGAAGGTGGTGTGTGGTGAGATGTTCCAGATGTTATACTGCTATGGTTTGGGAGCAATTGATCGACTTCGGAGCCATTTTCCAGTGTTGCGGATGGTCTAACTGCGGGGCGCATTGCGAAAGTAGTGTTGGAAAGGTCGATTTTTTACGACTGCGCAAAAGGTTCAGCAGCAAGAGACGTACAATGAAGCTACCTACCCAGCTCTATGATACAGGTTATAATGGCGATATAGTGGTGTTAAGTAGTAGACGAACATGGCGGGGTTGGCTGAGCGCTCGCACGAAATATATTGTGTTTCTGCAGGATTGCGGCACAGTCGACAGATTTATCCAATGATCGAGTGGGAACGACGTCTCGGCCCCAATCAGAGACATTAGAAGACATGGGAACTATGGTTTGAAACACTCAAATGTGCCCAGGTGTGCCTACCTCAAAGAGCTCATACCGAGTGCGTGTTGAGCAAGCGATATTTGCTAGATTCATTGCCTGGTCGGCCGTCAGAATGTTTCTTAAGAGCAATCAGGACCTAGTGGCCTAGATCCTTAGTCGTGAAAATATCGCTTGCTTGACTAAGTCAACAGCTGAGTATGAGAGATGTCGGATCATGTGAACGCTTTCAGCGAGTTGTGCTCCAGGCGCAGATTGCCCCTTCGAGCTGTGCAATTCGGGGGTTTGCCGACTTCCGTCGGGCCGTGTGGGGGCCGTTTGTTTCAGCTTCCTATCCGCCAAGAACTCCCTCCCTACCTATCGAGACGATTTGCCAGCCTTGTCAGGTTTCTGTGTCATTTCCATCTCGTTATACGATTCAGAACTCATACAAGCTTCCACCACGTTTGGTCCGGTCAGCATCCATTTCCATTCAGATCATTCTCGTGCGATTGCGATAGCTGGCCTTGTGAAGTGGTTGAGCTAGTCGGAGGATGGCACCAGCGATAATCTTGCGCTAGTTAGCTATATTACTTACCGTCACGTCAATCTTCACATACATTTCGTCCTAGTCAACCGAACTGGTCTTTGAGCTCTCTTTACGGATAGTGCAGGGACGAAGACAAGCCACTTACTCTGGCACCAATGGACTGTTCGCAATAATATTTGATTCTCACTTCGTTGAATCATTCTTTTCCCTGGTTGTGAGTCTGGAGCTGCAAATAGCAGCCGCTTCATTGAATAGACCACGAGACAATTGGATCCTTCGCAATCTGGACAGACTTTTCGTCAGCTTGTGAAGATGTACTGGACCGCTTCTGTGTGGCTTTATTTTGCACCCGCCATCCTTACACATCTCGGGACATAATTCTCAAAGCACGATCAACTGGTGGAGCCACTGAGGACGATCCGACAGCATTGCTGGCCAACTGAGGCTCAATCGTTGTGCTCTCGGTGGCGCCAGAGCTACGTGTATCGTTCGATATTCCGCTATATCTGGTAGGTCCCGCCGATGTTGGATCCGGGGCACGGGATCGTAGCTGGCAGGTCATTCAAATGCTCCATACGTTAAAGGTGGTTGAATGCAAGTACTGGCCATCTTTTCAACCGATATGCGAAAGCCTATATCGTCGGTATGGAGGCGAGTGGTAGATGCACGCCACCGGACTGGCTCGACTTTTGCGGTGAATATAACTACGTTTCGTCAAAGCGAGGACTGCATGAAGGGGATGCACAGGCTCTTCAAAGATCCTTGCCTGCCATTTCCTAGCATAGCCTCAGCTTTGTGGCTATATGCTGCATGCACTTCGCCACTAGACTGACACCTGCAGCTCATGGTCCGCATTCAGGTGCGTCACTTCGGAGTTGTAAGCCTTGTCTCATCTTGACCTACCTTACCACCACCGATATCATGTTTGATAAGAGCCATGTTGACGAGTGCGGCGTAGTCAGGAAAGTAAGCGATGCTGAAGTTTATATGCAGTTCAGACACAGCATTGGAGGTGGCAAGAACGAGCAGCCTGGTTCATAGCTTAGTCGCGTGACCACAGCCACCAAGAGCCACGCGCAATACTATCTTGAAGTCTTCCCAGCTCAAAGGCATTGTGAGTATGGCCATTTTTGCCATTTTACGCGCGCCAGCCATTAGCCATATCCAACTGAGTGCTCTTACATGGAGACTATAAATCGTATCATCGCAATTTGAACACTTTCTTCTCTCCCTTCTTGTAATCGCATGGTAATTCCGCTTCATCCGCATCTTGCCCCAGCATATCAACCCCTCTAATATTCGCAAAGCCAGCAATCCAGCCTTCTCCGGTCTTCTCGTCCAGGTCACGCACAAGAAGTGGGAATGATAAGCCATTTACGATCGCCACATAGGTCTTTTTGTCACAGCAGAGTTCGGTTCCAGGGCAACCAATGCCGCGAAACCCACCATCTGTCCAGAGAAGCAAGCGACCAGCGAAGAGGTCGATCACAGTTTTGAGATCTTCGTACCGTTTCGCGATAGACGGGACCTTGGCAGCAAGCCACTCGATTTCGCGCGTTCCTATAGACTGGTAGGCTTTGCGAAGCTCAAGAATGGCGGACTGGATTTTTTGTATGCGACCTGCGAGGGCATGGTAATCATCGCAATCAAGCAATATGACGTACGCGAGAAAGGCGTAATAGAAACTGTAACACCAGCTCACTCGCATAATTTCGTCACAGATGTCGTTCTGATAGCCCTCGTAAGCCGCCATGATGGCCTGTGTGCGCTTCTTTGAGTTCTCCGGTGAGGTATCGCTTACGTCGGACCAGTACGCAGTATTTCTGAATGACCACTGTTGAGCATATGGGAAGCGTCGAAGCCACACGGACAGGTGATCGTTATCAAAAAGGCATGCTCCAATAAGGAAGTCTGCGAATGCTTTACGGAACACGGCGCTCATTCTGGTAGAGAAGATGTTCGCGAGACACCCAGGTCCTGGTTGTTTGGCTTTGTCACCTAGTGCTTCGATGAGACCGGGTACTTCGGTCCTGTACGCATGCCATCGCAGTACGTCCAATGCAGGTACACATTCAAGAACCTGACGTGGAAGTCGGTCATGGTACTCTGACTTCATCGTTGACTGAAAGAGTGACCCCTGAAAAGCTGAATTGAAATGTGTCCACTTGGCGTAGTAACTCTTGTACATATTGAGGAATGTCTGAAGTGATGTGTCGTCTGGCGCAGCACCCCGAACGTAGTACTCGTGACACTCATGATTGTTATTCATACAGTGGTCAAATTGCCAGAGCTCTGAAAATATCTCATGGTGGTGATTTGGATGCTTGTCTTTGTGGATATGCCGATGAGAGTATATCCGGTCAAGGACATAACCCTCGGCGTTGAGGCGGTGGTTCAGCACCAGCAACTTAGGCTTCAGGTCTTTCTCCTGCATGACCAGAGGAACTGCGTCCAAATCATGTGGTACAATTCGTTTCGCAAAATCCGGTAGCCATGAAGGATACTGCCCTCGTCCAGCCGCGAAGCGGTGAGGATACCACCAGAGCGCATCGCCCCAACACTCGAATTGGACCAGAAACACGGCAAGACAAGCAAATAAAAGTTCTTTACGCATGCCATAGTCCGGGACGAAGACTTTGCCGAACATAGGGTCGAACATATGCGTCAGGCCATAGACGAAATCGTGTGACTGGGTAGCTTGAGCTAGGAGCTCACGATAAAGTCGCCGCGGGATGTCGAATCCATGGGTCTGAAGTCGCCTTGATATCAACTCGAAACTGCGCTCAACTTGGGCCTTGAAAGCGTCGATGGTCCTACCGCTTCTTGATACAAGGCCTGCGATTTCCAGGGCGTTGGCGTCCTTAGCGGCAAACAATTGCCAGGATGAGCGCATCAATAGGCTAAAATCTCGCTTGAAGTTTTCATTGCTTGTATGGGTTTTGCCCCAATACCATTCAGGCTCGTCTTTGGCGAGATAGAATTCTTGCTATGACAGGTTAACAATGTGACCAGAACTTGACTTACGGACCGAGGGGAATTGTTCATCTCGGAAAGGACAACCATTTTCAATATCGAGATATGTTTCCAAGATTGAAATCAAATTGCAGAATACTCTTCTGAACAGCATAACGTAGGAAACATGTGTGAACTGTGAATTAGACTTACCAGAATCCAAACTCGGGTCCACCATGGCTGTAGGCATGCTTCCACGAAGCCTTTACAGACGTCAATCGCGCTAAGACCTTGAGCCTCACAAATAGTCTGCAAGCTTATTGATCCTTTTTGGGTATCATCATACTCTGCTTGCCCATGGGTTTCTCGGTTGAGAAAGTTGAAAAGATCTTTGACGTGAGTCGACTTCGATAATATTGGATCGCCCAGGAATACGTTGACTTTGCGTGCTAGGCTATATATCTTCCCCATCTTGATGACCTCTCGTGAACATTCCTTGGAGCTTGTCTGGTTTACGCAAATGCCGTCAATCCAGACAAGCCTCACGTCTTCTGGGTTTCGAAGAGATTGAAGAGCGGCGTGGAGATTCTGGCCGATGGGCACTCTGACCTTGTTCACGAAAATGAACTTGGGTGGTTCCTGCGGGCCCCATGTGTAGGAAAGCGCCTCGTAACGCGATGCAATGTCATACAATCGATGAACCTTCAGAGATACATGGATTTCTTCATCTAAAGCGCCTCGATGTATTTCCGCCACGCGGATCGAGGACGGATCGAGGCGCAATGGGTAGAAGACTGCTTTCGCATCCCATTCGAGGAAGTTCTTGAGTGCCGCTCGCGCGGTCGCCTCCTGGCTACGACCATTCGTAGCGTCTTCAATCTCTGCAGAACGGTTGGTGACTACATTCGTACCGGTCGACCCCACAGCCATGGATGGAGGTGCATCATAAACGAGTCGGGACGCTCCCTGTCTTATTACGCTTGTCTCTGATCCTAAATCGGGCAATGCGACCATCAAGGACGAAGAGAAACGCAATGCAGCATCTTTGTCGTAGTTATCATCAGGAACTTTTGCCCTGGGAGGCGTTTCCAAAGGTATTCCTGGTGGCTGTTGCGGCTTTGGCGCAGTATGCCCACTCGAAACAAACACCTTTTTCTGACCCTTCTCGTTGTCTTTGCGCTCTACTGATGTGTGTTGAGCATCCGGTGTGGCCTCCACTTTGGTTTTATCTGGTAGAGGAATCGCTCCTTCCAGGGCTTTGTTTATCTCTTGTACCCTGTCATCTTGTTTGCGGGCCTCGTCGGGGCCGGCGGAGTCTGGAGACTGCTCGGTCTCACTGTTGTCATCTGTCTGAGGTGCAGGCGAAATTGGAGTATCGGATGGCGGAAGAACTGGCACATCTTCTGGCTGCGGGATGGAACCACCATCACTTTCGGGTGAATCAGCAATTGAGCTGATCGAAATTGGTTCGTCTGCATCATCGTGATGTGATGAATCGTCATGTGATGTACGTGCCGGTTCGGTTTGCAGTTCTTCAGGTTTCGAGCGTCCCAACTGAAGGGCTGCAACAATTGATATCAGCTTGAGCTCATATGTATCATTGATCTCAATTGAACTCACTTTGGGCAACCCCCTGACCGAACTTGGCAACCAACTGTTCGAACCCGTTCCAGATGGCTAAGCGTCGCAACTGAGCTCGCGGTACGTCCAAGAACACATATCTTATAGTCTCTCGCGAATTCAAATTCCCCATCCTGTCATAGGCAGAGCCTGATGTAATCTGGCATGAGAGCCGTCCAGAGCAGACCAATAAATGTGATATTGAGTCTCTCCGTTGCTGAAGCAAAGTTCAGTCTCCGTGCTTCTTCAGAAAGAAGATAAGGTGCCTACGGTGCGGCTGAAGTAGGACAGCTGGAGATGTGCGGGGTCGCATTTCTCGTGTGCCAAACTAAGCTGCAGCCTGCAACAAAGATGCGCCATCGAACTCAGCTGAACCTTCCGATGAGGATACTGCGGGGACGAATCATCGACGACGGGCAAGGAGGACGTTCATTAAGCATTGCCATTATGGATATTTTGTTGGTGAAAATTGGAGTGCATGTAGCTTTCGTCGATAAGTCATCAACTGAAAGATGGTTCTAAGAGAAGCTCTTATCCGAGGAGATTTTATTCAATGTGGTACAGCCGTCACGAAGGACGCCGACGTGCCGTAGGAAAGACAGTTCCGAGTGAGCGCATCAACGCACATCTAGCCCTGCCCTGAGACTACATTGCGCATCTCTCCGGATTGAGTGATGCGGATTGATAGCAGAATGATGCATCGTTTAGCAAAAGAAATTCCTCCATTTGCCAGCCAAGCTGTCTTGGTTATCGAGGACCCGACCAGACCACGATCCAGCTGACCATCATCATTCATTTGTAACGCCAGGTTTAGCGAGGCTCCGCTATCGAGTACTAGGTATTATTACCAAGTTGCCTCCGGCAAGGAAGAGGTACAGCTAATCGCAATCGTGCCTTACAGGTAGCCTCAGCCCACGAAGGCTAGAAGAGTTATATCGGCTGAGCACGAACAGTGATCAATGAGCACGACAAGTCAGTGTGAGTGATATGGCCTCAAGAATTGGTATTTTCTTTTAATTCAAGCTGGAAAATGCGCTAAATAGAAGAGGCCTTGAAACGGAGTACAGCTTATATCTACAATGAGCTTCGCTGAGTTGGCCGAAACCCAAGAAATTTGACACAAGACGCACCAAAACGCCTTCGCTATGCAACAAAAGAAAAAGTCTACCCGAATGTGAACCACCGCCGTAGCGTCTGGTATGCCGAAGCGGAAGAAGAAAGGCCATAAGAGCCGAAAATATAGACATAGAAAAGTCGCAACATGGACAGCGACGTGAGGTTTGCTGTGCATCGAATGTGTCTCCACGTTCGGCGCTGAGCCATCCGACAGACAAGCTAAAAATATGTTGTGCCCATCGGTGCAGTCCCATCCGACAGGTTCGTCGATCCCGAGCTGTCATTGTTTCAACAGCGACTCGGCGGCGCGGTGTCCGGTCGCACAGTCGGTTGTGTTTCGGACTCCAACGGTGTTGCGACCGGTACTACGACTTCCGCATCACAACACCAACATCATCCTTCTAGTATTCCGACCAATGGCTCGGCTCGCCGACTTTTTCGAACTCCGTTTCTCGCATGATGCGTCGCCGTGTGCGTTCTTCTCGGCCAAAGCAGCAGAAAAGGCGCGCCAGGCCACTGCGTTTGCGCGGTACGAGGCCTTCGTATGGGTTCTCTTTGCTGGGAGAGCTGGAGATCGACGAGGGGCTGAGCGGGATGGTAGCGTTGATGAAGATCAACGAGTCGCGATTGCGATGCCGTGTGTCGATCGAAGATTGTGGTGATGCCTTGTCGGAATAAGGAGAGGCTGAGATAGGTGTGCGCGATTCATTTGATGGGAATGAAGTGTCAAGAGGAGACAACATTTGGCGGTTTGCTCGTGGTGAGGTGGGAAGGCCATACGGCGATAGCGGCGAAGGTCCCGACATTGCGACAGGAAGCTATCCGTAGAATGCTCGAAGTTTGAAGATGCTGTGATGTGGATTGTTTATATCGAGGAAACGCTTTAAGTCGCTGTTTGTTTGTTCCACCGGAAGCACCAAGTATATTGAGAAAACGAAACAACGGAAAATATATGTATGATCAAAGGGGTGCTCCAGGCAAAGAAGAGGCGTAGATGGTTTATGCAGATCTGCGGCCACGGCCACCGAATATATGTGACTATCAGGGGTGCCGTCATCTCTCCACGCCAAGGCCGCAACCGTCTGATGAACCAGGGGCGCGGGGCAGCGTGAAGTCCGCCACCGTGCCCGAGCTCAGCTCTGTCACAGCACGTTTGTTGCAAGGCGTTGTGTGACCGGAAATTTCATAGGCGAAGATTCCGACGATGCGTTCGTCTCGCACTGCCAGACCAACCATGAGCTTTGCGACGCTCCAATTGCAACATGTTTTGCAAAACACATGCGTGCTTGGGATGCAGTTTGCATGAATTTGAAACTCCCGTCTTCATGCAGGCAAGCTCAGGCGTTGATCTGGAGTCACAGCGTGGCCCGAGCCCCGTAAGCAACCATGTTCCCGAGAAACGAGGCAGCCAGGTCTCTCGTTGGGCCAGCTCGTTTGGTTTCTGCGCCGCACCTCCTTGATACGCCGGCGTTGTCGCACGTTTGTTCCAAACACAGCCCGCTCGCCCAATTCGTCTGATTTGACTGCTAGACTCGCCACATAAAGTAAATTCTCGGGCTTCTACTGTGAAGTTGGTTAATTCTCCACCTGCAGGCTCATGCGAAGGGTCAGGAGGATTCGACTGTATGGCGCAACATGCCTCAAAATTGAGAACTCGGCCTGCAAACAGTGGCATCATGCATCAAGACATCCGCCCCTGGACAAACAATTTCTGCAAGGCTTAATCAAAGAGGCTGCGCCGCAGTACAAACGCGCAGTTTGCGCAAACCCAACCGCAGAGGCGCGGTCTGTTGGCTGGCGGCACAGCGACCAGGTGCAAAGCTGTGCGCCGCGTTCATGGCGCGATGACCTTCGCGTTTTGCGATCACGATGAGCGTGCAGAAGGTATGTACAGCTGTGTGAAGATTTGGACACGTATTGCCCAGTTCAGACGCACTTGTTTCCATACCTGATGCAAGTATTCACTGTACCTGCGTTCTGTGTATACCAGGATGATGCGCTTGTCAGCCGGCGGAGCACCCGTTGCGAGGCAGAATTCCGTGCCGTAAACTCGCGTAGAGGATCATAAGGCGGCGCAGCATCTCGACCTCTCGATCAACACAGCCCTACCTCATCCTAAAAACCGCCGTCCATGGTCGGTTTATATGTGAGCCATCATTAAGTCGTTGCCTTGGACTAGCCTTGAGCTCAAGTATGTTGTCGGATGCCGAATTAGACTAGCAGTCACGGAGGAGCAGAGAAGGAAACGCACAAAGATTGGCCCCTATGCTTCAGCACTTCACGCTTATTTTCCACTATGACCTTGGTATGGCACATGATTGTGGTGGGACATGCAGCTGCATAATACGTGCTGTGGTTCTGGACAATAGTCTGGGGACAGCGGTATGTATCCGGTAGCTCTACCTCCCATTCAATCGCGGTGCTTTTAAGTTGGTTGCTGGAGGATCACAGTTTTGACGACTCGACTCTATCATCACAGTTTCAGGGCGGTTGTACCTTTTAGACGGGCGAACAAAGGACCGGGCTGCGCGGTTCATCGTTCTGTGATGTCCCCTTTCGCTGTAGTTGTTGGTCGAAATGTAGCTGAACAAGATCTTCCCATTGACGAACAATGTTGCGGAAGCCGTGCTTTTTCTGTGTGATGCTATCGCTAGCTTATTCCAAATGTCGTTATCAGCTGGGTGAGTCCTTGGTCCCGGCATCGAGGCGTCCAATCGAATCTGACCTTGATGAACCGGGATTGTCAGCGCTCTCGTATCTCGCATCGTCTGCCTAAAATCCCTCACCAGCGGTGGCATCAAGGCTGAGGCACCTGTCGCCCTTGCTCGACAATGTAAACTCTACTTGCGAACCATGGCCAGCGACGACAACATCAGCCCCGTGTCGCCAACACCAACTTGCGTAGCCTCGTTCTCACGTGCGAGTACAGCTGCGAACACTGCCTGGGACTCAACACGAGTGCCGTTCGACGAGAGCGCTCAACTGTATAAAGGTCTGGAGTACATCCGAAATGCTGAGAAACCAGCTCAGCTGCGAAGCCGTGGCTCGACTCAAACTTTACCGGACGCACCACGCGTACAGTTGAATCTCGGATCAGAGATTGCGTCCTACTGTTTGAAAGATCTGGACACCCCAGACCTGAACAAGCTCGGGGAGAAGCTGTGGCGCGCGGGACCATCCCCAGACATTGTTTCGCTATCACAGCACATGGTTCTCGATCGCAGAATCCAGATTACAGAGGATCCATCGATACATCTCCTGTGGGCTGGGATTGAAGGCATCCTTTACGTCAAGCCACTTCCAGCATACCTCACATCCTTCGCCTTTTGGGAGTATCTGCTGGACAGATCACATAGCGACTTCGATGATGCGGAGAGGAAGAGACTGGTTGGAACGTTTCTCGGCTTCCTGAAGACATACTCAAGCCTAATTCAGAGGCGGTCCGACTTCAATATTGCACGACGACATGATCTGCTCGGCGCATTCGGCGGAGTATCGTTCGAAGCTTTCGTCGACTTCATATCATCTTTTGATGTGATCCCCGATACTGCGATCAGCTCCCGATGGCATTATGGCGTTCTCCAGCTTGATGCGCTCAATTTTCATTCGGTCATACTCTTGCGGCGCTGGCATCTGAACCGCTTCGAGAGCCGATATGGCCTGTACTTTTCGCGATTTTTTCCAGTAATCTTATTCATTTTTGCGCTGTTCTCTGTCATGTTAAGCGCGATGCAAGTCATCATTGGCGCGAAACAAATGGATGACACCGACAACAAAGGACTCAAGAGGACACTTGGAGTATTCGTATGGGCCAGCACGGAAGCCATTATATGGAGCATCTCCTTTGGCTGTCTCTTCGTGCTATGGTGGATTGCGATCAGTAGCGGTGAGGCGTGGAAGAGGAGGAAAGTGCAGAGGGAGGTGAAGAAGAGGTTGAAACGTCAACTAGATCGTCCATAGCCAGTCAAAAGATGCCGTTCTGTACACGTCGCACCTTTCTAGGACCCAGCCAAAAACCCAAGGCCGAGAAGATAGTTGAGAAGGTAGCTGCGAAGCTGACCTACAACGACTTGATCTCAGAAAGTTAGCTGTTACTGATGACTTGAGTTTCGCTTTCCCTGTGATCCTGCACAAGCACAATTCAATCTTTCCTCGGCGCCATTTGTCAAAATAAAGTCGGTGTTGGCCTCTGTGATTTGTCAGATCGATTGTTAGTGTGTGGCAAGTATGGAAGGATCTTCGATGGAATTCCCAGAAGAGAACTGTTTCAGTAATCACGTCCGTGCACGGACTAAGGTGAGGGAAGCCCGCAAAGCCCGCTGCTATGCTAGCAATATACAACAGCTACACACGAGGACAGCATCTACACTCCATCTACATCATGATTACTAAGTAGCGCGATGCTCCATCCGCAGGCGACTGGTGTTCACTTGATGCTGCTTCCTTTGACGAAGCGAGAAC
The DNA here is from genome assembly GCA_001748405.1 of Paraphoma sp. B47-9. NCBI lineage: Eukaryota > Fungi > Ascomycota > Dothideomycetes > Pleosporales > Phaeosphaeriaceae > Paraphoma > Paraphoma sp. B47-9. Next base: position 210,744 of record BCLK01000241.1, read on the forward strand.
GAGACAGGAAGCAAAGTTCAAGGATGAATCCAGCGACTTTGGGGAAGTGCAATAGGTGAGCACGTGCAACAGAGAATATTTTGACTTTATCACTACTCTACTTACACTTGCTTAACGCACAGTATGCGGTGTAATTCATGCCAAGGGAGTGGGTACGCTATGATCGCAATTGGCTGTGGTCGTCCTACATAAGAAGTGGCCCTAGATCGCAACGCAACACTTGATGCTTGACCGTGTCTCGACTCCACAGATTCCTAGCGCTTACCCATGACTGATAGATCATCGTTTCCTAACATCGCGCTAGCAGCTAGTCTTTCCATGGACGCGATCTCAGCTGTTGTCCATGCACAGGAATAGTACTAAATACCATGACGATGGTGAGTAATCATATATATTGAGTGACCATCATGACAAACCGAGGGCTCCACATTGCGGTATATGAGTTTGCGAACATTCAAATTTCTTGCTGGGCATACATGCACATTGTATCGACTTTCAAATATTCAAACCATGTCACCACTTGCAAATCCTGTCCTCCCACTCAGTTCTACCATTCTCGTTACTGGAGTTAACGGGCTGGTTGGGTCCCACGTTGCAGACCAGTCTCTTGCTCACGGATACAAGGTTCGAGGAGGCGTACGAGATGCAACCAAGAATCAGTGGCTGCAAGAACACTTTGACGAAAAGTATGGCAAAGGAAAATTTGAACTTGTCGAGATCAAAGACTTTGCAGGGCCTTACGATGATGCCGTCAAAGGTTAGTGGCCACGATACTCTGGCCAGCTGAAAATTAATCAGAATCTGTCCTCAGGTGTCTCGGGTCTGGCTCTTGTGGCCTACGTCCCCCCAACGGGCGGTAAGTTAGGTCGAGTGTATAAGTACAGACCGTAAGACTATTACTGATATTCTAAGATCCAAATGTGGCGATCACATCTTATGTCAACGGTATCCTCAGTGCCTTGAGAGCCGCGGCCAAGGAGCCGACCGTCAAGCGATTCGTCATTACATCATCCGAAATGGGCACACCATTCCTTGACACAGAATCCGAAGGGTCTCTCGCACTCGACGCGTACAACGACTTTGCTGTCAAGCAGGCCTGGACACCCCCATTCACACCCGAAAAAGCGTTCTTGGTCTACTGCGCCAGCAAAGTCGAGGGAGAGAAAGCCTTGTTCAAATTCCTGGAGGAGGAAAAGCCCCATTTCCAGGCGAGCGCCAGTAAGTTTCCGAAAGCTCGCTGTGTTGTGTATTCGGTAACACTGATAAATTTATCAACGCGTACAGTTGTCACTCCTTTCGTCCAGGGAAAGAGAATCAGCCACGAACACCAGGGCCATGCCTCAACGACTCAGAAAGTCGCTGACGCCTACAGCGGCTCGTTGGACGACCTCATCAAGATACCCCGTAAGTACATCATCTAGTGACCGCCTTCACAATACCCAAGCACCTGAAACTGTCCATGCGGTCGATATCCTGCTCGAAATATCTGAATAATGTGCGCTAACTTGCATTTTCCGGATAGCATTCTACTATATCGACACCACAGACATCGGCCGCTTCCACCTGCTAGCCCTTATCCACCCAGACGTCAACAATGAGCGAATCTTCCCCTGGGCCGAACAAGTTAACGTCAACGACTTTCTAGCAGAGTTTCGGAAGATCTTCCCATATAAGGAATTTCCCAAGGACGTTCCTGGGCTGAAGAAGTCAAATTGGACAATTGAAGGCAGAGCAAGGGCCGAGAAATTGCTCAAGGACTTGGGCAGACCGGGCTTCGTTCCTTTTGACGAAACTATGAGAGGAGTTGCTGAGGGTCTAGACGGAAATTAAGATTGTCAGACATCATGACAGTCTCTGAAGGCTGAAGGAAAAGTAGCCACTCGCTGTCCTTGAATTCTAACCTCAGATCGACGTCAGCGATTCAAGCTGGCCCAGCATTCACCATGACTATCTTCACATCAGAAATGCATGCTGTAAAAGTAAATCACTCGGTCTTTCCATACGCAAGCATGCTTCACTGAAGGTGATGTGCTGCACACCGCGGACAGGTGGCAGAGCAAATCCCTCGGCTACTCACCCTCGACTGTAGTAATTGACCTTTAAGGGCCCTCAATCTGCCCGTAAAAGCAACCTGTGGGCACTACCAAAGCATAATGAATGAATCCTAATGCGCCAGACCAACACACTTGGTTGGTCGACCATTTGAACTTCGTACTCACTGTACTAGGGTGCGTGATCGATCACATAGCTATCGTGTATTGTATCCTGCTTTCGCAGTGGAACTTAAATACGCTACATAGTCTCGGGTGCTGAATGAAGGCATATGTATGGCTACCAGTTGCACGCTTTACATAGGCTCGCGCTTCAGACATACATATGTATCATTGAGGACAAGTACGGCCTGCATCTTCGGCAAGTTCACGTCCGCATCTTAGAGCAGCTGGACAAATCTCGAATGAACAGCCATCACATTCTCGTCACACACCTAGTCAATCACAGCGCAACAATATGGGCGACAATATGATCGGCGATACCATTGCGATTCCGGTTCCGATTCCGGTGCAATGCTCTACCGAAGCCTCACGCAGAGGACATGGTGGCGTCTAAAATGCGGGGAAGAACGAGCCAATCGCCATCCCCACATCATTGAAGCATGAATACATGTACACTACTGTCGCAACCACTTTCCGAAAATTGCGCACTATACAAGGAACGCGCCGGACTGGCGCTGTGCCTTCGTGCGATTTGCTGTTTGGGGAAACGTCGGGATCGGAGATACAGGTACGTTAGTGGTGAACACGGCAGTTCTGAGTATGAGTGTGGAAGCGGAAGACATGATTTGAGGATAGGTTGGTGGGATCACCTGCCTTTTAGAACTATATACCCGAAGAAGTCCCCGGTAATGGGCAATAATGCAGCTGCATAAGTATAGATGCTTGTTCGCTGTTGAGATACGCTCCAAGGAGCCAGACGCCCGTCGCTTTGCAGCTCTATAGTCAACGCATCTTGCCGCGACCATGAAGCTCCTCCTCCTTTCCACTGTTATATCAACACTATCATCCGCCTTCCCATCACCACACCAAGACTTCTCATCCCGCTGTGCATCCTTCGCGTCCAAACTCCACCTCCCCTCCACTAGCAATCTAACTACAAACTTCATTCCCGCGAACACTACCCTCCTCTTCCCCTCCACCAATCCAACATGTACCCGCCCGTCGCAATTCGTATCCATAGACCTCTGCCGCGTCGCCCTCACAGTCACCACATCCCCGCGCTCCAGCCTACGTATGGAAACCTGGCTCCCTTGGACCTGGACAGGCCGGTTTCTCAGCACAGGCAACGGCGGTCTAGGCGGGTGTATCCAGTACGAAGACATTGAGTACGCGGCATCCCTTGGCTTTGCGACCGTTGGAACGAATAACGGACACGATGGAATGACTGGTGAATCCTTCCTGAACAATCCGGATATCATTGAAGACTTTGCGTATCGCGCTTTACACACGGGTGTTGTGGTAGGCAAGAAGATCGCGCGAGTGTTTTACGAACGAGGGTATACGAAGAGCTATTATTTGGGTTGTTCGACGGGTGGACGACAGGGATTTAAATCTGTGCAAGACTTCCCAGGGGATTTCGATGGCGTGGTTGCTGGTGCGCCGGCGTTTGCGTTCAATAATTTGACGAGTTGGAGTTGTCATTTCTTGCCGTTGACGGGACCGGTGGGTGCGCCGACGTTTGTTCCCGTGGAGATGTGGCCGGTGATTCATCAGGATGTGCTGGCGCAGTGTGATAAGATGGATGGACTTGAAGATGGGATTTTGGAGTTTCCGCATTTGTGCGAATATGATCCCGCGGGATTGGTGTGTCGGGAAGGGCAGAATGCGTCGTGTTTGACACCGCTTCAGGCAGACACGGTGCGCATGATTTACTCTCCGCTGTATGGGACGGATGGAAGTCTTGTGTACCCAAGGCTTCAACCGGGTGCCGAAGCGACAGAAGCCCCGTCGGCATATTTTCTCGGACAGCCGTTTGGCGCGGTGGATTGGTGGAAGTACGCGATCTTTAACAACGCGTCGTGGGATCCAGCCAGCTTGAAGCCTTCCGACTACGACATTTCTTCGCACCTGAACTTATTCAATATCGAGACATGGAATGGCGACCTCTCTGCATTCAAGAACAGGGGTGGCAAGGTGCTGCACTACCATGGTTTAGCTGACGGTATCATCTCGAGCGAAAACTCGCCTAGGTACTACGAACATGTCTCCACGACAATGGGACTGAGTTCAAATCAGCTGGACGACTTTTATCGGTATTTTCAAGTCTCAGGAATGGCGCATTGTGGGGGCGGGCCAGGCGCGTCTGTGATTGGGAACTCGAAACGCAATTCGGCCAGTTTGGACCCGAAAGGAAATGTGTTGATGGCAATGGTGCAGTGGGTTGAAAAAGGTATTGCACCGGAAACGATCACCGGGACAGCATACAAGAACGGGACTGTAGCCTCGGGTGTCGATTACAAGAGGAAGCATTGTCGGTGGCCGACTCGCAATGTGTATGGAGGTATAGGGGATCCCAAGGATGAGACTGCTTGGAAGTGTATATTATAAGTGATGAGTACATGGGTCAGCAGGTCTACGTTGTTACACAAGCTAATAACCGTACTAACTTTTCCATGAGTTACCTCTCCTAGTCCTTCATTCAGTTGAACAACTTAAATACTCAACTCTAGATCTGCATCGATCAGTCTCAAAAGCAGTTAATCTATTATTGCACATCTATGCCCCATCGCAACGTCTCCCCCCTGTTGCGCTACTTTCCATGTTGGCCTTCTCTGCCACGAGTGTCTGGTGGTGCGCGGCTTCCCATTCCGCTTTCATTTTGCCGACCTCTTTATTAGTCTTGCAATTGTTGGTGTGGTGCTGTTGCGACAATGCTTTCTTCGCTTTATGATGTTAGGTAAAGGTTAGGTTAGGTACCTGTGTTGCGATTGACGAAAGATTACATTGAAATTGTTCGTTTGTGAATATGTCTCTAGGGCTTGACTATTGCCGTCCTGATTAGCTCTTCTAGGCCAGCTTTGTCAAGGCTTGTAAGCCCTAACAATTCGTTGTCGGTATTCTCAAAGTAGCCCCCTCACGCTAAAAATGCTCGCCAAATGAACCTTCCAACCACACTTTCACTGTGGTCGCCCTTCTCCCAGCTTTCACGTGCTTCTTTCTCGAGATCTTGCGTCGTTGAGTAAGTAATATCCCATTGCGCAGACGGCTCAACTTTCTGCGCGATGGCCAAGAGCTCATTCTGCGTGGTATCGATGCTTTTGATCTTCACAGGCCGATTTGCCGTCTCATCTAAATGTAGAAGTATGCCGACTGCTGCTTGCCCGATGGTTTCGAGCGTGGCCGCACTGAAGGTGATGTTTCCTCCATCCTTGATATCGCACCGCTTTTTCTCTACGTCAATGAGGAAGTTCAACGCATATCCTGGCGCTAGAAACGAACTGTTCATAATGATTGTGTGAGAGAACGACGTTCTTTCTGCAATTTTCTGATCAAGATACTCCCGGATAGCTATCTTGGGCTGATAGATAGGGATGGTGGCAACATTGGGATTGAGAGTGTCGTTGCCGTATTCCGAGGGGATCATGCGACGCACCCCAGCATTGAAAGCGGCATCGACGAGATTCTTTTGCACGTTTATGGTTTCGTAACCCAAAGCAGAGACGAGCGCATCTTGACCTTGGAGGGCGGATTCAAGGGACGGTAAAGATTCGTAGTCAACCACCTTGACATGAACGTTCGATGGGAAGATGCTTTTGGACCCTTGCCGAGTCAAAACAGTGATCTGGAAACCCTTCGATGCTAAGAAGGCTTCGAGAATTGGCTTTCTAATGAAGCCAGTGGCCTAAATATGAATTTATGAGCGTTTGCCCTGTATCAGACTAAATACGTTCTTACACCAGCAATTGCAACACTCTTAATAGACATCTTGGGTCGTGTAAAAAATGTAGTTGCGAGAACGGGTACGTCTGTTTTGCTGTCCAAACTAGAATATTGGATTGTTCAAATGGTTTCCGATTGAGCTCCGTATTACTATAATAGATTAACAAAGGGAACCATAAGCATAGCAGGTTGAACTTGCGGTATGCCAATGCATAGACAGTAGGCTGCTGAAGAATACAGTGCTTGAATCAGATTCGATATATGCTTGCAATGGTGGAATCGGGAGGACTGCGCTGCATTGACTACCTGAGCGGTGTGAGTTACATATATAGACGATCGAACGTGAGCTATCCCAACTCGTATCAGTGTGGGTTCGGGCAGGGCCCACACTGTTACAAAGATTAGTAGACGTCATAGGCATAAAACAATAAGATAAGATACCCATCACAAACTAGGTTATGTGCCCGCTACTATTGCCCGAGTGCACTCAACAAACGATTCGTTAGTAGGTCGACAGTACCTCACAGCGCATAACTCCATGATTAGTCTTCTCATGTTGCGCTAAGTACCTAAAATCTGTTGACAGACCCACAACAACCCACAATACCTGAGGGCACATATATGCGTGATTAATCTTCTCATAGTGCGTGCGCGGAATACAAATGATCCGTTGCCATATCGAAAGTGCCTCACACCGAATAATTGCGTGATGGTACTTCTCACAGAGCGCTAAGCACGTACAGTTTGTTGTTGAAACAACAGTAAGTTACTTTATTGCGCATAGCTCCGTAATTAGTCCTCTCATCGTGCGTGCTCTGAACACAAACGACTCGTTATCAATTCAACAGTGCATCACACTGCATAATTGCGTGATCAGTCTTATCATAGTGAGAGTCTCATGGAGTAATCTTCTCATAGTGCGGTGGCCATAACGGTCCGTTGTCGGGCCGGCAATACCTCATATCGTATGACCATTCATTCTTCAAAGTGTCTCTTTGTTACCTAGCTTCATATCTGACTTTAGTTGAACGAAGTAAAGTAACCAACAGTGCCATAATTGAATTGTACTGTTTAGATTTCGATTATCATCCTCATTGATTTACGAAAAACCAAAGAAAGTCTCAGTACATTCTAAGAACGGCAGACCTCATGTCTTACCTAACTCAGCCCTTCGACTTATTGTCAATTGTTGTACTTTTTTCTACACTCTTTTCAGCGACGTTCCTTTTCAAGATTTACACGCACCCCTTGAGGAATGTCCCTGGACCTTTTCTCGCAAAATTTACCAACGCACGATTTCTGTACCATGCTTGGAAGGGGAATCTCCATCTAGATCATGTGCGATGTCACAAGATATATGGTTGTCTAAGCTGCTCAGGTCAGAAATTATAGCGAGTTAATACGATTCTAGGACCGGTCTACCGCTGTGCCCCGAACAGAGTAGTCTTTGACAGCGTCACTGCCGCCAATAGTACGTTTTTCTGCACTCCACTCATCTCAACACTGAATAATAACCCATTTGGCAGCGATTTACTCGAATGATCGCAGTATCCGTAAGAGCGACGGTTATACATCACATCCTTGGACGCGGCAGGAAACTCCTAGCCTATTTGCGTCGACCCCGTTTGGGCAAATCGGAAGAAGAAGACTTTACGCCCGGCCATATCTCAGCCCGCACTGGAATTACATCAAGAGAGTGTGAATGAGAATGTAGAGATTCTGGCTGCCATGTTCAAAGATGGCCAGCAGCAAGATCTAAGTGAAATTGGTGGGTCACTTTTGGTTTCAGTGTCTGGGCCGTGGTCTGACGGATTACTAATTCATTATCAGGGTTTCACTACGCCCTAGACGTCATCTCTCAGTCCGTGTTCGGCGAAAACTTCAAAACCTTACAGGATCCAACCAATCGCTGGATGACAGCTTCTCTCGAGCGTGGCAATCGACACATGTATCTCCAACTAGCCTGGCCTACTCTTTTTCACATCCTGGGGCTGTTCATACGTGTAGAGCTTCGAAGTTATCCACAATTCTTCAAGGAAAGTAAAATGTTTCTCGATTTGTGCGAGAGATGTATCGTGCAGGGAAGCTCAAAGATGAAAGTCTCAATACTTCAATTGATGAAGGCCGAGCTCCCAGATGATGTATCTGACGACGAGCTCAGAGTGGATGCTTACTCGTTTATGCGAGGCGGTATTTATTACCCTGGTAATTATCCTTGCAGCAAACATGGCTAATCTTTTCTCTAGGTGGGGATATGGTCGCAGTCACGATTGCCGCTACCTTCTTCTACATTAGACAGGACCCGCAGATTCTACAAAAGCTCCAACATGAGATCCGCACAACCTTTGGCTCACAAACACCAACTAGCGGCCCGAAGCTGGATAGCTGCACATACTTGCGCGCTTGCGTCGATGAAGCCCTACGCATGGCACCCCCAGGGCCCGGGGTTTTCTGGAGAACCTCTTCTTCCCACCACGTTATTGACGGAATCGCCCTTCCTCCCGGAACTGAGTTCGGAGTCTGCATTTACGCCTTGCACTACAACAACACAATTTTCGACGAGCCAGAGACATATAAACCAGAGCGGATGCTGAAAACCGATACCGCAGAGATCAGTGCTCGTGAAGGACTGATCTCATTTTTCCGGGGTTTCAGAGCATGCCCGGCGCAGAAATTAGCATATGCCACGATATTACTACCCATCGCTCGACTTCTCTGGGAATTTGACCTGGATTCCGGCGAGCCCGTATCTGCGTCAGAAATGACGCCCCAGCATACCAAAATATTTCCGCAGGTTGACGTATTTGGTTCGAATATTTCAGGACCGGTGATCTCATTTAACTCCAAACAGGAATGAGGAGCCTGATGTGCCGATCTTCAAATAAAACGTTAGTCGGCGAGGGTTGGTTTTATAAGAGCTATCAAATGCAAATATACCACAATTAGGCTAGTCACGTAGAAACCAAGATGGGAGCATCGATAGATGGTAGAACTATTCATTTAATCGCCAAAATCTCCATTGCTACGTGAAATTGCTATTTTTGTTTACTGCCTCGGAGCATCTGGGAAAGTTGCAGGGCCCATCAGCAAAGCCGTGAAATTCGTGTCCGAAACCGTGACATCCAAGTGTTTCTCGAGCCGAATTCACATAATTCCTGGTTGTATAGGTTATACAATTCCTTACTTTCACTTCATAAAAACTTTGGACCCTTGAACACTTGTTCTGGGCTGTTTTCCTTTTGACACATAACATTATCGTCGAATGTCTGATAGTCCAACATTCATCATTGCCCTTCCGAGAGCAAATACTCGCAAATAGAGTCTTCATGAAATATATGGTAGGATATTGAAAACGCTCGTGTATGTAGAACGACTGCGACAGGCAGTGGTATGGCAATGATTACCCTCTTCCAAAGAACACTATGTATTCAAGTTTGCTTTTGTCTTATGCTCACAGCGGACACAACATGAGCAGCATGTCGACTGTTGATGCTCTTCGGATGTCCAGATGACGTGCTTTTGCCATAGCCATCCCATGCGCTCCAGACAGACAGTAGGCCGTAGAGAACATCAGTCCAGCGAGGATTCATCCTGGAAATGCGTGAGCAGTGGTAAGTTGAGGCTGTGATCAATAATGTGTTGCTGTCTGTGTACAAGAGCTTGCTACAACAGGATGTCATATGTTATCCACCACGTGCATTCCCCCCCATCTCATCGACCATCCCACATCCTCGACTCCAAATCTGCATCCACCGGTCTCGGTCTCGAAAGCGGTTGATCCACCATCGCACTTCTCCGCCCCATCGCACCAGCTCCTCTCTGCTGCGCCACCTCCTCCCACATCGCACCCAGCACACTATTGAAGTAAACATCAACCCAAGCGACACGCTGCAGCACCATTTCCAGATCAAACCGACTCCGAATCTTCATTTCGACCATGATGTCAGTCAAGCGTTCGATCCACCAAGACCGACATTCTCCAGCGGGCGCAACGGAGCATGCGACGACGAAAGTCCAAAGCAGCATGTGGAGTTGGCGTTCTTTCTTCCAGACGTAGATTGTACATATTGACGGCCGCGCGACCGAGATACGCAAGCGCTCAAGCAGAATAGCGAAGATTTTCGCATTTGTTGGGAGCTCGCGTAATGCAGCGTAGACGAAGATTTGTGCAGCGGCTAGAAGCGCTTCGACGACCGAAGCTGCGTGTGCTGTGTTGTCCCGGTCTTGAAGGTCCTTATCCCGCTCGGGCTTGGTTTCAAGATCGAAATCTAGAAAGTCGCGCGAGCAGTCCGGGACTGACAGGATGATGTATTCCGTCTCATACAACAAGTTGCTTAATGTCAGTGGGTCCACTTGCGCTCTCCAGTATGAAGATGCCGCAATCGCCAAGCGATGTAGTCGGTAGAATATGTTGAAGCAGTCGATCGCTGCTATTGACAGCTGGAGCAATGACGTTGGCGAAGTTAGCGCGGCCTTTTCAAGGACCTTGTCCGGGAGGGGAGGCGCATCGGGGTCTAGACGAATCTGCGGAAATGACGGTGGCATGTGAAAAGCTGCAGCGGTGTGGAAGTCAACCCTGAAGCCGCATCAGCTCCCGCAGTCATGCGAGTAGTCGGCCCGTGAGACTCACCAAGTAATGCCCCGAATCAGACCATCATTGTGCCCGAATGCAAAAATTCCGCCACGTGCGTTTACCATGCGTTTTAATGCGGCGACATGGACTTGAGCGGATTCATATGCGCCCAACAGGTTCTATATCTCGTCAGCATGTCGAGAGGAAGCGATGGAGGGTTCCCACTTCAAAACTCGCCATGGTCAAGACCGTGCCGACCAATTCGTCAGTGATCGTACTGTCTGGGCTTCCAAGTTTTACGTTTATCTCCTTGATGGCTTCATTCTTGTGTCGGAGCTTGTCGACCCGAAGTTCACTCAATCCACGCACGAGCACGCCATAGAGCGCCCATGTCGCAAGTGTGGCATGTAAAAGACCGGCATCGTTCGATATGAAAGACCACCAAGTGTGCTTTGCATTGATGACGATCGAATTCGTCCTTGATCCGCTTTTATCTGGTTGCATTAGCTTGCATCTCCTGTAGATAGGCCATATAGGAAGGTTACATAATTTGAACAGCGTGTCAAGCTGCGGCGTTCCAGGCACTGGAAGAACATCGAAAGGGTCGAAGCGGTGTGAGCTAGGACTAATCTTGAGGAGTATTCTTTGGTCCCGCCTTTTGCCACTCTTGGAAGACTCGTTGTTCTCGTCGGTGGAAGGTTCTCTTGGGCTACCAGTCAAGCTGTTTCCAGCCTCTGCCTGCTCACTTGCATCCGTCGCCGCAGACACCGTCCTTGTAGCCTTCGGTCTCTTCCTTTTGACGGCCACTTTCTCTTGGTTGCTATCTCTTCGTTTGATCTGAGACTCGGTGCTCTCCTTCCCGGGCTTCGGCAACCGAAAGCGACTCTTCAACTGTCTCTCAGCCATCACTGTACTTGCAGAGTTGTGTTCTGAAGTGTTATTTTGCGATCCTGCCCATTTTGATTCGAAGAAGTTCCGCATTACAGTTCGACGTATCAGCCCGCGGTCTGTGCCTTCTGGTTGGTGAGGTTTATCAGTCGTTACAAAGAACTCGTACTCTCGATCCGAAAGGCCCATGGTGTCTCCTTGGTTCGATAGATCTGGACGTTGCGAGCTGTCGTCATTTTGTTCAGCACGAATACGGCCTTCCATTAGTTGCGAAGGCTCGGCCATGTCGCAAGATGCCGCCCGACTAATCGGCAACCGTCAGCCTCGTAAGGCTGTCCTATGAAAACGCCTTTCGGCTTCTCCTCGCCACAGCCCTAAGTCGTAGCAGGTTTGAGCTGAATGACATAAGCTAATCGCGAGAATGGCTCGGGATCGAACAATAATAGAAAACAGTGTTTATTAGCGGCGCCTCGGGATTATATAACCTCGAAAGCGATTATGACAGCGGGGTTGAGGCGTTCATCAAGCCTTGCGATTGGAAGATAGCAGCGCATCTGCATTCCGAAACCAGCTCCGCGGGCGTCTTAAGCGAGCCTTCAGATGCAGTGCATCGTAAGTGGTACAGCCTCAAGAGCGCAGAGTGTCTTGAAGCTGCGTATGAGCAAGGAATCCTTGCATGTCGCATCCCGTGTTTCCCAGCTGAAGTTCACTAGAAATTGCTTGTTTACAAGCTCTCCAATTCGAGTCAGAAAGGCAACCGCTTTGAAACCATTGACTCAGGTGTTGCGATACGCGAAGCGCAACGGGTGTACTGGTCCGCCATTCCGTCCGCGATTCTGCAGCATATGATCCGGTGACCAGTTCCTTGGTAATGTAATGATGAGCGCTGCGAACGATCCTCGTGCGTTGATTCGATCGCGAAGTTGCTCTCGTTGAGTTGTGGCACAAGGTGCGCAGACATGCCACACAGGTACTGGTATCGGCAGGGGAGGCCGCCGAAGGATTTCCGCTGCGTCAGCGTGGCTAGCTGATTAGAGATCGTGATAAATGTCAGCGCGGACGGGGCTAGACGCACGCCGATACCAAAGACATGAAGGAGAAAGACGCAGCGGGAAGTGTTGAAAACTCGCGCGCGCGTGTGTTGTTTTTGGGGGTCAAGAAGGAAGTCGCGCGGCTGCACACTAGCCTGGTAGGAAAAGGCTTGATATCACGACACTGTTGGCCTATGCTGTATCTACTGCACAAACGCTTCAAATATGCTTCTGATCCTAGGATGACCACCAGACCACCAACGCCATGCCCACACTAGTAGACACTTATTTGCCCTTGTCCTCCCTCAAGCTTACGATCTGGTTCAGCACGATGGTATCCTCCGTAGACTCAATATCGACGCAGAAATAAGCTGTCCGCAGAGCCTGGAAGCGGACAAGGGCATCCGATGATCCACTTGGGTTCAGCGAATTTTCTTTGATGAGATCTCGAAGACCCTTCTCGATCACAGCTTTGCCGTAGGTAATCTCGGAGTTTGGATTCAGATCTTCGGCCCACCCACCGTTCTTCCAATCAAGGGTGTTCGGTGACTCGGTCTTGAAAAGAGAATTGTACAGACGTGCCGTCACTGGTATCGCCGTTGCGGCGTCTACCCACTGAATATACGCCTTCGGCTTCTCTGTTCCCGGCACCTTGACCGCCTTGATCTCAGCCACGTTGCCGTTCTCATCCTTCGAAAATGAAGTCGCGCGTATTGAAAAGGGTACGTTGTATAGACCGACAGCCTTGTTGGGCGCCAGACGGAAGTAATCGGGGCTGTCCTCTTCTCGGAAGTCGCTGCGGTCGATGTAGACCTCTTTGCCGATCTTCACCTTACGCTCACCAGGGATGGTACCTTTCGGGTCGTAAGGCACAGTCATATCCTGCTCGTCTTCTGTCGCGAAATCTTCGATGACGATTTTGATGGGGTCGAGAACGAGCATCTGGCGCGGCACGGTTCGCTCGAGGTATTTCCGAATGGACGCTTCTAGGCGAGGTGGCTCGATTTCGGTCGTCGCATCTGTCACTCCCAGCTCGGCTACGAAGTTGAGCATAGCCTTGGCTGGAATGCCGCGGCGGCGGAGAGCCACCATGGTAAAGAGGCGCGGGTCGTCCCATCCCCGTACGGCGGGTGGTATCTGCTTCGTCTCTATTGTGCCATCCTCCTTCTTTATCTCTGCGATAGTACCTTCGACGAGCTGGAGAATGCGACGCTTGGACAAAATGGTTCCACCGACACTCAGGCGGCCAAACTCTCGCTGCATTGGACCCTTCTCCTCCGACTTTGGGATCTTCATATCCAGCTTCTCCAACAGCCAGTCATACGATACGCGTGACTGACGAAATTCCACGGTGCACAGCGAGTGTGATATCCCCTCCAGCGCATCGACAATGCAGTGTGTGAAGTCGTAGGTAGGGTAGATTCTCCACTTGTCGCCTGTGCGGTGATGGTGGTTCTCCTTGACGACGCGATACGCAGGCAGATCCCACATCTGCGGGTTGCCCTCGGTGGGGTCGTCCTGCTTCTGCTTCATGCGCAGGAATGCCTCTCCCGCCTGGTATTTGCCGTCGCGCATGGCTCGGAACTCGGTGATGGACTCTTCGATCGGTCGCGTGCGGTGCTCGCAGGCGTAGCGCTTGCCTCGGTTGTCTGGTCCGCCTCGCTGCATGTTGATCTCCTCTCCTACGATGAGTTAGTACACCGCGTATGAGCTCGGCGGCTTTCGCAACTCACTTGAACAATGACACACGTATGCGCCGTCTTTGTTGATTAATTCCTCTGCCAGCTCATAGAGCTTATCGAAGCAGTCGCTGCTGTATGTGACCTTTGTCGGCTCGAATCCGAGCCACTTGATGACGTCGAGAATGCTCGTGAAGTACTTCTCCTCTTCCTTTTCGGGATTGGTGTCGTCGTACCGCAAGTTACACGCGCCATTGTGATGCTTTGCGAAGCCGAAATCCACGGCGATGGCTTTGGCGTGGCCAATGTGAAGGTAGCCATTCGGTTCGGGCGGAAAACGCGTCCGCACATCTGTCACGGGCTTCTCTTCATAGACGCGCTTCAGCCAGCCCTCGGAGAAGACGCTGGTGGGCTCTTTGTTTGCAGCTGGCTTTGCTTGTTCCTTGGGTCGGAGAGCATATGCGGCCTTTTTGGCTTTGGCTGCAGCTTTCTTCGCCTCCTTCTCGAGCGCCCGCTTGGAGGGGCCCTTCTCCTCTGCTGGTGGTGGTGGTGGTGCTGAATCCGCCATGTCTGCGAAATGTCAGTGCAATTCGGTTGATAAGGTGATCATGTGACAATGGATTCACAATCACATAAAATAGGGCAGTAGCTTATATTATACGCACAAAAACTTCTTACTTGATGTATGCGTAGTGTTGGTGAAGCTTTCGAGCGTGAATGCGCCCACTTGAAATGTTATGAGGGGCTCGTTGACTCAAAGCACGCTAAGCTATCGATAAGAGTCACATCAGCCACATTCCTTCACGCCCACGCGGAACCTCGCCATCCGATCATGTCTCACTTCCATCGCCTCAACTTGCGACATACTCTTTGTGGTGTCTCAGATGTATCTCACAATGGAAAACGGATTCTCAAGGTGCGGCCGTCCCTCAAAAGGCGCCCGACTGCTCCACCTTCTGTTTCCTGCCAAGGTCAACAGCTTCAATTCTGACACAGGTCTGCATTGAGTGCAGCTATTGTCCAAGATCGAAGGGCTGGACTCATCCCACGCTGATCTTCAAGATGATCTTCACTCGTCGCTCAGGCGCGAATGTTGGTGTGATCAACGCTCTGTTGGGTAGGTATCACAGAAGTTGGCTTCAAGTGCGAAGAGTGCTTCCACCGCCATGTATGCTGTCTACTTTTTCGAAGCGGAACGCGGGCAGAGGCTGCACAAATCACCAAAATCCCGCAGCTTCTCTTTCCGCAAGCTTCGACTATACACAAAAAGACGAAGATGGTTACTACAAGAACCAAGTTCTACGGCCAGTCGCTCCATGTCCAGGATCTGGTTGTCCCAGGAGAGACCCTGGCAGACCGTCGGCAACGATGGTCGACTCTTCTTCGCCAAAATCATTACATGCCTGTTATTTTGGAAGTGCTCGATGCGGAGCTGCCCAAATACGCCAACAGCACCATCATAGATCCCTTAGATCGGATAGCACATAATCGCGAATGTGCACTAATCCTTGCTTCAGCACCGAGCGTGTTCGCCGCGGCTGTGGACGGTAGCTTGACGACACGACTATTGACGGACGCTAACCTTCAGAAAGAGTACGCAATCGTTCATGAGCGAGCACAAGCACAACCCTCTATCTATGCCCAGTTTCTAGCTGACGAGAATGGCATTGCACCTACGCCCAACCAGTACCTCCTGATACGCGACATGGTCCAAGACTATTTGGCTGAAGGTCAACAGTCTACACATGCCTGGCAGCTTGACAACATGACCGGCCCATCAGTAAGCATATCAAAATCAGCCCAAGGCTATCGTAAGTATCTACACAGGAGCAGTCGGTCGTCTCAACGCGTGGAAACCCTTCATAAATTCTGCGAAGGCATCCAAACTCGAGTATCCGAAACACTCACTGCACAACACAACACCCCCTTCCACTTTCCGCCAGGTGAGTGCGGGTACTCCGCAGACTCGCACCGTCGACTTGCCCAGCACCGTGCGCGCCAGTCCTCAAACTACATCATGAACCTCGTCGAAGATATATGCACTTACCTCCACCGCACAGGCCAATTCCAACAACAATTCCGCATGCACCAACACATCATCTACCTAATCTTCCGGCCCTCGCAAGCCGCCATTGCCGAAATCTTCTGCTCCGGACTCTTGCAGGTCTGGACCGAGAATGGCGGTGGCTTCAATGCGTATCCCGCTGGTCGCAGCGTAGCTACTTCACAACGATTGAGTGACAGCCAGTGGATTGCTAATGAGGCTTGGGTGAGGGAGAATTCGCCTATCGAAGAAAATATGCGGGTGCAGCAAGAACATGCGGAGGAGTGGAGGAAGGCACTTGAGTGGCAGCCAAAAGTAACGGAGGATGAAGATATGCTCGATGTGTCTGCTACTGCGACGGAGGAGAGTGATCGTTACGATTGTGTATGATTGCGAATCATCTTGGCTAGCATCGCCGAGTTGTATCAGGTATCCGTTTGATGTATCTAGGTAAATGGGCATGCTAATCATACCACATCAATAGCAGAAATTTCAACTTAAAGACTTGCGTGTGTTTTCATTAGCTAGGATGGCAAGAAGAGTGATTGCACGTCTATTCCTTGAAGACCGAAAAATCAAGGGGTGAAGTCAGGGTACCTTTCCTGCATAGCTCGTTGTACAGCTTCAAGACATTTTCCCTTATCATATCGCTCCAGATCCGGCCACCCATGCTCGCGGTAGATACTTTGCAACATAGCTTCCATCTCGCCATCTTCCGAGCATACCGAGTAGTTATTAATCACCTGCCGTTCATTGATCGGTATAAAGCGCAGATTTCGAAACTGCTCCTCAAGTATCTCAAAGAAAGTCCCAATAGCCCAACACGGAGCATCACCGCGCCAATTCGCTTCGGTCTCGGGCGCCCAACTATGCGGATCGTCGTCGACCTGCTCTTGCGTAGTGTCGTCGCGGATTTCGTCGTCGCAATCAGGCCAGTACATAAGTCCGTGTTCAGTGTCGAGGAGAAAGAATGGAAAGTCTCGACCGCCCGTGCAAAGACCGATGATGTCAGGGTTTACCCTGTGCGATAGAAAGCTCTCTGTAATGAGTCTGAGGCCGTAACTTTGCGCAGGATCTTCTTCTCCAGTATTGTTCCGAACGTATCTTCTCCAATTGCAGAAATTGGCCCACGGCACGGGTTGGTGGTCCTCCCACTCCGGCCCCCCTAGTTCCCGGAAGTATGGAATATAGCGTAGCAGGGACATGACTTTATTGGATTTTCCTAGACTTCCCAACGCCGTTTCGGTGATCATGGGCCACCCTCCTTCTGGTGGCCACTCTACGTCGTTGTCATCGATGTACAAGGCGGTAAGGAATTTGTAGTATTTGCTGATTGTGGCAACACAGGTAGCTTCGGAATAGCTGACTTCTTCCAATGTGGGTATCTTGGTGAAGACAAAGAAATGGAAGACGAGAAGGTGTATGGGGGTTTTCGAGGCGTGGCTGTTGAGTTGTGACCAAGACGACCTTGCCGCGTTCCTGCATGTCATTCATATACTAACGAGACCCTGGCTCGAGCGTACACTACTTCGGCAGCCTCAGGTCTCGGCCTCGTCGACAAAATAATACTTGATAGCATCTGGCGCCAAGGGACGGGCCAAAAACTATTTCCTGGGCATCTGGACATTAGCCGCCATCACTGTAGCCATATTGCCAATACATGTCGCTCATGTCTGCGTGCATTCTACCCGAGCTGAAACTGGAGAGAAGCGAGGTTTGATAGCTAGAGGCATTGCATGTGTTTTACAATCACTCTTCTGCTGGCTGGTCGTGACCAGCATGAAGTCACTTCTGCTGTCTTTTCTCTAGGGCGCAGGCATGGTGCATTCTGCTATGTATCCGCACGGCAGCTAGGCTGTTGCGCCTGTGACCAAAAGCGATGCATCGCCCATTAGGTATCTCAATACATACTACCCTGATCAGCATGACTGCCTGCTCGTGTGCCGAGATTATGTAAATATGCATATGGATTCCTTACTTTTCGGTTCATTGACTACGCCGTTGCGACAAAGCTATGCTCTTACAATTCTCGGTGTCGCAGCCTTTAGACGATGTCGCTACAACTACGTTGATTCGTAGCTGCACGCTTGATCCGCTCAACGAGGATGTCGGCATTGCGGCCAGCTTGGGAGTGGAGATGAAGATATACTGGATGTGTCTGTTGGTGAGACTGATGAGCAAGTCCAGTACTATTGTATATGAAAATTAGCCGTTAAAGGAATTTATGAGCATAGTGAAGGAACATCAGATTTGGTCTCGGGCCTTCACGATCAAACATCGGAACACATCAATTTTGGGATCATTGATCATGAAATCTTGATTGTTCGTGTGCAGGAAAGGCTGAGAAAGAGCCAATCGCGTGGCCTCGATTGATTGGAAGGTGCTGCATGCGAGGGCTCCTTCTGCCAAGGCTGTAGCCTACATCAGCGCCTTCTCGACCAGCCTTCCTGAACACCACCAACAACCGAGCTGTATGCAATACTACTTTGGCTTACAATACTTACTAGTTACTACTACTGCAAAAGCACGGGTCGGTCACGCTTATACCTCGACTTTCTCAGCCTCACCCGCAGCCGTCAGGCGACTGTCAACGAGCCTACCTTAAAAGAACAGGGCGGCCATCCACGACCTCTTCCAATTTCTTACTCTCTCGAAGCCTCGGAAAAGATTGGCAAAGCTTGTCAGATACACTTAGCCGTCCGAACACACCGAAGAGCGCAGACACAAAGTGGCAAGGCTGAGAACCGCAGAGTAGGAGTAGAAACAGGAGCAGGGGCCAAGCGCTAAAGCGCTCAATCCTTGGGATATCCAGCCAGGCTTAGGTCTGCCATCAAGAGAGGATTCGGTGGCTCTCAACGGAGGCTATCTGCAGCTGTACTTGAAGGCGCAGGTGCACTTTCAGCCTTCAGGGCAAAAACTGGGAATATGGACAATCTCTCTGATGAAACGATTGTCAAATCATCATTCAGATCTGAAACAATGGACCCCCAACTATGCCAGCTCAACAAGCGTGCCATGGCTGCGCACGATTCATTCACATTCCGTCCACTTGGCCAGGCCAAACGCGAGATTCGACTACTCACTCTTCAATCAAACGCTGACGATGATGATATTTGTATGACTATGGAACACGTCAGTCTTGATGAAGCCGATGATACCTATGATGCCGTGTCCTATACCTGGGGACCTGAGACGCCTCAACATCCTATCTGGATACAAGGGGAACAGTTGATGCTACGCGAGAACATATGGCGATTCCTAAGACATTTATCGAAGAGAGGTATCAAGACACAGAGGCTATGGATTGACTCCATCTGCATCAACCAGAACGACAACACGGAGAAATCCTGGCAGGTATCAATGATGGGCGACACGTTCAAGAATGCGAGTCGAGTATACATCTGGCTTGGAGAAGCTAGCGAGCTCAGTTCCGTTGCTACTGCATGGGCCCATCATTGCAACACAGCCAACAAGCATCGTGAACTATATACGTTCCTGCGGGACGAATATCACGGAGATGATGTTGCAGCGGACTGCATGCGAATCGTGCTCAATGACTACTGGGACCGACTCTGGGTCGTCCAGGAAGTTGTACTTTCAAGAGAAGCTGTGATAATCCTGGGATCAGAGCTCTGCGAGTTCGAGTTTTTGTACGACCTGCGGGGATGCGACGACGGACGATTCGACGAGTTCATGAACAAGAATATTAGTGTGAAGCCATGCGATCTCATTCGGTACTTGCGAATCCGCGATCAATTCACCACTCTGTCTTTCTTAGGCCGTGATAACCGCTTCACCACACGTGTTGAACTGCACTGCAGGCAGCGTTGCAGTGACAAACACGACAAAATATACGGCATTCTAGGGATGTCAAACAGTGCAAATCTTCCTCCTGTTGATTACAAATGCTCAATACAAACTCTCTTCGTCCAGAGCTTGGACTGTTTTATGGGCGAATCACAGGAGGAATCACGAGTTAACCAATGGATTGAGCTGGATTCGATTGAAGCTTTAGTAGAAAGCCTGGAAGTGAACTCAGACATGTTTCGCAGTTCGCATACTTGGCCAATGGAGGCTGATGCTCACACTTCACTGACAAGGAAATTCAATCTCTGCGTGACGGTGAGTGAAGTCATTGTGCCATGTGGGACGCAATGTCCTGACACAGGCCCGGAATCCGGTTCATCGCCGACAGAGCGTTTCGTCATTTGCAACCACCCCAACCACGAAACTTTGGAGACATTCACCTTCTTTCACTCCACTGAAGCCCATAAGGTTTCAAAAGATACTGCTCTTACCCAGGGTGCTCTTCTTAGCTGCTATATCGACAGAAAGCCATACTCGCGGTTGTGCAGTGCAGTGTTGATACTCGGATGGAATGCAGAGCATACAATAGAGATACACGGATTTGGGTATAGCCCATACTATCCTTCAGAAGACTTCCAGGGCCAAATTTGGCTGACCAGCCGGCTACCTTCTTCCTTGAAGGAACCATGGGAATCCGTTCTTAATGCTCAGATACGATGGGGTGCTCCGGGTTGTTCGCCTCGCTCGTCGAGTCTCCAGGACAAACAAAACGTCCTTCTCCCTTGTTCGGTCTTGGAACTTGTACAGCTTGTTGAACTGAAAGAAATTACACCTATGAAAGAAGAAGACCTGAAAGTCATGGTATCGTCGGCTCTCAAATTTGGTACCGAGAAAGAATTTGTATGTTCGGCTGCAAGAAATGGTACTAGACATATCTGGCGCTCTTCATCTACTGCGGCGGACATGGTAAGCAAATCATAACCTTTTGATATCCTCACTAATTCTGGCTATCAGAGCATTGTTTCCCTGCCCGTAGTTCAAATGGCTCACCTTGAATAAGTACTCAACCGTCCACGGTGTTTCGTGACGTCCAGCTGAGTTGTTGACAAAGCCAACATGCAAGTGAGACGGAGCCAAGAGGGAATCATTCTAATCGACAGAAACAAAAGCGTAGATGCGAGATCCTAGCTCAGAATGCAAAGATAGCGCTAGGAGAGCGTAAAGGAATTGATTGAGAATACCTTTAATGATCAGCCACGCGACAAACAGCGAACCGGTGGAAATGAGAGAATGCAGTTTGTTACGTATCAGAGAGCGACGGAAAACGTGAGGGTCATGAAAATCATCAGCGAAACCAGTATTGCAGACCAAGCAAGGGGACCATGTCAGCCTATTTATCCGGCATTGAACGCCACACAATCGACCGCGCCGCATCAACACATCACGTTCCCAGCCTCAGGCGTCCAATGCCATGCCCTAACAGGATCCGCGAAATCAACTCCACCCTCTCCCAACCAAAACACACGTGCCCTCATCCACCACACCACATTTCTCCTCCACATCCAAGAACACTCTCCATGGCATCCTACTCCGGCCCCTGCGACTGTTCCAAAACAATAACCTGGACCACCAACTCAATCATAACCCCCAACGCAAACAGCACCCCCATCCTCGCCGGCCACCCCGTAAATCTAACCTGGCGCACCGACCGCGACGCAACATATTTCTCTGCTCGCCTACGCACACAGGATTGCACATGCACCATCACATCCTGCTGTTTCCGCGGCTCAGAAGAAAACTCCACATCCGTGCTCATCGTGGATAAAGTCGCCGACACGGGGAGCGTGACGTGGATCCCGAGTTTTGACTTCGCGAGTCGGGACGACTACCTTATTGACGGACGGCTGGATTATGTTGAGAATGGGAGGTTGGTGCTGACGAAGGTGTTGGGGTCGAGTTGGATTCGGTTCAGGAGGCGGGAGGGGGATGCTGGGCAGGGGTTGCCGGATTGGAAGGATGTTCAGGCGGAGTTTAGGGCGGCGGAGAGTAGGAGTGTGGAGGCGACGAGGGTTGTGGCGTCGAGTAGTTCTGTGTCGGTGGCGAGGACGGGTGGGGGTGGGGTGGCGACGAGTGAGGTTTCGAGGAGTGGAGGGGAAGGGAGGGTGGGAAGATGGGGGTGGAAATGGAGAGTTGGGGTGTTGGTTTTTGTTGTGGTGGGGATGTTGTGAGTATGGTTGGGAGTGATGAATTTGATGGCGGGTGAGGCTTTTCATGGAAGCAAAGATGGGCGTCGAAAGAAATGGAGACGGATTATGTATGATGAAAGAACAGCCAATAATATGGCAGTCATTGATGGAACGTTTGGCCAACGGGTATGACAATGCTGAAATATGTTGGTGGTAGGTAGCCGGCGAGATCATCCCGACTTCTTAAAGTGTCGGTGGATGAGACCACAGAAGCTCTCCCACAAGACCTGGTCCCTTCCTCTCAGCCAGTGGAGCTCAATTTCACTCGCTAGATCGATAACTCTGACCCTGAACGCAAGCTCGATGGCTCTAGTATGTTTGCCGTTAGAAACGTCTGGGTTCTCTTTCTTGCTTCGCTCATATGCGCGTCGGTATGCGCGACTCCAAACGTTCTGACTTGCTTCGCCGATGCCGCTAGAGCTCTGCTCGTCCCATTCCCAATTCAAATCTAGTGAGAGGAGGTGGGTGTTTATGACGTCCTTCGCAGCAGCTGGCGTGATTGTCGACGGCAAATGAATATTGTATAGCGTTGGGAATGGTAAATACTCGTTTGCGATAGTTTCGAGACGGGCAACACTCTGGGCACTTATCAGACTTCGAAGTCACCACCAGCAACTGCAAACTCACATTCCTCGGCCTCAGGTCACCAAAACTCCAGGCCACGACCCATCTCTTCGTGCTGCTTCCCGTATCGATTACACCTACCGCCCAATTCGTAACACCGTGTTTCTTGAGCAGAACGATGATGGATTTAGCGCTTTCCAGTTTTCCGAGCATGCTAGTGTACCACTGCACCTTCTCTTTCAGCACGAGGCTCTCGTTCACGATCTTGGTTACGAAGCCTAGATCACCTCCCTCACAAATCATCTCGACCTCAGCGCCAGTGCAGATAGCGTTTGGCTTCCAGCTCTTTCCCTCGCCTTTCAGGCTGTCAGTCATGTCGGAGGCGTTAGTGAAGAAGGGAGGGTTGCAGATTGTAAAGTCGAGGCGATCGACGCCTAAAGCTTGGAGCGGAATGAGTGGATTCAGTTCGGTAGATTGAAAGAGCTTAGTACGCGTTATGAGGTTGTTGAGAGCTAGGTTGCGCGCTGCTGATTCGAAGCTCTTCTTATCCACGTCAGTAGCACACATGGTCCAGTTGGGTCGTGACTGCAGGCAGAGCATGGTATAAATAGCTGATGCTCCCGTGCCGATGTCTAAGCCTGTAACCTCCCGCTCTGGGGCGTACGTGTTGGAATAGTTTGGCGATGTTGAGTCAATAAGTCCTTGTATCCACGACACGTAGTTCCAGCGGTTAGGAATTGGCGGGCAAAGTCGATCATCCGGAACCTCGAGTTGCAAACCGAAGTCTGCCCTCAGAATCGCCCGCGACAACGTCTTGATGGTCTCGGAATCTTGAAAGTCGAGTTTGCCAGAGCACTTTTGCCATAATAATTTGAAGTCGGGGTCTTTCTTGGTGAGTACCTTGAAGTCAACGCTATCATATGGCGGGCGCTGGGTGAGGTCCATCTTGGTTTCAGCGGAAATCCGTATGTCGACAATAGCGACAGGATGGGCGAGAAAATGTGGTGGTGTGGAAAAGTGAGGGCATGGTAGTAATCGAGATGCGAGTGTTTGGGTTGAGCTTGGGCCACCGAAACTTGATTGGCTGGGACATGACTAGAGGGAGAAGGAACGATGCAATGCGATTGTGTACATGTGCTATACAGTCAAAAATACGCTTACTGAACTCCTTGTCTAATGCAACCCTTCGACTCCGGAAGTTGGCCATGCACTCAAATCAAGAAAGGCCCATCATACGCGCCATCCGGCTCCTGGAGGCGAACTTCTTCTAGAGACGGCACGGTGCCTGGCTTGTAGTAGCCGAGGAGCATCTCCATGTCCTCTTCGGTCATGGACACCAACTCGTCCAGGGTGTACTGCTCGCAAACCTTGGACATCCTGCGCGAGTTAGCATTGCCTGCCTCATCATGCGCGGCATACACATACCACTGCATCCGTTTTGGTCCTTCCTCAATGTTCGGCGCGACCTTGCGCAATTTCTTGCGCAGCATGCCAACTCGTGTTACCGCTGCACCTATGTTCTTGGGTAGCCCAGCGGCTATTTGGCGTCTCACGATGTTCGCCAGCTTGGGCCCGTTGCCGTTGGTGCTGACCATGATCTGCAGCGGGCCGTCGCGATGCACGCTTCCAAAGTAGAAGTCGCACTCGGGCGGCACGTCTGCAATGTTGGCGGCAATCTTCTTTTCCTTGCACAGCTTCCATATTTGCGAGGAGGCCTCGGGGTCGTCGACGGCGGTCAGGACCATGTCGACGCCATCGAGATCGGAAGGCTCGAACTTGCGGTCCACGTAATCGACCTGCTTCTGCTCGATGCGGTAGGCGACCTCGTCATTGAGGCCGTCACGTGGCGAGACGACGGTGACTTTGGCGTCGGCGTTGAGGATGTTCACGATGCGTCCGGCGGCGACCTGCGCTTTGTCAATCGTCAATACTTGCACGGCACGACGAGCAGCGGCACTCACTTCACCACCGCCTACGACGAGCACGCGCTTATTGCGTATCTGCCATGCGAGGATCAGAGAGCCGCCGCCCTGGATTTCTGGGTATGGGCCTTTCATGGCGAGGTTGGTGTTGCAGAGAAGAAGGCATGTCGCGCGGAGATGTCAAAGGCGATGATTATGATTCGACATTACCCTAAGACAGCGCGCCACATCAGTGCACCAGGGGGATGGAGCTGGAGCTGAACAGCTCTTATCGATAGCGACTTATTGAGGCTGCTATGTACATTGTAGTGAGAGTCTGGGTCACGGCAATTGGCCTTCAAAGACGGCAGAGCGATCCTCTTAAGCAGAGTTGCATCGAGCGCGTTCTTCCTGCAGCGCGGCAGCCCTGCGGAAACATCCCTGCCCGCCCTGCCCTGCCACGTTGATTAGCGCCGCCGCAACGGTTCCCGCAACCACGGCCACGCCTAGGCTGCCCATGCCAGCGAGCGAGCGGTCCCCAACCCTCTCTGCACCCTCACCATGGCCTCTCGCAGGTCCCTGGGCGGCGGTCGCGTGCTGGGGAGCGGCCGGAACCTGTCACCCGCCATCTCCCCGCAGCCCCAGGCGCACCACCGCCGCAATGCCAGCCTGCTGTCGCCCTCGGAGAGCTCCGTGTCGCTGAGCTCGCAGACGTCCAATAGCCCAGCCAGTACCGCCGAAACCAGAGAGGACATCACCAGCAAGGTCCTGCTGGGCCCGGGCGAGAATGCCGCCGCAAGCGCCTCGAGCCGGCTGGTGTGTCCCATCTGCAACGAGGACATGGTCACGCTGCTGCAGCTGAACAGACATCTCGACGACAACCACCAGAACCTGGTCGAGGAGGAGCAGGATGAGGTCAAGAACTGGTTCGAGTCGCAGATGGAGAAGGCCAAGAAGTTCCAGCCGCTTGCCGTCCTGAACCAGAAGCTCAAGGGCCTCGACGTCTTCGAGTCCAACGACGCCCCCACGCCGCCGCCATCGACCTCGCACTCGGCCAGCAACTCCACCACCCACGTCGTCCACGAGCCTGCGCCCGTCCCCGTCCGCCGAGACCCGGAGGAGGAAGTCACACGGGCACACTGGCAGCGACCTGGATACCGGGATGTCTGCTCAGACCCAGTCTGCAGAAGGCCCATCACGTCACAGATGGCGCTGGGAGGAGGACAGGCGGCCGTGAACTGCAGGCAGTGCGGACGCTTGTTCTGCGAAGAGCACACCATGTACCAGATGAAGCTGTCGCGGCAGGCCAAGCACGATCCAACACGAGGCGTCTGGTGCCGCGTCTGCGAGACTTGCTACAAGTCGAGAGACGGGTACATTGACAACCACGGATTCGAACGCGACCACTTTGACGAGTTCGCCAAGATTCGCCGCAAGAGGGTGGACCGCGAGTACATGGAGGTGAGCAGGCTGGAGAAGCGCCTCACCAAGCTGACCACACTGCTGGCGAACCCACCACCCGCAGAGGACACTCCAGGCTCTGGTGGCTGGTTCGGGCTGTCCGCGGCTAAGAACCAGCGGAAAGCCCTGGAGCAGTCCATCATCACCTGGGAAGAAGACGCGAAGGTCACCAACTGCCCATTTTGCCAGCAAGAGTTCTCCACCTACACCTTCCGGCGGCATCACTGTCGCATGTGTGGACGTGTTGTCTGCAGCGACCCGAAGACGGAGTGTTCTACCGAAGTGGGCCTGAACGTGGCTGCTGGTTAGTGTTCTCTCTCTTAATAATTGCATGTCTGCTAACAAGCCCAGGATCAAAAACAGAAAAGTCGGCAAATCAACTGAACATCGATGTCCGCATGTGCAAGGACTGCAAACACACCCTCTTTGCAAGAGGTGATTTTGCGCGAGAGTTGGCGAGCAAGCCCAAGGACCAGAAAGCGTACGAAAACTTAGCCCAATTCGAGAGGGGCATTCGATTACTGTTACCGCGGTTCCAGAAGCTCCTCCAGGCCCTACAAGACCCCGAGAAGCCACCAACTCCGCAACAATTGTCTGATGCGACCAAAGTCCGGAAGAGATTGATGGATGCATTTGCACAGTTTGATGTTGCTGCAAAGCGTATCAGAGACCTACCAACCGACTCCCCAACACAGCAGAAATTACAAAAGGCCGTATACCAGCAAGCCTACAGCTTCCTGAGCTTACACATGTTGCCGTTGCGCTCATTACCACGAATACTAAAGCATGCCGTACCACAAGGCCGCTCCAACGCCGGAGGTGCGCTTGCTTCCATCAAGCTCAACGACCGCTCAGCCGGTAGCGTCGTGAGCAGTAGCGAAGTGTCGGCAATGGAGACTGAAGAGAAAGAGCTACGCGAACGACTGATCATTCTCGAAGAGCAAAAGTTCATGGTGTCAGAAATGGTCGCCAATGCTACCAAGCATAGACGATTTGATGAGGTTTCGAGTCTCGCACAAAATCTGGAGGATCTCAATAAGGAGATTGACCAAGTCAATGGACAGCTCAGTCAGCTTGACTTTGCGAGTGCGTACCAGAAAGATATGGCAAGTCCTGGTTGAGAGGAATATCTGAAACAGCTCTGGGTTGTACATGACCTAGGAACGGCATGTCGTGCGGGAATTAATACTGCAAAGAGATCGGCTCGCCATATCTGTACTGTCAGTGCATGGGAACGATAATGCCTAAGCACCACATTGCAACATGACGAATTCTTGCATCTTGGCACACCATAAGCAAGTCCGACGCGGTACACCCGATAATCTGCAAGGACGACGAAAGGCAATCGATGGCTGCGCTGCGTGCATTCCTGGCTTTGGGAGACAATGTGCCAGAACATCGCGAATAACGTGTGGTATATCGCTTCCACTTTCAGTACATCATTACGGGACCTGGATATGTCTTCCAGCTAGAGGAGCGATTATGTTTTGGATCCATTCGTGGTTGTAGTGCTGGTGGAGGTGTTATGAGGATTGTTATGGATGGTCATGGCAGCGTCGGACCTGCATAGAAGAGACTTCTTGAGCCTTACGTGAAAGATGTGGTACATTTACACGCAGAAGACTGCACGGCGCGTGAATGCGCGGACTGCATCGGGTATGCGCGCGGTGGGACGCTGTCGTCTCTGGAGGTTATGAGTGTGCAGCCAAATCTGTCGGACAATGTAACACAGGGGTCTGCTCGCATCGTCAGCCTTGGGTCTGCACGAGGAAGGGAATTTGTCAGTGTAGAAAAGAATGAACTCGAGCCTGAAGGCCATGATTACCATTACCACCAATTGTTGCCTAGACCATGGTCCAAATTATCCGTGACAACCTTACCATACGTTATCTCACAACAAAAGCAGATAACATCTCGAAGACCAGACACAAATGAAAAATAAGCCCAACCATCAAACTGCCAAAACAAAACTGTCAGCTCAGGCATATGCAGGTCCCCGCGACCCTGACCCATCCCAAAAAAATCCCCGATCGCCACAAAACGTCATTCCCCAACCCGATCGATCTCCCCAAACCACCAACAATCACCAACCACCCCTCGCAAATCTCGCAAATCTCCCAATTTCCCTGCCTACAATCGTCATTCCTCCCCAAAACAGCAACTCCCCCCAAAAGCCGTCGAAAACTGTCCCCTCGAGCCAAAAAACTTGGTTCGGCCGCATTCTGCCAACTTTCGCTCTTGATCGGGGGCGAGGCGGACGGATTGGGGAATCGGGTGGTCTGTGCGGATACGCTTTTGGTTGGATTAGGTGCGAGGGGAATGGATTGGGTGTGGGTTTGTATGGATTGGGATGGATTGGGAGGGATTGTGTCATGGGGATGCAGGTGGGGCGGGTGAGGCGTATTTAGGGCTGTGGCAGCAGGAGTAGGTACGGTAAGTGTGTCATCCGGTCGGTGTCAAATTGTGGGTTGTTTATGTTTTTGTTGCGAGGGACGGGGTGCGTTTGGAAGGTGCGCACATTGTATCGCGGATGTGTGATATGTTAATAAAAAATGTCAATTGAGATGGTGGTTTTGCGTGGGCTGGGTTCGTGGCGACTCGTGGCTTGCTGCGCCACGCGACTCGATGGGCCTGAGCTTCGGTGATATAAGTAGGGTTTGGGATAGCGGCGGCTAGTGGCAGGTATTGGACGCGACTAATCAAGGCGAAGTGAGGACGTCATGGAATGTCACTTATAGCTTCGTTGTGTCTTGTTTGTTGGTATTGCGCTTTTCTTGTTCTGACGTTGGCTGTAGGCAGTTCTTCAGCGTCATGTCATCCACTTATCTCGGAACGTCACCTACCCATTGGAGTTCATAGTGGCTGGGGTATTGATGGTTCTGTCATTAAAATACACTGGAGGGGTTTGTAAGTCGACGCAATGCTGTAATGTGTTCTCTTTGCACATAATTATTCCGAACTAAAGAGTATCACCCAGGTATCGCATTTTCGCAACATGGAATGAGCTGGTATCGTACAATGGCACATGCTAACCTACTGCCATCCCGCTAGACTAGAGGAACAGTAGTAATAGCCTTCGAACCTCGTAACGCGACTACGGTTGGATGTACCTGGTCAATTATTGCTACTTAGCCATTGCAACACCCGTACGACCAGGCATCAGATTGCTAGGCTTGCTGCCATTCAGACCACCACCAAAGAATGGATTCGCTTCCTGTCTTGTGCATGACCAATGCGAATCGTTTCAATGATGGTTTCTATGATCAATACCGCATGCCTTTGTACAATGCAACCGACACCCTTCCCTCTGTTACTCGCTCGCCCGACAGCCATAAATCGACGCGTTTAGGAGGTTACAATACTCTTAATAATCATGGGTAAAAATTCCCAAGCCCGGGTGGCTCAGAGACATGTTCTGTGGTTCTTAGCTTGTGATTCGCTGAAGGCCGGCTAAGTTCTTTCCCCCCACCATTTAGTGTTCTGCCACTTGGGACCACACCAATGCTTGGCTGGGTCTCGCAGGCACATGTCATGAGTATGGATTGCTCCTGTGAAGCTCAAAACATCATTTTATAATTCTGTTCATATTTCTTATCTCAGCAAACCCACGATTGAAGTGGCAAAGCCATCCCACCAAATCATCTTACAAGTTTCGTGCCTCTCTAGCTTCATTCAGAGCTACCGACAAATCGAAAATGGACGAAACAAATCGACGCAAGAGTTTGCATCTTGTCGGCATTGGCGTCGGTCACTCAATCGCTCCAACCATGCATAACTTCATCACCGCCTCCCTGAATCTCCCTTGGACCTTTCACGCCACCGAATGCGCGACCCTCGACGCCCTCGTAGCCTTAGCGCGCGATCCAAATACAGCAGGACTTGTAGTTACAATGCCATACAAAACCTCCGTCATGTCGCACCTCGACGCGCTAGACGACCTTGCCGTCCAGATCGGCGCGTGCAACAATGTCTATCGCGACCCAAATGACTCCAGCCGCCTGCGCGGTACCAACACCGATTGGCTCGGCATCAGAGGCAGTCTATTAGAAAAGAGTCCGAACAACAGACCAGTTCTCAAGCGACCAGCGTTAATCGTGGGTGCAGGGGGAGCTAGCCGAGCTGCTGTTTACGCATTGCACACGCATTTCAAAGCGTCGGTTATTTATGTGTTGAATCGAGACGAAGAGGAGGTAGATGCGTTGAAAGCGGATAGTAAACGGCTTCCGAATCCACCGGAGCTCATTCACGTTATTACGTTAGAGCAGGTGGCGACTCTGCAGACGCCGTACTACGTCGTTGGCACGGTGCCAGATTTTGAACCAAGGACTCCTGAAGAACGCAATGTGCGGGATCTTCTCAACGAGTCCTTGAATCGTGAGGAGAAGGGCGTGTTGCTGGATATGTGCTTTAAGCCAAGAAGAACGCGGACGATTGAGGCGGCGGAAAGCGTGGGCTGGACGTGTGTCGAGGGTACGCGCGTGATTGCGTATCAGATTGAGGAACAGTATCGATTGTGGGCAGGAGAAGAGGTTGCGAAACACATGGATTCAGTTGGTGCGCGGGAGGTGTTGCGCAGAGAAGCGGAACGAAGCCCGGGAATTAACTTGCGTCCTTCTTAAATAGACCTTAATTGTGGCTTGACTGATGAGCTTCCTGAAGACGCTTACAATTATGTGTGTGCTTCGTGAGTCGAAATTCATCTGTACGATATGTTCGGATTTCATATGCTTCATTTTATTCAAGCTGAAGACGCTGAACAAACTTCTTCCAAGCTGCCATCCCACGTTCAGCATGCGAGGCTGGTACATCATCACCTTCTTCGGCCATGGTTCTTGAGAACAACTCCATAGAGACCCATCCCTTATATCCCAAGCCTTCAATGATCGCACGAGCGACGTCTTCCGCGGGAAGATAGGCTCCACGGTCTGTTTCATACATGTATACTCTGGCATTCCGCGACCAATTCATTCGTGGTGGGTTTCCATCGACGTGAAAAGGATGTCCGCTAACGAGCGGAGATTCCATACGTTCCGCGTCGACGACCTGAATGTAGAAAACTTTGTCAAGAGGCATGTCGCGACGAAGGCTCTCAAGTGAAACTTTCAGGTCCTCATCCGCGTTGGGTGTCTTGCCGGTCGGGGAAGCTGGATCCCCCCACACACGACCTGCAATGTTGAATGTGTCGAGGCAAAGTCCGAAGTTGGGTCTGTTGACCATATTCGCAACGACCAGCGACTTCTCCCATGTGTCGACATGTGTACTCCAGCATAGACTCTCGTAC